>VWZZ01001792.1:742333-868121 GCA_013399095.1 Psophia crepitans | reverse complement strand
TCTTTCTTGTGGTGAGGGGCCCAAAACTGGACACAGCACTCGAGGTGCGGCCTCACCAGGGCTGAGTACAGGGGGACAGTCACCTCCCTGCTCCTGCTGGCCACACTATTCCTGATACAGGCCAGGATGCCGTTGGCCTTCTTGGCCACCTGGGCACACTGCCGGCTCATGGCCAGGCGAGCATCAATCAACACCCCCAGGTCCTTTTCCTCTACACAGCTTTCCAGCCACCCCGCCCCCAGCCTGTAGCGCTGCCTGGGGTTGTTGTGGCCAAAGTGCAGGACCCGGCACTTTGCCACATTGAACCTCATCCCGTTGGCCTCTGCCCAGCGATCCAACCTGTCCAGGTCCCTCTGCAGAGCCATCCTACCCTCCGGCAGATCGACACTTCCCCCCAGCTTGGTGTCGTCTGCAAACTGGAGACCTGAGAAAGGCAGGATGGTTATTGAGAATTTGGACAGGAATCTTAATTTAAAGTGATGGGGTAAAAATATGACTCACCTTTAAAAAAGGTGTCTCTTACATTGACTCCTAAAATCGTGTAGAAAAAAATTACTCTCTCATAAATATTTTAAAAAGCCAAATAACACAATAAACCTTCTGGAGACTGTTCAGCCATGTCAGGAGATGCACCAGATGACTAGAGTAAATACTTTACAATTTCTGGAAATCCTTCTAGAGAATGATTTTGAAGGGTTGTTAGAGACCTATCTTTAGAACAATCACATAATTTCACCTTTAAATGGTCAGAACACAATCAGATTTGTAGGTCATATTGACAAAAAGGGAGAAAATGTGTTGCCTGTGAAGTAGCCAAAGACAGTGGCTGCTCTTAGATATTGGATGCACCTTCTCCCTTTTATTGCTTTACACATGCCTAGCTAAATATCAAGGGGACTGAAGCTCAGCAGGTGAAAGGGACACAGTCACACTGTCTCTAGGTGCTCTATGGGCTGCTTCACTGAGGATCTTGTTAGAGATGTGCCCTGGCCTGCAAGAAAGACCAACAGCATTCTGAGCTCTATTAACAAGAGCACTGCCAGTCAATTATGGAAGTGATTACCCTTCTCTAGTCAGCACTCATGAGATCACACCTGGACATCTAGTCTTGAGCATCTCTTTCCCTCAACATAGGAAAAAGTAGTGACAAAATAGAATGAGTTCGTCATAGGGCCATCAGGATGGACAAGAGCTGGAGCACTTGGAGTGCTTGTCCCATGAGAATGAGAAGAAAGAAATAGCCTCACTGCATCAGGAGAAGTTCAGATTGGACATTAGGAAAAGACTCTTCACTGAGAAGGTGGTCGATCCATGGAACAAACTGCTGAGGGAAAGCAATCATGGCACACACCAAGACTATCAGGATTGAAGAACCACCTGGATGATGTTCTTGATCATATGGATTATATTTAGGTAGTCCTGCAAGGAGCAGGGAGGTGTACTTGGTAATTCTTACAGGTCCTTTCCAGCCTGAGATATTCTATAATGCTATGATTCACAGCGGTGCATGGTGGGAGAATGAGAGACAAGGAATGTAAATTGTAACAAGAGAGGTCCAGACGTGATAGGAGTTTTTTCACCTTGAAAGCCAGCAAGCATTGGAGCAGACTGCCCAAATTCACACCACTTGTTCAGTGGTTTTCATTGGTTTTACTAACTTGCAGACATATTTGCTGTTGCAGACTGTATATGTGGTACATAGATAAGGTACATACCTATATATATGTGACATATTGCAGATCAAGACTGGGGAGAGTGTAGATAATGTTGAATTTGATTGGGGATTTGAGATAGATGAAACTAGAAATTATTAAGAAAGGTATACCTATTTTTATGGAGGTCTGCAAGCTGTTACCCTGATAACAACATTTGAAGATGTCAGTGTATACTATTTGAAGATGTTAATCTAATCTGGGGATTTTTACTGCTTTTTCTTTGTTGTGGTTTTGTCTTTTTTTTTTTTTGTGGTGGTTTTTTTTTGTTTCTTTGCTTACTTGAAAAGGGAAGAGATCACATGCACCAATACATTAAAACAATGATAAAGTTGCAAAATGAAGCACTCGAGTTAGAAACGCAAGAAATGATGTTACCTATAAAATTTTAATTCTGTATTGTTTTGTATATGCATTAAGGCATTGCTTATAACCACGCATTTCTATATTTTTCTTTTTCATGGCATCCTTGTTTAATTACTGTATAGAATGAATAACATAACAGGATGAGGAAAATGGCAATGTATCAGACTTATTATTGCAAGTGTTGGAATGTAGACAGTAAATAAGGCAGGGAAAGGATGGTTTTGTAGTTGTACAACCAAATGCTGCCTTGGAGGACTGGAATTGATCCCTATTTCTGCCATGACATCCTGCTTATGCTGGGTATATCATATATCACAAAATTCCTTAGTAAGATCTCCTAGGCTACTTTTTTTGCTAGTAAATAAAATAGGGCAGGCTCTAAGTGCAAATGGTACATCATGGCTTGTATGTACATTACTAAACTCTCTTATCCCTCAGAAGAGGGTGGCCTTATCTATAGTGCTGCCTAGGGACAGTTCCTTGCCCTTGTCACAGCTGAGCCATACCCAAGCAATGCTCAGCCGTGAGTTAATAGCCATGGGCCAAACAGAGCCAATGGCACAGAAACGTTAAAAAGATATGGTTAGTAATGGAACTGGGTTTGAGCAGATCTGTGAGACCTCTTTAACTGTCAGTGAAGATGAAGTTTTACTGTGTGTTCCTATTTTCTTGGGGCTTGGTGCATGACCTGAGATTTCACTGGCAGGGAGGCTGCTGCCTGCTCCTGCATCTGAAATGAATATAAAAGTAGCATGCCCTGCGTTGTGCTAAATACTTTGAGAAAACAAGCAAACAGGGTCATCAGGGTCTTGGCATCTCACATGAGGTATCCAAGATTAATAAATAGTTTTGAATATCTTTCCTTGCTTCATCATCCCCTTGGTGAAATGAGGACACCATGAGCACTGAAAATGCTGTTACCAAGCTCTGTGAACCTCTCAAATGCTCTGCTGGGAAGGACCTTAGTAAAACAGATGAGGAAATAATAATAAATTCATATTCATAGCAGGGTTTGAATATCATACGGGAAGGAAGGCCTGAGGCCAAGTGCAGAGCTGTGAGGATATATTGAACAGCTGCTTAGTCACTAGCTAGCTGACAGACTTCAAAATGCTGAAGAGCAATCCTGTGCAGTGAGTGAGACAGGATAGATGGATATAAAGAAGTTGAGTATATAAGGGGACGGATGGATGGTTGTGGGGATTGATAGAGACTCATCCATTCTACAGGTTGAGTTTGCCTTGCATCAGAGAGATCTTGGGATAACAAAGAAACACCGGATGTAAATGGTAGCCAAAATGCTGTGGTGGGTCTGCAGTCTCACAAGAGCAGGATCTGGTAAGTCTGTGGTCTGCAGATCAATCCCCTTGAGTTCAGAAATGGGCCTGTCCATTGGAGATGTCATTATTTCTGACTTCTGAAGTGAATCTTCTGGCCTGAATAAAAGTAGCACTAGCGACCCTCCTCTGGCATTTCTACAGATGGGGGTGTTCTCATTTGAAACGATAATGTCCCTGGAGCACAAGTAGGACCAGCTGTATACAATTCAGATTCATCTATTCTATCTAATGTCAAAGGCTTTTTAGAGGAGGTGGCAGCAGATAGCACATTGTGCAGGCACATGAGAGACTGTTCAGGTTCTTTCCCTAGGTCCCAGTGCTGATAGATTGATTTGAAGCCCAGAGCATTAAGTTTTTAATCTCTTTAAAAAGTCTTTTTTTTTTTTTTTTCTTCTCTTTTCTTTCTTCTGGTGTTAACATCGGTCATTTCTATTAGTCACATAAATGGCCATTGCTCCTTTGAAGGTCGTTAAATGAGTAGCCACAAAGACCCTGCAGTAATGAGTTCCTCCATTTAATTACCCCATGAGTAAAAACATTTAAAATGATTGCATGTGTGCATGTGAGTAGCTATGTACAAACATATCCATAACTCAAAATTATGCTGGATGGACTCTGTCTATCACTTGTGTGGAGAGATGGATAGAACAGTGAATGACGCATAGACAGATAGATAAATAGAAGATAGATTCTGCTAACATATTCTTGTCTAATAAATTGTTAAGCTACAAAAGAAAGCAGAAGTTCCTCTGTACAATGTATAGATTTTCTTTAATGTGAGTTATTGGGAAAAGAAAGAGCTGTCCCTTTAACTGGAGAGCTGCAAACAGCTGTTCCTTATGCATACATGCTTGCTTGGTCTGAAAGTTTTGGTAAGTCAGTGCATTAACTGACAGTTAGATTTATCTCCCCAATAAGCAATCAACATTATAATAAAGGAAAAATGCTTTCAGTGCACCTTTGAGAGTGCATCAGAAATTAATCTAAACATCAAATTAATTATAGTTTGTAAATGAATAGTGGCTCACAGCCTTAATACTTCTCCCGCTCTTCCTCCTCCCCCTAAAGCCTCCCCCAGCCAACTGCAATGGCTGGAGGTGCTGTGCAGTGAGTTTGATGAACAGCTCCTTCTCTTTCTTACACAACTCTTTCCTTGTCAGCTGGAGAAGAGTCTCATCCTTACTCTGCAGACCTGAATTCTCAGAGCCTGGTTGCTTTGGAATGTGAGAGAGTATCTAGCAAATATTAAACTTTTGTGCCTCATTTCCCTTTCCTCTGGGAGCCCTAAGCACCCCTTTAGTGGTGTCCTCCTCTCTTTGGCTTACTTTCCAACCGTGCTGGACACATCACGAATCTCTCCTTTGCTTCTCTCTGTTCCAGGTCCTTCAGAGTGGAGAGGCACCACAAAAAAACTAGTGGGGATCTGCACTGGAACATCCTGGGGTCAGGCATGCCTAATACTCCTGGAAAATCGCTCCCATACTGTCTCGGTTCAGGCACTTGAGGTAGTGGCTGCCTGTATTACACTCTGAATTTTGGTCTGCAGCCCATATCTATATGGGAATGACAATCTGATATTGTCCAGGGACCTGAAACAAAATGTATTGCCACTAGATCATGCCAAGTAAAGGACATAGTCTAATTCCATGGGCTACAGGGAGAAAGGCTCAGGTAGAGACTTTTCTGATGAAATTTGAAATCAGGTTAAAAATAAAAATGATAATAAAAAAATCATTATCATACTGGTAACAGCAGCAAGCAGAGATCCACCTTTCTCCCAAGTGTTTTCTAATAATTCCTCTATCTGATGACAATCTTCCTATTTTCCAAAATAAGAATCAGAAAAGAAACCCAAAAAACCTCTGAGCTGATAAATAACTCTCCTCATCCATGGATCCTAAAGCCCTGTGGAAAGGAGTCAGTGTCCTGCTGCAAGAACAGGAACCCGAGGGACACAACTAGGTTGACCCATGATTGTCCATATGGGACAGGAACATGTGGCTGGAATTTCTTACCTTTACACCACATTACTCCTTCCTGCTTATTTCCCAGGATGAACTTAAGGAGAGTTGGGGTTTTTTTGGGTTTTTTGTTTGTTTGGTTGGTTGGGTTTTTTTGTTGGTATGTTGGTGTTTGTTGGGGTTTTTTTTGGGGGTAGGTTTTTTTATTAAATGAGAAACTGCCAGATTTGGCAGAGCGTGTTGGAGGAACATTGTGAGCAGGTGCTGAACAATATTTTTCTGATGTACCTCAGGGTCCGTTGTTCCCACTCCTATGTCTTATGGACTGCTGCCAATGCACTTTAGACCTGATCTACAATGCTCCCCCTGCATACCTGTGCCGGTGTCCTAGTCTCTTGATGTTTCTTTCTTTCTGTTTCAGCTTCCAGGCTGAAACTCTGAAACTGTCGCAACCTGCCTGCTGCCTTGCACCTCCCACCCCACCTTTCTGCCACCACACTGCAGTCTTGAACTGCCACAGTGTGTTTTTAATAACATGATACAAGCTCTACCCAACCCTCAGCTCTTCTGAACTTCACCCCCTCCTGTGTCCAGTCCTCATTCCTCACTGTTTTTCTCACTTTAATCTCTTTCCTTTGGCTCCCCTGTTTCTTTTCACAAGCTAGAAACCAGAATAAGTTTAAAGACTGGATATTTTTCCAAATGGGGTGGCCCATAGCAACTTTTGAATGGACCTCCTGCACGAATCTGGAATGAATTTCGATGTCCATGTTGTACCAAGAACAAGAAGCGTCATAAGAAGCCCTCTCAGTTTGTAGTCAAAGCCAGAATGCTCCTTGCGATATGTATGTGGGACATTTCAAAAAGGGGTGGATCATCCCTACTGCCAGTGTGACAGTCCATCTGGGATGCATAGGAAAGGAGAAAAACATCCAGCGGTTGTGGTTGCTCACACCTGGGGTGTCAGACCATGTCGAGCTGAGTGGAGGGAAACCACGGTATCTCTGTGGGCATAGGAAAGGTTTTTCACAGTCTCCTGGAGTCATTGTCCCATGGGGAGGAACTGATGCTGCCACACCAGTGGGTATAGGGAACAAGGACATGCCAAGGAGCATATGTGGGGGACAAGGGAGGGCCAAGGAGCAGAACTGGCCTGACAGTGTCCGCTGCTTGATGGTGTGCAAAGAGCTGGCAGATTAGGTGCTCACTGTTCTCAGACAGAGGTGACTGAAGGAATGAATTTCTAAGCGCACCAGTAAAGCAATTCCTCCAGCTTTAATTTATCTACATCTTATTTGACACCTTGGGGTAATCATTTGGCCTTTGCTGCTCCATCCACATCCTCGTTTTTCTAATTTCTGTCATGTCTTCCTAATTAATATTGCCCAAACCTATTATTTTCTTTCCCTTCTCTGTTAAAACATTTTCCTAGAACACGTCTGTCTCCGTATTTCACTAGCTTAACATCTTGAAATGCCTTCTTAAAACACGTCTTGTGCAACAACAGCGAGTGCTCCTGAAATTAGGACTGTATTTTAGCATCACCCTACAACAGAGATAGAGTAGCCATGTGTGGGCAGCGTGAAGAACATCTCTTCTCACATCGACTACTTGCCTTAGCAGCCTTAATAGTGTCATTTTAGTGGAGTTTTCTTTTTGCCTTGTACACAAACTGGCCACATTTAGATTATCTGCTTAACTGAGAGAAGAATTATCACCAGAACCGTTGAGACCAGCATACAGGTGTATTTCATGTCCTCTGACATTTAGCATACCTACACACAGAACTTACATACACGCAGTGGGAAGGCGAGACACCCAGTGCAGTCTCTGCCTTGCACAGAGACAAGCTCCACGGTCCTGAGGAGGTTCAGTCTGTGGCACACTGTGCCTCTGTGTAAGACTTCCTAGACCAGCCTGCTGTGAGATTGGGAGCCACTGTCTTCAAGGAGCATCTGACTAAGTGTAATTTTTCCCTGAGTGAGACAATGATTCTTGCTGTGTCCCTGACATTTCACTTGGAATGGATGGCATGGCCCAGTAGGAGAAACATGCTGGCTCTAAAAGAAGTGCATGGGAAGAGGCTGCAGGTATCGACTGGGCACTGAGTGAAGGACTGGTGAGAGAGGAGAGAGAAGGGAAGAATGGTGAAGAGTTGTGAAGGTGAAATCAGAAAGCCTAAATACAAGAGGGTGGACAAGCCAGCATCCGAGGAAAAACCCAAGGAGATGCTGATATGGTTGGTGTGATGGAGGCTCTGGCCATGGAAATACACAAGGAATTGGTAAGTGGGAGGGAGAAGTGTGGTCTGCATTTCGCCATGTTACAGGAAGGGAAATAAAAGCAAGAGGTTTGAAAAATTGTAAGAGAAAATGACGGTTTTGGGTCTAGCCTGGATGTGTGCAGCAGAAGAAAAGTCGAAGGCAAAGAAGCCTCCCTATTTAAATGACTTTTTTCAGTGAGCAGTCACGGTTGTTTCTCAGTCAGTCTTACACACTACAGCACGCAGCCCTGCTATGAAAAACAATAGACATATTTTGAGCACTTTCGCATTTTATACATGAGATTGGTGCTTGCTGTAGCTTGCCTTCCTCACTGCTCTTTGTCAGCCAGGAGACAGCAGCCTCTGAATTGGGAAAGTCAAAGGCTTTATGACCACAGCATGGTTTCTTCAGTGCATGCTGGTGCTAGAAGTTTTCTGCAGGTCATGGACTCCAGAAACCAGGAGAAAGGCTTACAGTGGATCTCACTTTCTTCCTAACACTCCCATGACTGCCCCTACACCACCCTTCCAGTAGTGGTCCAAAGAAATAACTTTCTGGTGGGAACGTAGGGAAGAATTTAGAGGAAAACAGAAAGGAATAGAAGTCATATTTTGAGATGCTGCTCTACTGACTCACTCACTTTGGGCCAGCTGCTTACAGGTAGTTCAACAAGAGCTGCAAATGAAGTATTTTCTGTTCCCATGGAAAAAAAGAAACGTGGTGACATTTTTCTCCACAGATTTTTTTTAAGTTTGTCTAAAGCAGGACTTCTTGACAATTTCTCGACAACCTGGGGCTAGACTCTGTTATAGCAATTTACTTGGGATCTGCATAGCAGATACATTTTAAAAGGTCATATAATGGTGGAATATATTTCTGGGGCCAGACAGAATTGTCCCCCCAGGCTACCAGTTGGAGTGCTCTGTCTGGGTTTAAAAAAAAGTGAAACAGAATGCAAATGCTATGTTTTTACATGTTGAGATTTGGGAAATGTTTAGGCAGAAAAGGAAGGAGTTTTCTTACTTTCAAAGTTAATAAAATCCTTCTTTTTCCTTTAGCAAAAAGTAATATTTCTTTTTTTAAATTTACTTTCTGAACAGAAGATGATAATCAGTTCCAGCTTCGGTGGACTTAGCAAAACAAATGAAATGCCTTATTTTCTGTAATACTCTCCACATTTTTATGTTGCTCTAAAGTTGACGGTCAGCAGGGTGGGAGGCTTTGAAGAGTAACGTGAGATACTTGTGAAGATTAGCTACCTTTACTTCTGCTATTTCTGTCCTTCTGGAGATGGTGGACATGGCGCCATAGTTAACATGTTTGTCTGAGACCAACAGTCACAGCAGGAACTCAGCTCTATGGAAAAGTAAGTTAAAACCAGAGAAAAATAGGGCTTGGCACCTGGAACACAAAACTGACTAGACTTGGATGTTTGTGTCTCAGAAGCTAATATAAGGTGACTAAGATCCACTGGCAATCTCTAATTCCTACTTTTACTTGCCTGTGCATTTGTGTTTACACATCCAAAGGGCACCATCCTGCTTTCCGTCTGGAGTTACCCACCATTAGTTTTGGAGCTAATGTTTACATTCTCCCAGTAAGCTGATGTTTAGGTTATCCCAGTAAGACTTAATGTTAAGAAAATTTTCTGCTAAGATCCCTCAGTTCCTGCTCAGCTGTGATCTCAAAGTAGCTTGGAAGCAGCAATAAAGCCAGCCTCGCAGTCCTGCCCCACCAGCTAGGTATGTGTTGCTGTCCTCCTTAAGCCTGTTAGCCAGCAAACCTTTGAACTAAGAGGAGATAAGGTGACTACCTGGCCAGAAGATACTCTTCCTTACTATCCTTGGCTCTCCCCTCATTTCTCCATTTGTCTTTGTCCTTCCAGCTTGTCAATGTGGAGAACCAGGCTCAGCAGTCCCCTAAATATTTATGATAGAAATGGCAATTTCATTGACAAAGATTCATTTCTAACCTGTGGGTATCCTCGAGTATTAGGTTTCAATGTTACCTAGAGCTGTGCTCTTGCTATGAGCTGAGCTCTTGTTATGAGCTTTTAGATGGTTAAAGCTCTAAAAAGCAGGTGGGCTCTGGAGAGAATGGGACTAATTCATAATTTCTCATTTGAATTTCCCAACTGCCTCTTCACACCAAATTCTTTGTACCTTATTCTCCTAGAGCTTGAGAGTGCAGCAACCTAATGACTTCTAGTGAAGGGGAAAACTGTGTCTCCTCACATCAGGGGGCAGGGCTCCTTCAATCAAAGGGGGAAATAGCCTGTTCTGTGACTGGACAGGAGGAAAAGGGCTGTGCGTGGAAAAGGGCTACAAAACTCTTGGAAGTACTGTCTGACATGCACAATGGCTAGCAAAGGATAAGAGTTGGGGAGGTGGGCTGTTCAGGAGGGGAGAGAGGAAGAGACCATGGAAGGGAAAAAGCATAGCATGGAGACTGAGAGTGGCTTTAAAATCAAATGAAACTCCAATAAGTCTTAACTCTGGAGGTTTGCCTGAGAGACAGAGTCCAGACCAGCTGCAAGTAACAGGAAAAGAAAAGCAATAGTTTGTCCCGTTGCACTTCTCAGGGAAGGTCTGCAAAGAGCACGGGATGGTGAAGAACCAGAAATTGCACATCCCAGTGGTGGGCACATGGATGGGGGAGATTTCCCGTCCACCAGGTGGGATGAGATCAAGTATGGCAGGGTCCCCATGCTGCTGCAGTGCCAGGAAGGACCCTTCATAGCAACACCTTTGGAAACAGCAAGATCCCACTTGCACACCATGCACACATCACCACATAGCTGTTGGCTGGCCGAGTCCTCCATTTCTGGGTGCAGCTCAGGGTGTCCCTAGCTGGTGGCTCACAGGCAGCTGAGGCTGTGCTGTTTCCATGCTCCAGCTGGTGGGGTTGAGCCAGCAGCGAAGCCAGAACTGCGTAAGCACGAGGCAGCTTTCAAATCAGCCTCTTAGCATGGCCTGTCAGCTGAGGCAAAGGGTTAGTTTGGTCTGTCTGTATCTACTGTGGTGCTGCCTTGGGTGCAGTGGGCTCAGAGCGTGGCTGCCTGCAGTCCACCGAGCAGCCATGCCCTCAGAAGACTAGGCTTTCAGCTGATGTTCAGCCCTAGTCCCATTGCAGTCTAATGTATCACAGCTGCTGGAAAGCTCCCCCCTCCCCAGCTCTGTCTTCGCTTCAACCCCATGACCTATTTTTCCTTTTTCTTAGATACAAAAATTCCCCTTCTGCCACATGCTCCCATTGCTGATCCTGCCAACTTTTCACCTATCCCCACCATCCCACTCCATTTTGCTCCATGTGCTTTAGTCTTTTCTGTACCCTCCCCACCTCCCCTTCCAAGGGGACATATTTTCCACCCAACCACCAGCAGTCGCAGCACCCTGCTGATAGATGCCAAACCTTCACCTCTAAACAGCGCACACAACTCTGAGCATGAGACAATTAGGAGAGAAAGAGGGAAGGGGGAAAGTATTGACAGGAGTAAACTGAGAGAAATCATAAAGCTTAAGCAGAAAGAAAGCAGTTTGAAAGGTAAAGTATTCAGAGAAAGCCCTTTCCTGGATGAATCTAATTGTTTTGTTATCTTTACCCACCAAAGCATTTACTTTGGTTTGTCGCCCGATCCACAAACACTTTCGAGGAGATGACATTACCGAAAGGCAGGAACATCTGCATCAGCTCAGCATCCCCAAACTCCTGGGGCAGATGGTAGATAAACAGGTTACAGCCCTCTGGTCCTATCAAGAGAAAAAGAAGACCCATGAATGGAGAGAAATAGGATATGAGAAAGCACATGGTGGAGATTTACTTTGGCATCCCCTCCCTCTGACTGGTGAGGGGTCACCTCTAGAAAGCTGTCTGTAGACTCAGAGGAACAGACAAAGCAGAAGACCAGGAACTCAGAAAGTCACCTAGAGGCTATGCTAGCTTCATTAACCTTCCCAGGACAGACATCAGGATAAAATCTAGAGGCAGAAGAATGCAGCAGCACATGTGGCCATGGAAAGACAAAGTGGAGAAATAAGAACAAAAAGACTGAAAGAATGCCATTCATAGTTTTACTTTGCTCCTCATAATCTCACTTAATCTGTGGAGTTTTGGGTGGCCCACACTAACCCTTACCTCTTCTCAGTGTCTGCATTCGTAAGTTTCATTATCCTTCTCGTGTCTGTGTGAGGACTGTGATAAGAAGTAGAAAGGTATGCACAAACCCACAGGCTTATTTTGTTTTGTAGGATTTCACATTCAGCCCTGCAGCTTGACTCAGCCTGAAGACTCCCCCACATCTGGACAGGTTGGCCGTGTCCCCCATTCTAGAGGGTTCTTCAAGAGAGATTACAGATGGATTTAAGTTCAAATTACTAGACAAGAGGAACTGACTTTTATACCTCGGTGCTGTAACACATACCCTTACAGACTTCAGAAGGTGCTGGAAAAATATTCACAGAGGATTCTTTAGGTGGAATACGCAGTTTTGTTAAAGTAGAGACCCTTAGAAAACGTTCTTTTGAAATTGTATTTTGGGGCAGAAGAGGAAGAATCAGCCTCTGGTCAAGCCTGGCATGAAACTTTTCAATGTGACTTTTATTTTTAAGCATGCTGTACTTGAGCAAAAGTCAAAAGAGAACAGGTGTGTCTAAGTGGTTTTCTTGAAAAATATAAATATTTAAACCTCTTGCAGTGTTCACTAGCAGAAAATTGTACAGTTTGAAAAGCCAGGGATTGTGGTGTTGGTTTTTTTTTCATTGTCTTATTTACAAAAGTACTTGCAGCTGCTGCCCAGCTCTGCACTGACCTCGACAGGTAACTCCAGCTCTGGGGGGTTGAGATGAAGGGGATACAGTGCATGCTCCTCGCTGTGAGCGAAAGAGGAGAGAGAGAAGGAGGGTTTCCTCCTTCCCCCCAGTCCATATGCCTACAACCCTGTGACCTGACTCAGCCAACTTTCCCCTGTTTATGTCTGGGGCACAGTGTGGGGAAAGAAAGGGCTTTTTAAAACTCTCGTTTTCTTCATCAGGGCATAATTACGGTGTCATAACACAGCAAATTACAACTTTGCCTTTCCTGTTAGGGAGAGGAGTTCGTCTAGATGCTCCCACCTTTTATTAGCCATTACTCATTCCCCCGCCTGGCAGGAGAAGTACAGCGAAGTCAGGATTCTGACAGATGCCCATTTAAAGCTCATTAAAATTCCTGGGCCTCAGCGTGATTGAAGTCACAGGCTCTCCACATTTCCTTTTGGATTAATGGAAAATGAAGCCCTAATGAATATTTGCTAAGCACAATTTTCCCCACTAATTTGCTAAAAGGACTGTCACGAAGGAACAGCTGATCCTTTGCATCTTGTGCATTTCCTAGAGGTCATAAGGATGGTAACAGGGTTTCTTCCAAATAGGGGGTATAGTGGTACGACGGGATAATTAACTAATTAGGCACCCGGTCATCTGCTTAGCTAAATTACTTTTGAACCTCAGTGGCCCACAATCAGGCTCCCCTATTTCATGCCAAGCTTTTCCATCTTCCCCTCACCTTCTGTCTGCCTCTTCCTTAGTCTCCTCACTGAGCAACTATCCCTTCTCCAATACTTGCTGCAGTTCATTTCCACACAATGTGGAGTTATTGGCATGATAAACTAGATATGAAACAGTCTGGAAGTGTTAAACAAACACTGACCCCCTTAGGTGTCTGTTAGAATTGAGAAAATTCTGCCCAGGAGAAGACCAGGGTCCAGAATAGCAGGGAAAATTCATTTCTTCATCTCAACCTGCCCCAGAGCACTTCTGCTGTGGGATTTGAGATCCACATTATAGTAGAATGGGTAAAATCTTGGCTTTGCTGCAATTAGTGGCAAAATTCCCACTGACATCACCAGAGCCAGCAGTTTGCTCTGTAAAACTGGCACATTCTTTCAAAAATGCCAGCTGCATTTCCTGGGGTCTTGGATGTGTTGTGCACGAGTAGAGATTCTGCCTGTGTGTGCTGAGAAACACCTACTAAGGCATAAGGCAGATCAGGAGGCACACAACTTCACCTACACCCGGTTTAGAGGCTGGGTTCAAGGAGAGATCCACCTTTAGTTCGCCTTGAAATCAGCCTTGCCTCACACTGCCCAGAGACCAAGAGGAAGAGACCAGGGAGGATGTGAAAAAGCAGAGACCATCCTCAAAGCACAGTTCAGCTCTGAAACGTGGCTGGGAAACCCATGCTGCGGCTTCCCGTACCAACTCAGACATTCAAGGCCAAACTCACTCTGTTCCCAGCTACAGAGGGTTTTTGCTAATTTCCAATACTGAAAACTCCACCTGCTACTGAGAAACAACCTGGAGTAGTTTGATTTGTTTCACCATCCTCACATATGAAAATTCTGCCATTAGAATTTAACAAGCAATTTCTTGTTAAATCCATCCATCCGTAAGTTTCCTATCACAGTTAGACTCCCTAGTAAAGACTTCACAAACAAGCTTTCTCTGTCTCTCAGGCCTTCAGCCTTGTTGTGGTGGTTTTTGCCTGAGTCAAGTTAATCTGGACACACCATGGAAGACATAATGTTTATGTTATGGACACTCTTTGTACATACATGTATCTTTTTAAGAAACAAGGGCATGAGTTGTTCAGCTCAGAATGCTGTGAAGAGCCAAATTAGACCTCAGTGCACACATTGAATCAGTTTTTAAGAACTGGAGCAAGAGGAAGATCACAGCTGGTATGGCAAAACCTTAGTGAAGACTCCAACTATCTTGTTGGAAAGAAATGTCTTGTTTTCTGCGTTAATAAATTGTTGGAGATCAGTATACTTGGCAGTTTAGGGCTAAATACAGTGCTAAAATTATGTAGAGCACACTTTATTTTGGTTTTCAAATGGGCTGTAAATCAACTAAAAATCTAACTAACCCTCATGACACGTTATAAGAAGAGAATCAAGGTTCATTTCTACCCTGACATCTACCATGGCTCTTGGTTTTATGGCTTTGAGTTATAGATATTTCTGTTCATTAATATGCAATAAACACAGCCTTGATTTGGACAAAAAAGAAAGAAAAGTTTCAAGGAACTCACAGTTTATGAATGGTTTGTAAATTACAGGCAAACCATGCTGGCTAATGGAAAACCATGGTGATTGAGGGCATAGGAACATGTCCTGGAGAACTGCGTTGAGTCCATGTTGATTTGGCTTGGTTGGAACTGAGCTGCTAATCTATGGTTCTGCCAATACTTCTCATCCTCCAGCTCATTGTTGGGGACAGCAGCAGACCCAACCTACCCCTGCGTGTCCACTATCAACATGACTAAAATCCACATACCTGAGCTTATATCAGCTCTCTATCATTGCATCCCCAGCACTGTGGGTCAATGTCCTAAGAAAAGGCTACAACTAGACTTCTCTTCCAACAGTAGTTAAAAATGGGCTGCCCTGTAAGGTTGATGAAGTTAGCCTGCAGCCCTTGGGTCAGTTGCAGTTGCCCTTGCTGGTCACCTCAGCTCTACAGAAAGTACTCAGAGGCTGAAATTTCATTGTCTCTTCTGTATCTGCTTGCTATTCAGTCCCCAGCATGTTTGAGCATAGGGCAGATGAGAGCCACAAGCCTGCACCAGCTTATTTTAATACCAAAGCGTACTTTTGAGTTTCAGAATCCATGTCGAGGTGAGTTATCACTTGAGTAAGTGCTGTATCCTGCACCTGGGCAGGGGCAGCCCTGGCTGTGCATACAGAGTGAGCAATGAGACGCTGGAGACCAGCTATGCTGAGACGGACTTGGGGGTCTTGGTCGACAAGTTGAACATGAGCCAGCAGTGTGCCCAGGCTGCCAGGAAGGGCAACTGTGTCCTGGGGTGCATCAAGCATGGCATTGCCAGGAGGTCTAGGGACAGGAATGTCCCACTCTACACTGCGCTTGTGCGGCCTCATCTTGAGTACTGTATGCAGTTTTGGGCACCACAGCACAAAAAGAACATAAAACTACTGGAGAGCATCCAAAGGAGTGCAACAAAGATGGGGAAGGGTCTAGAGGGGAAGATGCATGAGGAGAGGCTGAAGTCCCTCGGCTTGTTCAGCCTAGAGAAGAGGAGACTGAGGAGAGACCTCATCATAGCCCACGACTTCCTCATGAGGGGGAGCAAAGGGGCAGGCACTGATCTCCTTCCAAGGGAACGGCATGAAGCTGTGACAGAGAAGGCTTAGGTTGAATATCAGGAAAAGATTCTTCCCTGAGAGGGTGGTCGGGCACTGGAATGGGCTCCCCAGGGAGGTGGTCACCCCAAAGAGCTTGGCTGAGTTCAGGAAGCATCTGGACGATGCTCTCAGACATCTGCTCTGGTTGGGCTGGTCCTGTGTGGAGCCAGGAGTTGTACTCGGTTATCCTTATGAGTCCCTTCCAACTCGGGATATTTTATGATTCTATGAATACCATACAAATTTAAAATGACTCCCAAGTTCTGCCTGGTTGACACAGCCTGAACGAAGACTTCATCTCTAGCTTTTGGATCTGTTCCATACTATGCACCTTGTCAGCTGCCGGTAACCTTGATGCTCATGTGGAAGTAATGACTAATCTCTACAGGAATGTTGCAACAGACAAGCTGCTCTGGGCTTGTTATCCAACGAGGATCTGGGAGCAGAGAGTTAGCATTGTTATTAACAATGTGATCATCCAGATTATTATTGTGGTAGGGCTGGCTCATTAACGAATCAATGTGTGTGCACATCCTTGCAAACATAAAGTACTCTTCTCAGCATTGGCCATTATTACTATTAGAGTTCCCTCTTGCTGTGTTTTCCTGTGAGAGGTTAGAGATTCTTTAAGGTCTTGAGCCTCTGCTCAAAAGGAGTGTTGTGCCTTAGAGTTTCTCTCTCTAGCAAGTAGCAGAGAAAGCCAGAGCATCTAATAACTGCACAAAAATGGAGGACACGGGGAACAGCAACCTACATTGAGCTGGTGGTTCATTGCATATGTCTGACCCTCAACCATCCTCCATACCAACTGCTTACAAGAAAGAGCAAGAAGTTATCTCATAACTTGTCCACTGGGTGACACTCATCTTCAACCCACAGACACACACCGTGCCTCGTGAAAAAACAGGGGTCTTTGGGCAGTGGATCTTCAAAGAGTGCACAA
This sequence comes from Psophia crepitans, assembly GCA_013399095.1. Lineage (NCBI taxonomy): Eukaryota > Metazoa > Chordata > Aves > Gruiformes > Psophiidae > Psophia > Psophia crepitans. The sequence goes on along the minus strand of VWZZ01001792.1, from coordinate 851,353 downwards.
CAGCTGTCCCTTGCTTCTGATGGTTCCTGGCACAACGCTATGCTGAGCAATGATCTGCTCGCCATTTTGTCCTGTGCTTAATCTAGCCCCAGTAAGTAATAAAAAGCAAAGTCCTTCAGCATGGGGGAAACATCTCTGTAATGATACGTTAGGTCTGTGCATCTGTTCTCACAGCAGGGACATGTACTAGAGCTAATCAGGAGTTGGAAGTTGTGTTCCCCAGGAAATTCTGACATCGGAAAAAAATTAATTCCAAATTAGATCGAAATGCCGACATTTCTAATTTTCTTGCAAAATGAGATTTCTCCCCCAAAGTAGTTCTAGGCCATCAGAATGTTTTAGTCTGATATTCTAATCTTGATTCATTTTATTCTGACTGTTACACTATAGTAAAATATTAAATGTCATTATATATATATAATAACATGTATAACATAGGATATATCTGAATTAGTGATCTAATGGAGGATAAAAGTTGAAATGTAATTATTTAAAATGAGGGTCTCTACACTAAGCTGAAGCACCTGACTTAAATGCCTCATTTAGGCAAGCCGTCTCCTCTTGTCAAAAGGGAGCAGCGGGCTCCCTGGAGGACGGTTGGGGCTGCCTGAACGGGTTACCTGGGAGGATGCCCCTGCTCCCAACTGACTGCAAAGGGAAAATTGCATGGCGTGGTTGCCTCCCAAAACATTTACGTGCAATAATGAGAGATTCACCTGTCCTTAATTTTCGTGTCTCCAGTGCTGCCATCCTGTCCTGCAGACTAGATAACCCAGACCCTTCTCATAGTCCATGTAAAGAAATAGGCATTTTTACTATATGATTAATCGCATCCTGATATAGAGATTGTGCTCTAAAGGGGCTGATATCTGTGTCCAGGTTATCAATGGAGTCTGGAAGGACTAGACTAGCTCCTCTAGATATGAGGTCCTTGTCTAAATAGCAAAGTGTTATGTTACTGACTTCTAATGAGGAGCTGCTAGAGTTTTGTGTCCTATTAAATCCTTTATTCCAATGCAATTGCATCTTTATCCGCATTCTTGTTGCTTGTCTTTAACACAGAGACCCCCTGAACATTATTGTCTACGTTGATAGGAAGTCTTTCCATGGCCCATGTGCGTCAACGTGCTCCTTTCCCTGATGACTGATGAGATCTCAGCAGCAACCCCCTACGACAATGTTCCCCATATTACTGTTAGTGCCAACGATGCTGTGACACATACGGAAACTGAGAAAAGACTCAGTGGACCAGGAATTCAAAGTATTCACATGTCTAATAGATACTATCTAAGTGTATGAGGAGAGGGACCAACGTGGTGAGTATGGCGTTAGGGAAACCAATGAGGTAGGCATGACATGCTAGGGCCAGAAAGGAGGACAGCCCATTCACTCACCTTCTCTCTGTTGCTGTGGTATCATGGGAGGTGGCTGTGGGAACGCTTGGCTAATCTGGCCATAAGCAGCAGGATAAGCAGCTATAGGGGAGAGAAAGGGAGAGAAGAAAGAGGGGGATAGATTTCAGTGCTGGGAAGCAAGGAGCTTTCACTCCAAACCATTACACCAAGCTAAAGGTGGGCTTTCCCCCTACATTTCGCCTCTGGGAAGGGCCATCTCATGCAGCCTGAGCTGTGACAGAAGCACTGCAATGGTGTGCTCCCGGCAGTGCCACATGGCCCTGAGCACCCACCCTCCCTTCAGCTTCATCAGCAGCAACACCAAGGACAGACACACGAAGTAAATGGGGGTTTCTGCTGAGATTTCTCCCAGCAGAGATGCATAACCATCCCAGATGGCACCACAAACACATTAATTCATGAGCTCAGCACGTCGATACCCATGCTGACAGCCACGCACAGGGCGCATGCACACAGTTCCCTGTGTAATCTCTCCTGCACCTTGATTAATCCACACCAGTTCGCACATGTGTTTCCTCCCTTACTCTAACCTTTGCATGATCACACTCTCTATAGACATCGTAGCACATACATGGTTGGATATACATTTTCTTTCATGTCTGCAGACAGTTCCTCTCTCTCACACAAACACAGTGGAAACAGTGTGCAGCAATTAAACAATTTTCCCCACCTCAGCTCCCCCACCAAGCAGACAAGGGGAGCCATTCAGTACCACAGATGGTAGATGATGTGCCTTGATGCTAAAAATACAGGGTATGGGTCGCCTGTGAGCCCAGAGAGAGTGGGATAGGGGCCATGTGTGTGCAGAGGGGTTAATTAACAGCTCAAAGGGTTGAGCTTCTTCCCATCTATCAAACCTCACAAGCAATAAATGACAATAACTAAAACACCGGCAAATGAAGCCCTACATGGAGAATTAAATTAAGTTCCCAGATACAGTGCTGACATGAGATAATAGCCATCCCTCAGTGGGAGCCCATGATTGCTGCAGTTACCACAGGAAATAATGACTTTGGGGTGGCAGTTTCCGTGCAACGTTGGCCATGGACACCTCGCAAGGGGAGGCGGAACATGGCAGGGTCGTGGTTTGCATCAGGTCACTTTGGCTGATGTCAGTCCATCAACTGCAAAGGAGCTGCTCAGTGTACAGGGTGACGCAAGTGGAGGCTGACCCGCTGGGAGCCGTGGAGAAAGCTGCTTGGAAGCCAGGGTATATCTGCATAGCTCCTAAGCAAGCCTCTGCCTAACTATCAGGGTTATGGCCAGTGTAGACATACCCTAAAATATGAATATGTGTGGACATATCATACCCTGCCAGGCCCTGCAGGGTCTGGTTGCCCATTTCCCCTCCTTACTGCAGCACTCAGGAGACCTGTTATAGAAAGTGGCCACCAAATCAATGGCCTGATTTTGTACTTATGCACCGTGTTAAGCAGACTGGACCTGGTCCTGCCAGTGAAGCAGCACCAAGGCAGGGGTCAGTGGAAGCTTTTCACTGGGTAAAGGAAGGAGGTCGCCCCCTTAGGGAGAGAAGACCCAGGACCTAATGTTTGTTTTCACAAGAAATGCCAATTTAATCTGAATCTGTGGCCCTTGGCTCGCTCCTGTATCAGCAAACACCTCCCCTCCTCCAGCCCCTTCAGCTGTGTTCAAAGACTAAAATCTTTAGAGAAAAGAAAGGTTTATTGGGAGAAAGTGTTAATACTAACGACCTGCGTACTGCTGCACTCCAGCGTAGGCTTGCTGCAGGGGATCTGCTGCAGTTGGGCTCTGTGCTGTGGAGACACAAGAGAGAGAAGGAATTAAGAGGTGAAAACATGCCAGGCACTCTCCTTTTCTCTTCCCTCATCAATATATGGTGTGAGACAGACAAACCCAGGGGCTCAAGGTCCCAGGAGAGGAAGAGCTTCCTCACCCTAGGGACAGGACTGTACACAGCTCCTCGTGGTGGCCTGGAGGGCTGTGCTCCAGCTGTCACACTGCAAGACTTTGGAACAGAGAGCAAACAAACCTTTCCCAAGCTTACATCATGGAGCCTACCTCTGAACATGTGGATTTTTGGCATTGCAGTGATCCATCCCAGAGAGCCCTCCTCTTAAGCCAGGACTGGCACTGCTCTAGGTGCTGTGCAGACTCAGATCTCAGTGACAGCTACAGTCACATGAAACTTTCAATCAGAGCAGAAAACAACAGGGGCATCACAGGAGGAAGGAGAAGAAGACAAGCAGTGGCTTCTGGCAGCCTGACATCCCTTCGAAGGGCCGCATTGCTGCCAGGCAGCCCCCTGTGAGAGAGGAGATGCTGCTTGGAAGGGAGGGGGACACCATTTGTCTGCTCCAGGGAGGATGCTGTGAGTCTCTCAGTAAGGCATGCAGTCCCTTGCTGGCTTCAAAGTGCATTTTCTCTCTTTAAAAGTGTGCATTCCTTCCTCCTTAAAACTGTTTACTTTTGTGAAACTTTGAAGTCTAGCTCAAATACCACAAAGCTCAGTTAAGATTTTTTTTTTTTCCTTTTCCCCTTTGGTTGATAGTGAGAGAAAAAGAGAGAGAGAGAGAGAGAAAGAAACGTGTTGGATAAGCTCTTTCTTTATCTGCAGCAATAAAATATTTAAAGCAAAGCTTGGCTGAACCTCCAGTCCAAATGTCACCTTGACCCTAATATTTCACTTCTTGTTATGAGTTTAATTTGTATTTATTGGTGCTGCACAGTTCTACATTTACGCAGTCCCTCTGGCTTTGTACTTGCAGGAAGATCCCTTAGGGAGCTGCCACTTTCCCCACTCCGTCCCACCTTCTTCCTTCCTACAAGCGCAGAGGTGTGGCTGGAGGCAAGGGCTTGGAGGTGTGGGACTCTTAGAAGGAAATCTAGTGCCTTTGACTGGAGACACTGACTGTATGCCAAAATGTGGAGGAGGTGGGCAAATTTGAGTGTTATGGACCCAAGGAACACTGACGAAATCTTTTCTTACAGGTGCAAATATGACCTTGAACCTTAACTTCAAAGATCACCATTGGTCATGATGGAAGCTTGCAATGTCTTGCACTTTTCACCCAAAATACCAGGAGGAATGATGAGAAGACCTTATGTTGAGGAAACAAACCTAATTAGCTGGCTAAGACTTGGGGCTTCTGATTATTATGGACATTACTGGATCACAAGGACTTTGAGGATAGGGTAGTCACAGAAAGAAATAAGCAGGATTGCAGTCTTAGTTTGGAATTTGTTTGGTTGGTTTCCTAGCTGATTTTTGCCAGGTCCCTCAATATGTCAGTATGTGAACTGGGAAAGCACTGCCTTACTGTAAGGATTTGCACGCCTTGAAAAGGGGTGTGAGGAGAATACAATTAAAACTGGTGGGACATCAGTGGTAGAGATGCAAAGCTATATTTTTAAAGAGTAGATGCTCCAGGAAACTGGAGGAAGTGCTTGGAAAATATAAAAACTGTTTTCAGTTATTCCTGCCTTCTTGAAGAAGGAAGCAATTAGTCTATTCTTTTTAACTTCTGCTCAAAACTTCCTCTAAAAACAGAATGTTGAGCATATTGTTCAGAAGAACACTGAAAGGCTATGAAAGGTTGAGTGATACACCAGTTCCTGCACCCCTTTGGGAGAATGGTTCATGATAACTTCGACCCCCCAAAATTACTAAGTCCTGTCAGGTACAAGATATCTCCTGAGGAAGGTGAGGGGACATGTGGTAAATGGAGCAAATCTTTATAAGACAACTATGGATTTGCAATCCGCAGTAAAGGAGATGATCTATTGTGTCTGCCCCAAAGGCAACTGCTCTTCCTCTGTTGCAGTCATCTGTTTATAGAGCTGGGAGAAGAAATTGTCTCTGCTGCTCAGGAGATACACTCACAGCATTTCCTTCCTCTCTAGCTGAGGCTGGACTCGGGCATGTTTGTTCTCTCTTTGACATGCTGACAATTAGCAATGACTGTCTCTTTGTTGACAGAGCCATTGAGCAGCACCTGTCTGACTGTGGTCCTTTCCTTTATTCCTTGTCTTAGCTGGGCACACGTGGAACTGCTCACTCTCACAGCTGTAGCTGAATCCATGTCCTGAAGAGGACCACCTGGCTCACTGCTGAGCTGCTCTTCTTACCCCATCTGTGGATATCTCACCTGCCTTTGCAGCCTTTGGAGCCATACACTGCCTGTGGTAACTAAACCATTCTGCTTAGGAAATATACACTGAAAGTCACAGTTCATGTTTAAGATTAAATATTAAAGCTAGGCAAATGCTTTATTTAAAGAGTTTGAGACAACAGGCCTTTTAGTGCAGCCTTTTCCCCTCCCACACAAAGCTTTTAGAGTTCATTATTTCCCTGAGTCTTTACAACTTGTCAGCAAGGGTAGTATCTAACTGGGTGTTTCTTTCTCAGGGGGATCCCTTGTGCCCCAGATCACGCAGGGAATTTCCTCCTGGCTGACAGCACATGCAAGCCAGTGGGAAGACTCTCCATGGTTTTCATTAAGCTTTTCTGCAAGCCGGAAATCACTTATAGGTACAGAGATGCAAGGTGGCTGGTCTAATACACAGCACTGTAACGCTGACCCAAACATCCCTGGATGCTCTTGAAAAGAAGCAAATCAAAAGCATCCCTGGGCTGTAGGACTAGGCAGCATGGGAAGGCAGGGGCCCCTGGCTTGGGGCTTTGTGTTTGATTCATAGTCTCCTACCTTACCTTGGCTGTTTGGGAACAGCGGTGGTAGTAAGTCACCACATGGAGGAATTTAACTTGGCAGTTCTTAAAAACAAAAGTGATGACTTTAGCTCACTGAAGAACTTGTCTTTCTTAGCTTGAAGAGTGTGTTTACTCAGCAAATGAAGATGTGACTTCAGTACAGTGCATGTGTCCATGCTGGCCAACACAGCTTATGAAAATGCAGGAACACAAACTCCAGGGCCGGCTGGGTACCCCGGCACAAAGCCAAAGTAGCTTGGGCGGCCATGAGCATATCTTCAGGCTGCTGCTTACTCTGTCAGATGAATTAAACCTAGTGAAGGGCATAAGTGCCTGTGCTTCCAGCTGTAGTGTGGATGAAGCCAACGGCTGATATCGATCCAGAAATCTCAAGACACAGATTAGACACTTGAGGAAATTGTAGCTATTCTGTGTTCAGTAAAGTGACAGCCCTCCTACATACTAATGACCCATGAGAAGTTCAGCAAGGGCTCAGATGTACAAGGGGCTCATGATCCAAAGCCAACCTGCCCCAGGGGTTACATGTGACTGTAAGCTGTAGCACACCACGTGCTAAAATTCAAAGTGATGGAGAGACATGAATCATTTCTGTGTCTCAGCACCGGGAGACCGTGAGGGAAAGTTGCTTTATTCCTCCATAAGATACACTTATCTTAAATAGGGTGTGCGCCCCTGTGGCCTTCATATAGATATTGCTCCACTAAGGTATGAGAGTCACCCTGTCTCAGCCACCCTTTCTCCCCATTCACCTGGCCAGTTTCCTCTGTTACTGCAAATACTAGTTGAACATGGGCATGCAGGGCTGGAAACAGAACTCAGCTCCTCTGCATGCTGTCTGTGCCAAGGTGTAAGCCCACTGTGGCCCAGAAACTAAACAGCTGAGATAGGGATGGTAAGAGCTACAGGGCTATAGGAAACACTAGCTGAAAGCTATGGATATCGAAAAGCACTTTAAAGGGGCTTTTGGATCAGAACTATCACTTCTCTAAGTTGTAACTTCATCAAATGACCTTGGATGTGCTGGTGACTGTCTGTGCAAATGTGCCCATAGAGAACAGTTGAAATAGCTTTCCTTGTGGTCAGAGTCATGGAGATCTTACATCTAATGTACAGACACTTGAAGAGATTAAACGTGATGTAATGAACACATTGAGGATCAGCTGGTAGAGTGAAAGAAACAGAGAGACTCCTGAGAGGTCCAGAGGACAACTACCAATCATGTCAGTCCTGCTGAAGTCCATGTAGCCTTGCTGCTTTACAGAAGCTAAGGATCTGGCCTTTCCAGGTCAAACTAAAGGTGTACTGTGAAAACAGATGCTAATAGTAACTTCATCTGGCAGCTCAGGGCAAGAGCCTTATCCCTGGACATCATCTCTATATTAATTTGATCATTTCCATATCTCCACGGGAAAAGTCCTGCTCAGATACAACTGTCTCTTTGCAAGACAATTCTGGCCAAGATGCCACAAGGTGACCATGGCAGATAACCTTCCATAAACCTGGAGACATAAAACAAGCCAATGACCTACTATATGGCCATAAATATAAATTTAACGAAGGCAGCACTTATTCATTAGGTAGAAGTCAAGAAAGGACTCCCAAGTCCTTCAGAGAAAGTAGATCCGTTAATGTCACTTTCCAAATCCTTTGCCTGATGCCAAAAACCAGGGATGATTTCCCAAGTCAGCATGAAATACCAGTGCTTTAAAATTAACACCAGGAAGCTTTCTTACTACTGATATATCTCTAGATTGAAATCCAACTTTTAAAAGGGGCATTCAGTGAGTGTTAGGTCTGACATTTAGATTTTTTTCCAAGAATGAAAGGGTGGAGGTGGCAGAATTAAGCAGGTTCTTAAAAACAAAATTTGTTTAAGTGATGTTCTATAAAGAATCTCTCCTGACATGCCAGTGACCCAGCTACAGTGTCTGCCCAAGATGAGTTGTTATATGGGTGCCTCAGGTGAAAGCAGTTATAAGGGAGGGAGACATGGAGTCTGTTGTGTTGGTTAGGGGTGTAAATCAGGAGGAACTGCACTGAAGACAGTGGAGTTGGTGAGTAAAAAGGATGATGGTTACTGCCTGAGACATCAAAAGAGATCAAAACACGTTACCCTTGTTGGGATATGGATCGAGACTCTGTCTACAGTGTCCCAGTCCCAGCTCAGGGTAAGAGAAAGCCTCTAGTCCCAGAGGTATTTTACACCTCTCTCAGAAGCTGCAGCTTGGCCACTATCACCTCTGGGAGTGTGGATGGGGGAGGAGGGAAGTCAAAGAGAGGCAGCACTTTCCATTTGGTGGGAGGGAAATAAAATAATGATAGCAGGGGAAAAAAAAAACCAGCCCTATGTGAAGGCAAGATTTAAATAAATAAATAAATAACTGAGTGGGAGGGCTCTATTCACCTTCTCCTTAAATCCAATTTAAATCACTCTCTACAGCCCTAATCTATATCCATAATTATATCATTTCGTACAACAAGCTTGCGAGAGGTCTTAAGAAATTTATGTAGATTAAAATTCATGGGTGCCATAGTACAGATTCCATATTATTAAGATTGATTAGGACAGCTGATGCTGTGATTAAAGAAGCCAGCGTTTACTGTTGTAATTAATTAGGTATTCAGACACAACAATAACTGCAATAACAGAAAGAATGTGCTGATCCAGCAGAAAACAGAGACTGATCCTGTGTTTTATAGTCTCATTTCGCCATTTAGGGGCTGGACACCACTCAGTCAAAGACATGTTGTCCCACTCTCGCTTCCCTTACACATCAAAGGAGCCATGAAATCCAAAGCATATGTGCACTCTACTCCATCCTGTTAGTTGGAAAAGCCCTTTTGGTAGCACCCCAGGTATTCTAGATGCTTGTTTGAGACAACAAATGGACCTACTATGAAATTTGTATAGCTGGTCCTTGGAAGTCAAGATTATTATTTTCTTAGCAGTCCCACCTCCAAGCACCATTGCAAGTTGGGGCCCTGCTGAGATGGGTTCTGTGCAAATACACAGTAGGAGACATGTCTGGCTATGAAGAGCTTCCAGTGGACAAAGCAAGACAGACACAGAAGGCTCAGAAATGCAGAGAGGTGGAGGTGGCTGGCAGGTTGACAAACTAACTCAACAGCAGAGTCAGGACCAGGCTCCCCTCTCTTTGCCTAAGGCCATGAACACCTAAGTCAGGGTCAGGTTTTAAAAGCTATTCAGGCACTTAACTCCATATTTTGGAGCAGCTTCGTTTAAGTCACCTTTAAAAATAAAGCTCAAGGTATTAACTCACTTAGGTGCCTCTGAAAACATCAGCACAGAGCTTGATTTGTATTTACACCTTCTTCCAGATCAGAGGAGAAAATACTTTGGCTCTAGAAAGGCTCCCACAACTGCCTTAAACAACCTCATTAATTATGGCTGCAGCGTGATTGTTGGAAGTACACGGCATCGTTAAAGTAGCTTAGACTACAATTGAAGATGGCAACCTGTTATTATGTTTTTAATGAGCGCGTTCCTTCACTTATTTATTTTACCAGTAAAGCGTGGTTTATGGCACACGGCAGATTGTTACAAATGGGTCAAATAAATGCTTCCTAGTCATAATGATGTTTCAGGTGCTCGCTGTTGCAGTTTTGGAACTGCTGATACAAAATACGAACAGGAAAGCTCTCACCCGGAGATTTAGGGTGGACAAACACAATACAACCAAAGCTTTCCTATAGTAAGTAACTTAGCCTCATGGCCACTGAGCCAGGTACAGTTCTAAAGCGTGGTGTATGTCTAGACCAAACGCTGTGAGGCTTGGTTTTCACCCTGGACCTTCTATAGGTGCAGGCAGGTCACTCTTTTTCTGTTCTGCTGATTCACCTCCTCTCTAAACTCATCTTGCCTGACATCTTTCAGGACTGAAATGTCGCAAGATTTGCTGGGGTGGGGGAAATGAAGCCCTTTCTCTGCCTGCAGTGAAGCCCCGATCTTGCCCAGTGCCACCGGACGGTGCCTGTTGTGTTCGGGACTGATCCTGGGACTGACTGGCCCGGAGCAGCAGCCTGCCCATCAGCAGTGCTGCTAGCTAATTGACAAGCTAATAGATAAGGCTGTCATATTAGCATGCCGGCAACTCCTCCCCTACAAAATTAGCTTGGATAATGATAATAATTACAGATGGAGTCTGAATCCTGTCTCTGCTGGCAGTGGGTGAAATTGGTTACTGCCTGATAGCTCTTTGTTGAGCCAAGGAAAATGAATTGATGTTCTCGGTTCAGTTGCGAAGACATGAGATTCTATAGCACAGGAATTCACCCGTGGGGGACACCTTTACTGCCAGTCTCAGCAGTGGCTTGGAAACGTGGGCATAAAGGCTTGGCTGCCCATTTGTATGGACGGCTAGTCCTCACTGGAGAGGGCTGGTCACCAAACAGGGTATGAAGTGGAGCCTGCTGTCTTGCTAGCCCTGATATACCTAGAGTGTTACCCAAGGAGAGTGAGGGACCTCTGCTGTGTCAGTGGAGTGGAGAGATAGAGCTAGTCCTGGAAGTGGTGGGCAGTCAGAACCACTGTGTGCCTGAGAACAGCGAATAAGGTGACATGTTTATAATGTATTATGAGGAACCGAGGGAACTTTGCTTTTGTTTTCCTCAGCAATCTAAGCCCAAACCAAATGCGCTGAAGAACTCAGCATGCTAGAAAGCGTTCCCCATCTGTGGCTCCACAAAGCTGTCATACCACATCCATCTCTGGATCTCGTCAAGCTGCTTGTTCTTTGGCCCAGGAGGAATAAGTTTGGGAGCTGGTAGACGCTATGGGCTGTATTTCCACTTCTTCCTGGGCACATCACTGGACAGAAGACCATGGAGTAGTGCTCACTCTTTTTCTGGGGGCTCTCTTTTGTGCCTCCTTCAGCTCACTCATTTCATTGATCTTTTGACAGTCAACCCCTTCTCTTTCGTTTGATATTTGAGCGAACACTCACTCCATTTTCTCATCTATCCCTCCCTTTCTCTTCTGAGGGAGGCTGTATTTTTGGAGCGAGCATTTTATCCAGTCCCTCACAATGCAAGGACCTGTTACGAGAGAGCAGAGCACTGATAGTGTGAGGCACAGCAGAAACCAGTGCAGATGGTCTCCACTGTTACTGTACATCATAGTCTGTTAACAAGAGAGGCACTGGGCTCTGGGTAGCTAAGAAGCTTTGGCAGAAAAGCACAATCCCTGTTACTAGGGAAATGAAGCCCTTTCTCTACGCTTTTGCACTGCTGCAAAGCGACTCACAAGATCATGGCACAAGAGATTATGCTCTTTGTCCCCACTATATGTTGTGACACATTGCCATATTCAATAGCTCCACAAGCTGGAAGGATAAAGGGCAGGTATTAATACACAAAAAGACCAGATCTCCAAAGGGGTTCAGACTAGCAGAAGGGGAAATAATCCCTCCCATGTGATTCTGTCCATGCCAAAAGGTGCACTGTGAGGCATTAGGTACTGGCTCAGCTGGGAGAAGGTGAGAGCAAGGCTTGCTAAGAGTATGCCTGCAAGGAATTGTTTTCTGGTGCTGCGGCATGGATCCATAGCCTGGACAAAGCTACAGAAAAAGTGAATTCCTGCAGGCACTGGGGCTGTGATTGGAGAGCTGGTAACTGGGGACATTCGACCTGCTCTTGCCTCTGCCGAAAAACTACATATGGTTCAGTAGCCTGACTCAAATAATGCTTTGTGTGTCCCTGCTCCAGACAAAGGGAACCTTAAAAAAAGAGCACAAGGGAAGACAGGAAAACAAACAAACAAACAAACAAACAAAACAAAACAAACAAAACCAAAAAACCCCACCCAAACCCAAAAAACCAAAATGAGTGAAACTACAGAGTAAATACAATTGCATTATATGGACCTGTTTTTACAGTGGCGTTTACAGTTTTTACTTTGGAGTTCTGGAGAGTTTTACATGAAGCATGAAAAATATTATAGCTAGACACAAAGGTGGACGTGTAGATAAACTGCACAATTAATGGGATTTATTTGGGTCTGAACGATGTGGATGTCATGCCTCTACAGATTTTGATCGTTCTGTTTTTCTATTTTCAGGCAACAAAAACCATTCTGCTACAGTATATAATGGTGTGAACCCACATTTGAGTTCTTTTGTGGAGTATGAAAGAGTATCTGAGAGGAAAATTCAGGCTTTAAGCAATATATAGCAAGTCATAATCATAGCAAGACTATGGTTATGTACAGAATACTGCAGCACTCTTGGCCACTTTCAGAATGAGACATATACCATAAAAGAAAGTTGTTTGGAAGATGCTGACTTTGGATGGGAACTGGCATGTTCTTTTCTTCTCTATGATGGTAGTGCAATTGCATGCTCAGCTTTAGTATTTATTTCTACCCTTGCATTTAGAAACACAGACATGCAGAACCACAGGGCAGTGCCAGTAACAGATGCTGCAGAGGAAAGTCCGAACAATCCCGTCATGAACAGTGATGGAATAAGCTGCCCAGTGATGAAAATCTCTTTCTAAACCCAAGCAGTTAGTGACTAGCTTATACCATAAAGCGGGAAGGTTTGTGTAGAAAACATTTTTATCCAGTCTAATGTGACTGTGGATGTTCTCGTTACCCAGATAAATGTCTAATCTTTTTTCTTTTTTTTTTTTTTCTTTTTTAAAAACGCTGCTAAGCTCCAGGCCTCAATAAAGCCTGTGGCAAGGAGTAAAGTTTTGCAGAGTGCATAATGCTCACGAGAAGGAAGAGAATAATATGGAGCAAACATATGATGTGTTCTACTCCCAAACGTCTAAAAATGAACTTGCTTTCAGGGTTTCCTTGCTAGCGAGGATAGGGAGAAGTAAAATGAGGGTTTGGCCTGGCACTGTTCCCTTTACACGTCTGCTATAACTTAAGATGTCACTAAGTTATGGGGAAGCTGAGCACTAAGAAAGACAAATGTATTGCTGAAGACACACTGAGATAAATCCAAACTCTACACAAAGCAGACTGTTTGGATGTCAGCTTTACCGGCAGAGAGGAGCCTCTCTGCCTGCAGCAAGTGGAGCAAGGATGACTGTCACCTTTCAGTCTGTTCGGCTGTTGGTGTTTGTGCAGGGACTTACGGTGAACTGCTGGCTGAGTAAGTCTCTCCGGAACTCAGAGAGAATCAGCTTAAGACCATTGACTTTTGCATAATCATGGATGAAATACCTGACTTTGGGGGTATTTGGAGATAGTAACAAAAGCTCAAGTCATTAAGATTCATCTAGAAAGATCATCTTTTCTCTGATATCTGCAGTAATGGATTGTGGAAGATTAGCTAAAAGGAGCTATACAAACCAGAAAAAAAGATTAACACAGAAATGGATGAATAAACACAGAGATGATAGACTGGCAGACAGGTAGATACTTAGATAGATGGATAGCTGAACAAGTGACTATATTTATATAACCTTAAAGATGGGGTGCTTTCTTGCTGCCATGGCTGAGCTCACTGAGCACACTAAGGGCACCTTCCAATCTTCTGATGCCTCGGTAAGCCTCCAGGAGCTCCCTATCCCTCTAAGCTGCTATGAACATGTATATGCATGTCTAACTTTTAGCACAGTAAGTCCGTTGATTTCAATTCTGATTAAAGTTGAACTCGTGGCTGAATGTTTTAAGGGGAACTGGGAAAGGAAAACTATTTTTTTAATACTCTTGACATTTCCTTTGCTACATTCGTAGTCGTTTTTCTTTTTTATTATTATTTCTTTCTTTTTTTTTTTTTATTTTTAGTGACATTGTCTAAGCAGTAACTCAGGTAAGACTTTTGTATTTCTACACTACGTGGTATTTTTTTCCTGTAGTTCATAAAGTTCCCTATGATGTTGAATCTTGTGAATTTTCAGGACTGGCTGAGATCGAAAGAATCTTTTTCTTAGGGATTCTGGATGCTTTTTGGTTGGAGCACCTGCCTCAGTGTTTGATTTCCTAACAGACTAGATGGATCTATGAGTGCCCGAGGGCAAAATACTCCTCTGCCAGCTGGTGGCTAGGATCAATTAGTAACATTTACTTAAATTTTTATTGTTATGACTGCTATTATTAGCATGTGTACAACAATGGTGAGGAATGTCTTGCTAGCAGAAATACAGCTTAGAGGACAGGGCTGTCTTGGATGCTGAAAAAATGTAGGTGCAAACCAAGGTCTTGTAAACTCCTGAGTTCTTGGTGAATACAGCCTCATAGTGTCCATGTGTTTCTAAGAGGTAAGTCTGTATCCTTTAACTTCCCTCATTCATTCCTGATTGCTAAGGCTTGCAAAATCACACCTTCGGTACTGGCATCTTGTAAGCTAGCAACAGTCTATGAATCCCAGCAGCAGTTCTCTGGTGGTGTGCCATGAAAGGGGGAAGCTAAGCCCATACTGTGACAATATTAAAGGAGCCTCAGTCTGCAGGCCTGCTAAAGCAACAGGATTTGGGTGCATTGAGCATTTCGGAGACCAGCACCTGCTGCCTGCGCACATGGTCCGAGGCATGGAGCAGTTTGGGTCAGCAGTCATGTGGACCCTCAGGACTCATCTTCTCAGAGCCATTGGCTGTAAGGGAGTCCTAGCAGGAAATACCAACGGTGTGTGCTGGTAGGTGCAAACAGGCTTAGCACAGTTCCGTCAAGGCTAGCCAGGAGCAAGGCCTTTGGGAGGGTCACTAGGAGAGTTGCCATAATGAACTGGTCAGGCCTTAGATCAAGGTTTAGCTGCAGTGAAACATGCTGTGTGTCCTGATTCTATTCACCAGACAAGTCATTCAGCAGATGAGCACTCAGTTCTTCAGCACAGAGATTTTCTACCTCCAACATGCCCTGCACCTGTATCATTCAGATTTAAGTGTGTAACAACTGTATCTGGATAGGACCTGACTACACCGGTGCTAGATGCCTTGATGGTGAGAGGTATGATCCTTCTGAGGTGGCTCATGCTAGACAAAGCCTGTGGACGTGGACAATCTCCCTAAGGCTGAAGGTGGTCACAGGGTTAGTCTGGCTTACCTGGATAAGGGTGGATGCCATTAGCAAACACGGCTTCTGCAGCGGGCTGCCCATTAGCCTGCGGCGGGAGGCCAGTGAAACCATTCACCCCGATTGGAGATGGGATGCTAGGCACAGCTGGTGCAGTTATGCCAGGAGGCGTGCTTCCACCTGCAAGTGGGGAGGACACAAAATCAGAGCTGGTGAGTACTGGAAGCAATAACTACATGGAGAAAACTACTGGCAAAAACAGCTACGACCACCACACGGAAGCCTTCTGATAAACCAAGAAATTAAAAATCTCTCAAGCTTTTGTGAAAAGAAAGGGATGGCTTGCCATTTCTCCCCTATTTGGAAAGCACTTAAGAGGGGCTTGCAAAACTTTCTTCAACAGAATGAAAATTTTCCTTAGTGATCATGGTCTCTACGTTAGATCCACGACTAACATCTAGCAGCAGAAGACAATAGAAATATCACTCGTCCTTCTCAACTTTCCCTCTAGAGTATTACCTGTATAAATTGCTGAATAAACAGATATTTCTTTCCTAGATATCATTTAGCACCAGGAGAAAATTCTCAGACCCACCTTTCTACAGCAGTTCCTCTCAATTTCTCTTTGGAGATACCGGCTTTGTGGGCATACCAATTTCCAGGACTACTCTGTCTGCACTTTCTCATGAATACGTATTTTATGTTTAACTCATTCTGAACTTTCTTAGCACCAGAGAGGCTTAAAAGGTTTGGAAAGTTGATTTGTAGCCTAAAGGCAGTGTCGTTTGGCCCAAACTTGACTTTGCAGAGTGTTAGTGTAGATCTTCCACCCAACAGTGGCCAAATTTGGGCTAGATTTGTTTCTCTCATGGAATAATACTCCCACTCTTCTTCCCAGATGCATCCTGTAATGCTGCTATTTCAGAAGAACAATTTAGTCTTTATGTTTTGGGTGGGATCCCCTCACCCACTGGTAGAGAATTCTTTAATTTCTGAAGAGATAATTAAATCCCTCTGCTACCTCATTGTCTTTTCCTATGTATGTTTAAAATGTCTGGGCAGTCTGTGCTTCTTGCAACTTACTCAGGATGTTTTGGGGCACAAAAACCGAGTTTTAAATAAATACGAAATAATATTTTTCTCTTGCCAGTTGTGGATCTTTCTGTGTTAGGGTATACTACTGATTGAAAGCGTTTTTTGCAGTAACCTCTTTTTTAAACCAATTGCAGGAATTTTCTTCACCATAGCAGCATTCCGTGATGAGTTAGTCCAATAACACACTTTAACAACTGCTTAAATCTGTGTTGGTGCTTTAAGAAAGCCAATACAAATGCATGAAATGTTTTAATATGTTCTGATTTGAGTAGCCCCAAAAGCAGGCAATATTTCAACTCTTTTCTTATACCCTGAGCAGAGAATCTGCTGCTTCCCCTTTGCTTATTTAAATGGTGTTGGCCTTTAAAAATGTCCTCTGTGGGGGTACAGGGAGCCAGAGGTGGCAACTGAAGTCCAAAGGCAATGCTCTTAGCATATGCCATCAGCTTGCAAATCACAAAGGCTACTTAAAATTTCAGTTGCTTTTCTGGATCTCTCCTTTATTTGCATAGACAATGTAAGTAATTTTTTCTAAAATTGTGGCAAGGGATTTGTGCTTGCTATTTTGTGCATGTCTAAGGAGTTTAGGCGTATTCATTGCAATCTTTAATTTTCTTCTTATAAAGAACTCCCCCCCCCCTGGAGAGGTCAGATCCGTAGTTGGAGTAAAACTGGCATAATGCCACCGCAGAGAACAAATGGTGATGATGCATGCCAGTTGTGGATTTCATCCCTGGTTTGAGACCTCTTGCTGCAGCTACACCAGTTGCAGATTTACAACATGGAGGGAGGCAGAAGAGAAGGAAGGAATCCTAAATGAAATTTCATTTCTAGCCCTCCTGTGCAGTTAACAGAGTGGCAGACCCACTGCAGACCCACTTTTCACCCTGATTATACCAATGATGGAAGAAATGCAAAACTTGAACCACACTTTCAGAGATGTCAATTTAATTGCCTTGCAGTTACGGACTGTTGTGTGAGATAAACCTGACTCTTGATGGGGAACTGTCAAAATGCCAGCAGACAGCATGAAGTTTTTAGGGTCTAAATTATGCCCTGCAACTGCCTACTGCTCTCCATTGACTGCAGGCAAGCCAGGTGACTAGTTGAAACTATTTGTCTAAGTTCTGTATGGTTAAAACCATGTGAGACGGATCCTGTCTCTAGTCTGTAAGATTTGCCTGGGTCCAAAACTCTTGAAGTTCCCAGGTCCCATGGGAACTCATGAGCCTGAATGAACTCATGGCCATGTCCCAAGGAACCCACTTCCCCAGAGGAATGCACAAAACCCCAGCTGATTAGGAGGCCTGAAGATACCAGCACAGAGGCACTGTACTCAGCCTCCAAAGCTTCTAGGACTTCTGAGTTACCAGTGTCCTTTTTCTAGCCCAATTTTTCTTTTACTTAGAAAGATCAAAATGCTTTTTTTCTTTTTTTTTTTTTCAATCTTCCAAACACTTTTTCTAATGCCTGTTTTTCAGAGAACTTTGAAATATTTCATTTTCATTCCAAGTCAGAACAAAGATACACTTCAATGACTGGAAATCCTGCTATGAAGCAGAATGAACATTTTCCATTTGGCTTTCTGAATGCTAACAAAAGCCAGCAGGAGAATTCATGTGAGGCTTTAGATACGTCCTGGCTACTCAGAAATCACTGCTAGTGTTGTAGACTTGCTTACTCAGATGTTATGTGACACATTTTCTATGCGTCTTATCACAAGCTTTGTGAGTGTTGTAGTAATACAAGGAGTCATTTCAAAGGCTAAACATTTCACCCTAGGAATAATTGTCAATGGACATTTCCACAACCCATTACAGAGGTTTTTCATGAAGGAAGCTACCCATTCAAGGTAAATCTGCAGCAATGCCAAAGTGCGTAGGCTCCATGATTGAAAATATGCCATAAGGAGAGTGAAAAATCCACCACCATGAAAGAGATCAAAGGATCATCTAAAACAGCATCTTATTTTCAATAATGACCAGTCATGGGTACTGTGGAAAGCATCTAAAAAACATGAGCTCTCCTCTCCTCTGTTGTGACAATAAGAGTTTAACAGTCCCCAAAAGGCACCAGGCACATCACAAGAGGAGCAGAGCTTACACCAAAGAAGGCCTTAGATATTTTTCATGTGCTGGATATCATGGCAGGCACAAAATTTGGCTGTTGTACTGGTATTTACATACCTGTGTCATAGAATTCACTCATTCTCAAGACTTATTTATATGCAAAAGAGTTAGTATTCTTTTGTGGTGTGGCCATCATGAACTACTGCCTGGATTCAGCTTTCCAGGCCCTGAGAGCATTTGAATTCCAGGCAGTCTTTGTTTGACTCTCTCTGCTCCCACCAACACAAAACAAATCTGGCTAATGCAAATATGATAATCTTTCCAGCAGCGGGTTTAAAGGGTGCACATATAATTAAGCCACTTTTCTATTTGGATTTGCAGTAGCTCCATTGACTTGTTTATACATTTATCGTTGTGTACACATATATTTCGAAATGTGTGGTATAAGATTTTTGAGTCAAGCACTTTTCCTTGGCTCTCCATAAGCTCATGTGGAATGAGATCTGTCTTTCTTTCTCTCCCTTTTTTCTCCCTCACATTCTAATACAAGCAAAGGAAAAGATACGTATCTGATCCAGTAGCTGCTGACATTGTTCCCAGCTACAGACTGCAAAGAGATGCTAAGCTGCGTGTGAGCGGGGAGGATTTCTTTGGCAGGCAGGTTAGCAGAACTCAATTCATTAGGGATGGCTCCCAAGCCTGCACTGCTGTGGTGCCTTATCTCCCTGCCATTCAGTGTTCCTCAGCCATGAGGCATCTTTCCTGGATGCTTTGTCACATGGCCCTTCCCTCCTCCAGGGCTGGTGCAGATCTCTCTGTGTTTGGCAATGAAGCTGCCCTTTTGCTCTCTTACTACCCTGCTCTGGAGTGGCAGATCCTGCTCTGCCAGTGCTGCCTGCACCACAGCTGGTTCAGGCATAGCTCACTCCTTCCATGCCTCACCTCAAACCTTTGTCAAGCTGGTCTCCTCCAGGCCGGCTTGATGCTTCGAGTTTCATACAAGGGCATTGGTATGCCACGTCTTTCCACACACAGTCCTATCCTCAGTGCCTCTCATAGGAACAACCCACATCACTCAAGGGACTTGTTTATCCCAACCTGCCCCTTAGAAATTGTCCTCTGAAGATGTACCTTTGAGTCGTCTGCTCCCCAGTCGGACTCAGGGGGATATTATAAAACTCCCCAAATTCTCACTTCTTTCCTCTCATGGTTTGGCCCCGCTCCCCCTGCTGCCCGACTTCCTTGCTCTTAGGCCATATGCCACTCCGTGACTACCAGCCCTGATGGTCCTTGACTTGCTCCTGCCCAAATGATTTCCTTGTGCTTCAAGACAGTGCTCTTTCCACCTCGGCTTAATTCTCTGCCCACTGAATCATATACTCCTAGCATGGGCTTCTTGTGGCACCTCACAGCCTAGCCAGATCCTGGCAAACCTTCACTGACTGCCTGTCTCTGCTCCAGCAGCCAACAACCCTCTCACCAAACGCTTGCATTCCAGGTAGAACCAGAGGTGGTATCTCCTGTCCTATTTCACAGTAGGGAAAGTCTCATGTGTCCCAAAGACATAGATTGTCTTGGTAATGATACTGCATCTCACCACAAGCCTTATTTTGTTTGTCTTTGGACTGCCCTGGCTGTGACAGCACCAGCACTGACCCCTTGGGCATCTATATCCACCACCAACAAAACAGTGCAGGTTTTGTGCCATTTGGAGGGTGCTCAGAGCTAAAGGAAAGCTGTGTAGCTGAGAGGGAAGGGTCATGGTTGAGAGCTCTTTCCAGTGCCTTCCCTGCCAGCACCGTTACTCCTCCCCAAGAAGCAATTTGCATCCTGGCTCTGGTGGGTCTCAACCCTTTTGCTCTCCTCACCCACCAGTGAGTGCAACTCAGCATGGGGCACAGGTAGCCCAGCATCCCACTGCCGGCCAGTGCTTTGACTTTGTCATTACAACTATTTCACCATACAGTAGCTGATCCCCAGCTGGACCCAGCCCTGGCAGAGGTGATAACAGTCTCTTCTCTCTGCCCCTTTTCCCCTCTCGCAGACCGGAAAAAGACCTGGTTGACTTCATTCCTCGCTTCTGGTGGCCTTCACCGGCAAGACCAACATTTCAGTAAACAGCCACTGGGGTTGAAACAATCAGCTAACGTGTCCTGCCAGGTCTCCTCTGGGATGTGGCCAGATTTTTCTGCTTTTCACCACCTCCCCCCTCTCCAGCCCCTTACCTGAGGTTGGTGTCATGGGGGCGGCAGCCAGGCCATTCATGTTCAGAGCCGCCATCTGTTGCATCTGGGCCGCCGCAAAGGCTGCCATGGGGTTCAGGTAGCCGCCCTGCGCCACTGAAGCCATGATCGCAGCTTGCTGCTGCATCAGCTGGAACAAAGAGAGCAGGGAAAAAATATCATGCAGTCACTAGCAGGGCAGCCTGTGGCACTTGCACCAGGACGGAGACCTGGTGAGAGTGTGAGACATCCCTTTGCTTTGTGATGTCAGATCACCATGCCTGTGGTCCTGCCCCAAACTTGGCCTTCCTTCTCATTATACGGGCTGGAGGCAAACTGCCTGTTTACATCTTGGGGTCATTATGGTCCTCACCCCCAACGATGTGTTCCCTAATGTGGAGGTCTCCTCCCATGAGGTGGACTCAGCCCTCTCACTCCCTGGCCATTTCCTGATGAGAAAGGCAGAGAAAAGCCTTTACATGTTCCTGAGCAGAGAGGTTTCATGGCTTACGTTGCTTATAGCAAAGCTCTGGGAAAGCACTGGTGCCTGCCTATGGGAGACCAGTGCATATGGAGTGGTGGGGAGAGAGGATCCCCTCTCCAGAGCAGCAAGCTTAGCTAATTCTCTGGCGATAACCTGATTTGTTTTAATCCGTCAGCAATGAAAATCAGTTTTTCTTATGCTGCTGGGAGGCCTCCAGTGGGCACCGAGCAAAACCATGACAAAACCTTCTAACCAGATTACAGCACCTATTTCCAACACAACCAAGTGAAGACTCCCAGAAGACCTATGCAAGAGAAGGCACCTCCCCTACTTTAGCAAGATTAATACTGTGTAGTGGGAAAAAACCCTTCCCTGTGGTTTTGAACTGCGATGACTTCCTTAATTTTATTTTTTTTTCCAGAAAATATTCAAAATGCTGCTGCTTTTAGGGCACCTGCAAAAGGCAGAAATGGAGAACCTAGGCTGTATTTCCAGGCATTTTGAGGTAAAAAATTCAGAGCAGAAGGGTGGTGAATGGTTATGCATGCTGGAAATGTTTCTTGCATTAAAAACAGACTTTGCTATCATTCCTTTACACTCTGAACCTAGCACACAGTCGTTGCAGTTCCCGTGCACTGTATGGCTGCAGTGAGCTTCTAAAATGCTCGTGGTGTGAAAGGGAAGGCAGATTGGGTGAAGCTGTCTCTCATCCTCCTCCCTAGAGCTGTAGGAAGAGGCAGATAAGGTACCTCTGAGTGTGGATCCAATCCCCTCTACTGACTGGTGGTGGATGTTTAGAGAAAGTGTGGGGGAAAGAGGATGAGCAGAGAGTGAAACCTCACTCTGTTTATTCCCCAGCTTCTGGTAATGCGTGACTTGATGATAAAAGTGGAGAAGGAAACTGTTTCTCTGAAGTGACTTTAGAAATGACTCATGCCTTTGCTGTCTCCAGAATTGGAGTACCTCTGTTTTGCTGCTGTGATCTCACTCTCCCAACAGGAAATCACCCTCTGATGCTGTTGTTTAAGCACATGGGACACGCTTCTCGGCATTAAACAGACCTCAAAAGTCATGGCAAGGAGCAGACTGTTCCCTACTGTTTGGTTTAATATTGAAATATCAGCTAAATTAGCTGTTCATACACACACGTAAAAACAAATCCTTGAAATCACTGTGCTCATTCAAATGCTGAAATTTACCCTGTCACCATCTGTGAAATTTTCCCTGTCACCACCAGAGCCAAAGGATGCTCTGCCACTGACCTGCAGTATAACCGTGGACAAGTTGTGTAAACTTGCCTTGGTTTCTCCAGCAATCAAATGGGACATGGGATACCTGCCTCCCCACGCAGGAGTACCTTCAGGTCTACGGATGAAAAGTGCTGTACTAAAGTTGAGTATGATTATTTTATGTAGCCTAATGCAGTTTGGTGGCAAGGTGGTGGCTTTCCCTTTGATTGTTAATTACCCTTTTTTATTATATCCTGCATAAGACACTTTCACATTTTAATTAGTGATATCCTGTTCTTTGTAATTACTGATGGAGTGATTAGACAATCTTTTCTATTATAGCACAATGCTGATTCCCCTTTAAGGAGTACATTTGTTTCTAGGCATCATTTGAGTTTATTCTCCAGAGGAGGCACTGAGGGGGTGATTTCAGTAAGTATGCCAATGAAGTGAATGAGGAAGGGGGAATCCATCCATCTTTAACACTGAAATGACTCCAGCACTGAGGTGTGCTGACCCATATCCCATTTTCCACGCAGTGTATTTTCACCTGGGGATGGCTGAAGGTATGACTGGCTGGTTGCAGAAATGATGGCCAAGATCTGTGCATATAGGATCTGTTCAGTGCTGCTGATGAAAGTAGCACGTCTCTGAAATGGATGCAGTTGCATGGGCTAAGGACAGTTATAGAATCATAGAATCATAGAATGGTTTGGGTTGGAAGAGACCTTAAGTATCATTTCATTCCAACCCCCCTGCCAAGGGCAGGGACATCCTCCACTAGACCAGGTTACCCAAAGCCCCATCCAACCTTGTCTTGAACATTTCCAGTGATGGGGCCTCCACAGCTTCTCTGGGCAACCTGTGCCAGGGTCTCACCACCCTCACAGGGAAGAGTTTCTTCCTAACATCTAATTTAAATCTCCCCTCTTTTAGTTTAAACCCATTCCCCCTTGTCCTATCACTGCACTCCCTGGGAAACAGCCCCTCTCCAGCTTTCCTGTGGGCCCCTTTAGGTATTGGGAGGCCACAGTTAGGTCTCCCTGGAACCTTCTCTTCTCCAGGCTGAACAAGCCCAGCTCCCTCAGCCTATTGTCATAGGAGAGGTGCTCCAGCCCTCGGATCAACTTGGTGGCCTCCTCTGGACATGCTCCAGCAGCTCCATGTCTTTCCTGTACTGAGAACCCCAGAGCTGGACGCAGCACTGCAAGGGGAGATCTCACCAGAGCGGAGCAGAGGGGGACAATCACCTCCCTGGACCTGCCGGACGCACTGGTTTTGGTGCAGCCCAGGACATGGTAGGCTTTCTGAAGCCTGTCCTGGTCTGGCCTTTTCTGACTTTTCTCTGTGTTTCTCCAAAGCTGACCAGAGCTGCATGAACACAGCCACCTCAAAACATGGAGTGACATATGGCTGGTCATATGTGTGCCATGGTCAGGCTGGCTGGCAGATAACAGCCTGCTATTCATACTAAAGACCTTCTAGTGCAGGCAGGGGACTATGTTTTTGGCATGTCCCATTGTCAGATTCAGTAAACTAAATACAGATGGGATTTCCTCTGAGCTGTTCACCTATTATGGTTGACATGATAGCAGGCAGAGAAGTCTAGTCCAAGATTCATCTCTCCCTTCTGTACCCGAATGCCTCTTGGCAGATGGATTGCAGCTCCATTTCTCCCTATGGACTATACGTGGAGCCCCAGGTGCTCAGTTCAGCTGCACGTACCAACACAGCCAGGTGAAATCGTTCCCACCTCTTACCTGGCCCTCAGCGCATATTCTTGGACCTCGGTTGCCAACCATTTAAAAGAAAAGTGTTAATCCTTTTTTTTGTTTGTGATTCACCTGTGCTGCAAGAGAAACATGGCTCTATCTAAAAGATAGCGGGTTGCCAGTGGTAGTACTAAATGGTTGTGCTGCCCCACAGACAATCTCCATTTGCTCTCAGCAGAGCTGTGCAATCACTTATACGGGTATTTACGGCTTAAGCAACTTCTTCTCCTGCTTATGGATGTCTCTAAGCTGCTCAGACTTAACTCCACAATGGCAGGTGCTCCTCCTGGTTTGCAAACTGGGTAACCTGAGCGTGCAGCTTCTTGCGTATTCAGAGGGTTCACAAATTTGTACTGGAAAATGCATGTTTGTAGAATGTACCTTGGCGGCATGTATGCTCTTTTTTGCGGTGCAATGTCATTCATGCATTTCTGTCACATACTTTCAGAAAGAAGTATTTTCTCTCTCCTTATGAGAAGAAAATGATGATTCTAATCTGCTTATTAGTGCTGAAGGTCCAGGGTCTGCAGCCTAAAGACTAGTGGGTTTCAGTGAAATGTTTGCATAAAACTGGCCATACTCCCACAGAGACTGAATTAGAAGCTTCAGGAGCAAGGAGGTTAAATTTAGCTTAGGATTAAAAAGCTAATGCAGTAAAAGTAAGGTAGTAATTAAGGTCCTAACCTTTGATTTTGGAAACTAGGTTCGGTTGTGTCTGCTACAGCAGGCATCCTGCAGGGAGTGGTCACCCGTTTCTGTAATGCTCAGTGCGCTGGGGATACCCAAGATGCCTGCAGGCCTGAAAACCCCCCTGTCATGGTGAAATGAGCTGGGTCCCTGTATCTCATGACCCAGAGGTTGTACACCTTGCTGCAGCCAGCAGAGCCAGCCTGTAGGGTAAACTAGGGTCTTCTCCAGTGCTGGAAGGAGTATAGCATCCCACAATTGAACACAGTAACATACCCCAGCTAATGGGCTTGGCTTCCTTGGCTAGAGAGAGGACCCCAGCCACGTCCAGACACCTCTAGTCTTGGCAACACTCCTGCTGTCCTTCTGAGGTCACATTTCCCACTCACGCCTTTCCCTCCCTGGTGGCAGTTGCTCAGGGGAAAAGGTTCAAAGGGAAGGGGAGGGAGGTCCTTCCCAGCCCAGCGGCTGGTGGTCACAGCCTGGTTGAGTGCAGCGGCATGGTGGGGGTGAGAGGATGGAAACTCGGTCACCTTGAGAAAAGCTGACAGCGTAGACCTGCCTCCTTCCCCCTGGGTGGCTCCAGGGAAATTTATGAAAGGAGGGCGAGTCCTATCTCCCTTATAAAACCTCCAGGGCATTCCCAGTAAAAGTCACCCCATTGCTTCTCCAGCTCCCTCTGAAGACAAATGTCCCATCCAGTCTTCTTTCACTTTGAAAGAGTCCAGCGTATGGTCCCAGTTAATAAAGCTGTAGAAAGTGAGGCACTGACCCCACCAGAGGCAAATCAATAGCAGCAGGGCCCCTGGGTATTGTGTACTTTAAAATATGCCATTTGAAATGCAGATTTTCCCTGCCTGGGATGGGGCCACAGAGAACTAATCAGAAAGGCAGCAGCCTTATTATCTCAGACTGATCCAAGGGGATGGAGAGGAGCTTTTTCCTTCCTGAGCTGAAAGGACATATTTCCTTTTGCTTCTCTTACTTCCTTGGCACGATCTTTGCTCAGCATTTAGAACTTTTTCCCATTCGATTTTAAATATTTGTTTCCTCTTTCTTCCAATATGGTCTTTACTATTACTCAAATATTTATCTTCTGAGGAGACCAGGATATGTTACCAAACTGGTTCATGCCCATGGACAGCACCTCAAGAGCTAAGAGCCTGCAGTCCCTATCTTAATGCTTGAGAACTGATGGGGCAGCTGGAAAGGCCATCCAAACCATGGGAAGGGGTCGTGGTGATGGCTGGTCAACAGACAGATGTGTCTCACACAGCTTTTTGCTACCTCAAGTTGAAGTGGCTAACCTTCAGTCAGCTCTGTCATCAGCAGACAGATAGGCACCTCCACCAGCTTATCTATCCTATCCTAGCATGGGAGATTAAGATAAAAACCAGTAAAGGATGCAGTTTTTAAGCACAGCTGCACCAAAGCAATAGCTTGGTGATGCGCAGCTCCCTTTCCACCTCTCGCAGCTCCCTTTCACAGAATCACAGAATCACAAAGGTTGGAAGGGACCTTGAAAGATCATCTAGTCCAACGCCCCCTGCCAAGGCAGGGCCACCCAGAGCACATCACTCAGGAACGTGTCCAGTTGGGTTTTGAATGTCTCCAGAGAAGGAGACTCCACAACCTCTCTGGGCAGCCTGTTCCAGTGCTCTGTCACCCTCACGGTGAAAAAGTTTTTCCTTATGTTAACCTGGAACCTCCTATGCTCCAGCTTGAACCCATTGCCCCTTGTCCTATCGCTTAATGAGACCGAGAAGAGCCTGGCTCCATCTTCCCGACACTCACCCTTAACATATTTATAAACATTGATGAGGTCACCCCTCAGCCTCCTCTTCTCCAAGCTAAAGAGACCCAGCTCCCTCAGCCTTTCCTCATAAGCGAAATGTTCCACTCCCTTGATGTTCCACTCCCATCCTTTGCACTAGGACAGATGCATGCCTGATGCTGCTGAGCACTAACTCAGGAGAAACGCCAGCAGAGCGTTAAACACAGCACAAAACCACAGTGCTTATGATTGGTTTTCCTCCCAGAAGTGGTTCCCTGTGTGGTCACTGTCAGTCTAGTGGTGTGGGGTGAGGGCATGTGGCCAGAGATGGGGTTGGGAATGGGATGGCCGCCTCTGGCATCAAGTGACTGTTAAGACAGCAGGGTTGTGCAGCTGCACTCAGCAAAAGAAAATATTATCCTTTTCTTACAGGAGGAACACCTTCATGGAGAGATGAAGTGACTTATTCAAAGCCAAAACCTTCTGCCAGAAGCAGGACAAGGATGCTTCAGCCTACCTTCTCCAGCCCCACAAAGAAACACATTGTGAAACTGAAGAAAAGGAAGAGGAGGGAGAAAGATTGTTTCAGATGTGCTCTTTTTGAAATAGCATGATCATTGCCCTTGGAGAAGGCTTAGTCTGAACAATCTGATGACCTCATTTTTTTTCTGTGTTATTTTCTGTCCTCTCCTCTGAACCACATGACGTTTTGCTTGACTTTTCATATTCTTCATTCAGTAATAATAATAAAAGTAATAACAGCATCCCACGCTTCCCACCTCTAACGATCTATACAAACACTTAGCTAATTAATCCTCATGGTATCCCTGTGATAGAAAGAGGTAAGTAAAGTGATCAATCAAGCAGTAAGAGGACTCATATTTGGTAAAATCACACAATTGACAAATTCATGTCTTTTTTACCTAACTGGCCACTGGGAAATAAAAAATATCTCCTAGGCCTTCAAACAAACAGAAAGTATTCTGTAAAAAAATCAGAATGGTCTTTCAGACATTTTTTAACGTCCTATTGGAAATAGAAGTTTCTGCTTTGAAAAGAAAATTTAAATTTAATTAAGATTTTTAAAAAAACCTAAACAAATGTGCAACACCTGGATTAATGTGTCTTAGTGTCTTTCCAAAGCCCAATACACAATAGTTTGGATTTCTAACTTCCTGAGAACTGTGGAAAAAACCACAAAAACCTAAAAAAAAGAAAGCCCAAATCTGAGTGTTCATTATTTCCGAATTGCCAGGAAACTGATGATCGGAAGTATGGTATTAGCCCTGCTACAAAGTATTATGACTTCAAAATAGGTTTCTCTTCTGTAATAGATCAGAACAAGTAATTTGTGTAACAGGTAGTATTTACCAAATATAGTGTCCCATTTTGGTAATTCAAATATAATAACTCTCGTATGCAGAAGACAGTCTATATTCAGTAAATTTTCCCTGATTTCACAGGGCTAGCTGTATTTTTTTAAGTATCTTTTCAAAATAATTTCACAGTATGAATTGAATAAATATTGGAAGAACCGATTCTTCCCTTCAGCACTACCTCAGATCATTTAGCAGAAATATCCTTTCATCTCCACTGGAGCTGGGACAAGGAGTCTGGGGGGGTGGGGGGGGTGTGCACCTAGGCTTTTATGGTCAGCGTGGTAGTCACCACTGCCCTAACTTCCCAAGGTGACAACTCATGACGATGACTGACAGTGCTGGATGTTCCCGTATTTGCAGCTCTGGAGCTGCAGCCATTTGTACTTTTTCAGAGTGAAGGGAGCTGGGATTTACTGAGTGGACAGGACTTGTTCCAGGTTGGAGAGCAAATTTTACCATTGCCTGTGTTGCCCCTGTTCCCATTTGTCTGTTTTTACTCACCAACTCTGTGTCTGTCTCCTGCTGCAGAATGCAATCAGTCCCGTGGCTGGAATTTGGCCAGGAGACCGTGGCTAACACTCCCACCCCATTTTTAATGCAAACTTGATTTATGACTTTGATCTTATTTTAAATAATTTAAAAATTAAATAATTTATACAGTATCTGTCACTTTCCAAGGCTCCTTTCTTTGTTCTTGCTTTGCTCTTCTGTATTTTCCCATCTTCCAAACCCTTTTTGGTCTGTGCATGTTTCCTTTTCTGCATGGTGGGGCAGCAGTGACATGAGACAGCCGCTAACTACTTGCCACGTTCTTCATATAAAGAAGACTGGCAGAAACTTTAGCCACTGTTGATTACTTGGACCAGGACTATACTACCACCATTCATGCTCTGGTTTGATTTTTACTGCTCATGACTTTGGACTCAGCCACCCCATCACTTACCAGGGACTAAGAAGTTGTGCTGTGCTGCTCTGAGCTGGAGTGTGTGCCTGCAGGTTTGTTCTCGACTGGCAACAAATCAAAGGTGGTGCCACCTAGCATCCGTCTCCTCTCCAGCCTGAGCTCACATCTATACCTCAAGCTGGCCTTAACTGAGTCTGCAGAAACAACTATCAATACCCAGCTGATGTAGATCCACAGTAACCTGACAACAAAAAGGGCTGGTGCCCTATACACGTGTGAACTAAAATAAATAATTGCCCCATAAAAGGGGAAGTTAAATGAGCATGGGAAGATATTGCTGAAAAGAAAAAAGGAAAACAAAGCAAAACATTAAAAAAACTCCTGAAACGAATTAGTGTAGCAGTTCTGGGAGGTTTAGAGAGCCATGAAACCTGACTTGCCTTGAGCTGCATACCAAAGAGGTGAGTGAGGTGGGTCTGATGTGACTCTGTGTCACTGAAACAGCACACAGGGTTAGTGCCAAGCTTTATTTGCTCTGCTTGCACTTGGCACATGAGGAAGGGAGGCAAAAACCACACACAGAGAACCCCCTTTGCTTCCTGAATTTTTTTTGCCTCTGGATCTGAGGCCATATGGCTGCTGAACCCAAGGACTAGTTGCTTAGCTGAGGTGAAGCCATCACTGCTACCAAGGTTAAAGTTGCTTAAGCTGAGGTTGAGTGACTTGGCAACGAGCAGCAGCAGGGAGTGAACTGTGACATGGCCATTTGCTGAGCTGCAAAGGAGGTAACTTGGAGAGGAGCTAGGTCCCAAAGCAGTTCTGGTGGCAACATGAACGACTGCCAGTCAAACACTGGTGGACTGAGACCCTTGCAGCCTCTTCTCAGTGGTGCTGCTGGGTTTGCAGATCCATGGCTTCCCACTAAACCTTCAGACAGCTGCACCACGTGTGTTTCTGCTGCACTGGCCACCTTGATGCATGGAGACCTTTTTGCAGAAGCTAATCAAGACCTGTTGATGTGCACGATGCCTCTCTGGGGGAGATGCACCAAGAAAATGCTGCCTAGGGGACTTGGCCACCTCCTCCATGGGGACAGACCATCAGAAGCTATTGATTAACCAGCTTTCATGGGCTTTCTTGGGAACTCTTATATGGAGACATCAGTTAAGCTTGGAATGCACTGGGATAGCTGGGAGGACATGTTATGAGTACAAATCAGAGATCCTAGTGTCTCATGCTAGTCCTGGCCTTACTGCTAAGCACTGAGGCAGTTCTTAAACTTGTTTTACCATCATAACCCTGTGTGAAAACCCATGGAGCGACAGCCCAAGAGAGATCTGTGTCCCTGAGGGAGAAGGGAAAATAAATAAATCCGATCATCAGCTTTCTTTGTACATGGGGAAATGAGACTGGGGGTCAAACGATTCACCCAAGGTCACACGAGTTGCTGGTGGCAGTGGCATCAGCTGTCACCGCTGTCCTGCTCTTGCATTTTCACTCTTTCACTTTCCCTCCTCTTGACTTGCCTTAGCTCTTCAACTTCAGTTCGAGCTGAATAAAACTGCCCCCCTCCTCCCCCTTTCCCTCTCCCCCTATCGATCCCTCCATCTCCTGCTGGCATTTATGAGGTGCCAATCACCCTGATGTCTAAGAACCAGCAGCCCAAGGTGGATTAATCGGGACTGAGGGAACATCACAGAGCCCTGGCGCTCCCTTCCTTCCCTTTTGTGTGAGACCGTGAGATGAAGCAGATAGGCAGAGACACAGATAGGGAGGCTGATTGAGAGACAGCATCTGAGCACGCTCTGGGTGTACAGGCGCCACACAGAAATGTGATCCCATCGTTCAGACAGCTCTCAAGTCCCCAGGGCAGCTGGTGTCACCAGCTTGTCATATCCAGTGGGTCAAAATCTAAAACTTATTCTTTCCCCCCCTTATTAGTGTATTTACCAGAGAGGCGGGGGGAGGCGGGGGGAAAGAGGATGGGTCCAATTCTGCTTTCACAGAAATCAATAGGAAAAATATTCGTTAGTTTCAACTGGAGCAGGAGCAGACCGAGGAATGGTTTTTACTCTTCAGAGATAAATCCTCACTCAAGCACCTACCCTCACAATGTCCTGTGTTATCTGGTGAGAAATTGGTGGAGGAAACTTTTGTGGTGTAAAGGTGCGGACCTCATCCTTTTTTTGTATCCGTATAAACCTGGGATGATCCCATTATCATGGCACTTAGAAGAATTACTCTAGATTAAAAATGGTGCGAGGTGAGTTTTTGGTGCAAAGCATCAGGACAATGGTGTCTTTACCACCTCTCCAGCTGCCTGGTCGATTCCTATGACATAACTCTGAAACCACATCTCCTGCCTGACAGGCTCTGCAGATGTTCTTCTCCAGCTGCCCATGGGTTGCCTTCTGTTAATACTTCTGGAACACGGGGGCACAGATGTTGCATCTCCCTACCAGGCTGCTGGACACTGGCCGGGGCTCAGCTGTGATTTACTCTCTCTTTTCCTCTTCCTGCAGCTTTCCCCAGCCAGGAGCATGGTTAAACACAGTCACGCTGGGGAAGGGACAGCTCTTCTACTGTGTGAGGAGGAGAGCATGGGACAAAGGCAGAGGCAAAGATTCTCTTTGACTGGAAATAAAAATGAATAGGGGAAAGTAGAAGGAAAAATGAAATTTGTCTAGCAGGAAGGGAATAAAAAAAAGTTCAGAGTAGCACCAGAAGGTACATTTTGACTCTACATGGCCCATGCAAAGGGCAGGCTGGGTTGTACCAAGTGTCCAGTGAGGCTCTCGATGCTCAGTGGAAGACAGAAGTTTCTAGGCCCTCAAGTTAGAAAGAGATCATGTGGATGTAATGGGAAGTTTGTGGTGCCAATGAATGAGAAGAAACTAGGCAGGGAAGAAAGCAGAACCTTGTGGTCAGTGTGCTGGAAGGAGTATGGGTACATCGGAATGTGATTTCTGAGTTGGCCCAGTATTGCCTAAAGCAAGTCATTTGACCTCTGTCATTCAGAAGAGATTACTCTGGAAAATGGGATTCACAGCACTTCCCTTCTGTACACAAATCCAGCACAGAGTACAAGAGGGCCACATTTTACCACCAAATGGACGAAACACCTAGATGCACGTCACTGCCTGCAAATGTTCCTGTTTCATCCGCTCTAGAGAAAGCAGACAAAGTCACCTGGAAGCATTCTATCTGCCTGCTGCAGGGATCACCTCTACCTTCCTCTGAAGTATCTGGCAGAAAGACGAAGTTATCTGAACCTGATCTTGTCTTGCGGGTCCTTGTTCCCTGTAGCTTAAGGAAAGGTAGTTATGCCAGAGGCATCCATTTCAGGGCTCCATCAGGAGCCCAGCTCCCTGCACAGTCACATTTTCTCAGGAGCCCAGGGTCCAAGTTAGATATACAAGTACGATTCCTGAAGGTAGGCAGTGCAACACTACTTTAAATAGATGATGCGTTTTCCCGGTGTGCTTAAATCACACTGTTTTGGGGAGCCGGCATTCTATGTCTGCATATGTTTTCTTGTCCATTTCAGTACTATCCACCATGCTGTCTAGAACATAAATGCATTTCTGCCAACAGCTGCCATTTTATCCAGTGACCACCCCAAAGGCACCAAAAATGCATGGTGCAGCAGGGGCCTGGCCGTCTCCCATGTTCAGCTCAGTCTGCGTGGCATCTGGCAGAGGGGGGCCAGAAAAGTATTTGTGCCCTCACAAACCTTCTCTAGCACCAGATGGTGCTGACATGGGACAGAGAACTAGTACTACCCAGCACTACCCTGTGAACATGTGTAGAACCGCTGTTTATACTTACTGCCTGTGCGTAGGCGCCGTACGCTCCAAATTGGATGGCCATAGGGTTGAACATGCCCATTTGTCCTGCCATTTGCTGCATGCGTCTCATTGTACGCTCCTTGTCTGTATCTGCAAACTTCACCACCAGGCTTGAAGAGGCTCCCTGCATGACAGGAGACAAAAGGAGACACACAGGATAATTAGCTAGGTACACACTGGCTCGTGCAATCCATACAGCTAACACAGATTTGGGAGTATGGGATCCACTTGGTGATGATTTTTCTCATGCAACCTCTCAGACCCTTTGAATTGGATCTTTGCAAGAGGCTGAGAGCATTATGAAGGAGGAAAGGACCCTGGAGGGTGAACGATTGAGGCCAGCAGCCTGGTTCCCAGTTTCCTCCAAAACTCAAACTTCCAGGCTGTCATTAATATTCTCTCTGCAGAAGCTGTTGGCTTATTCCTTCAACATACAGAAAATCTTCTGGCCCAGTAGGTTGTGCTCACCAGAGGACAAAGATATGGACTCAGTGCACCAAAATGTGGAAGCTTTTGTCGGGTGAATGTGGTGGGATTTGTGAACTGATTTATTTTGATGGAATATGTTAGCTCTGTGCACGCCAGACCCCCTGAGCTGGATCACACTTTCACACTGCTGTGTCCTGTAACTCCTGTGTCCAGTGACAAATCTGTGCCCAGCCTTGGAGACAGGATTCAGTATGCTGGGCAGGGTGTATGTCTCATTGCCAAACAGCATCTCTTCATGCTATTAAATTAGGGAAACAAAAATAGTATCTGATGGACATGAGTTTCCTCTCCATGAACATTTAATATTACACTCTTCTGGGCAAATTTTACAGTGTTTGGGTTATGTCTGCAGTCAACACTGTTGCAGAACTACAGGCGATCATCAGAGCTGGCTGCAGAAGTCTGTGGAAAATGTAGAGCTTTTGGGAATAAAAGAAATCCCTCTCCTCTGCAAAATGAGATGAAAGGTCAGTAATTGTGATTCTTAAATTTCTGATAGGAGGCAGAGATGGGAAGAAGTAGATCTACTTAGGAAGGAAGGCACCGATCTTTTTTGGTTGGCTCCAAGGACATTGTAACTTCATGGGTTGATTCCCCGTGGCGCAGATTCCCCGGGGGAAAAGGGGTGCAGGGGAGGGGGGATCTGGCAGCAACCCCGACAGCGGGCAGACAGTTGCCTGGGGAGCTGGGCTGCCACCGAGCCTGGGGAGATGGGCAGGTGAGCTGTCAGGAGACTGACAAAGAGCAGCTGAAATCATCTCACTCCCATGGTACGCTTCCCTTTTGACATGCTGGTATTCGCTGATGGAAATACAGTCAGTGGGGAAATTGCCAGCTCAGCCTCCGGCTGCGGCAGTAGAGGAACACCAGCTCCATGTTGGAGGAGCTGGGCTGTTGTGGGACCTTCGTTTTTCTAGCAGGGGTGGGATTGCCTGGGACTGCGCAGGGGGAGTGTTATTAACTGGATTACACACACCCCTCTGTACCCGTGCCCAGGAAAAAGTAGTCTCGGTGAAAGCAGAGTTGCTATGTTACAAATTGGGAATAGCGTGGTAAACCACAACTATGGACGTACATACATATAAGTCGAAGCTATGCATATTCAGTAGCCTCTCCAGATCCTCAGTTATGAATAAAGACTTGGGGAATTAACTGGCTAAAGGAAAAAACCCCAAACAATCTAAGGCCACACAATGAGCAATGTTCCCCTGGATTAGCAGCCTGGTCTGGGGGGAAGTGATTTTCATTGGCAAAGAATCTTTCTTTTTGACCTGTTAGTCTCTCTCTAATCTATAACTCGCTCAAAAAATGTGGTGAAGAGCAAGAGTTGCAAGAAGTGCTTCAGGAAAACAAAAAGATGGAGAAATGAATGCTCTATTCAAGGGTGGAGAGCAGTCTTCAGAAGTTATTATAATAGCAAAACAGAAAGCCGGGGGTGGGGGAGAAAGGGGAAAAGGGAGAATAAAAAAAAAAATCTGGCCAAAATTCCCCTGCATTTCTGCTCAAGGCTGTGTGACTTTTCATTATTTTTTTTTAAATCACATGATGTAGTTATTGATCCTTCCCCGAATCACACTCTTAATTGCAGCTCATCGACAAATGAATATTTTAATGCATACATTTCCTGCTAATTATCACCTGGACCAGTCCTTAATTAGATTTCAACACTCATTTAATTAACCCTCATCCAAGAGACTGTTTGGTAACCTGAATCTAATGATTTAAACCTGTTTGCAGCTGTACTGGATGGAGGCACTGGTCCACAGCAGATTGGGCTGTTCAGAGCCGCTGTCGTGATTTGCAGAGCAGAGGCTGCAGCATGGTGAGCACACTGCAGCGGGGGGGATTTTGAGTAAGGTGGATGAGTTTTCCCTTCTGCAAATGGTTTTTGAAGATATGACCTGCTCTAGTTAGCAGGACAGAGAAGTGTAAATAAGTTGGTGTCTTCTTCCTTCCCCTTTTCTTTCTATCTGTATTTTCCCTTGAAGTTTTAGGTCCAGAGAACTGCCTCAGGAAACTGCTGATGCCTCACACTGTGAAAACCAAGCTATTATTGCAGATGGCATCATGCAAACATGGGTAACCTCCACATGAAGTTCTTGCCCCTGGAGTGTTCTTTCCTCCTGATATGACTCATAGTGACTGCACAGCAGCCATTTGACCCAACGGGATCTAAGACTGCCTCATACGAGATGTTTTTTCTGGGTTGCCTGTCGCAGTAGGACTTCAAGGCCTCTCTGAACATCGCTATCGTATACACAGGGCAGAAAGGCCATTGGCAAATAGAAGCAAGTTAGAGCACACACTGCAAAGAAAAAGGAGGTCTTTTTAAGAGTGCTCTGCAATGAGATGCGCATGTAAGCGGTTAAAGATATATAGCTAGTAGAGATGCTGCATTGCTCTTGAATATGAAGATTGACCTTGGGATTGATGCTTTCTGTATGTAGTTCCTCATGTGCAGCCCTTTCACATGGCCCAAAGGAAATCAGGCAGTAAACTCTATCAGATCACCCAGTCCAGGATTTTTAGCAGAGAAGCCAGACAGCGCTGTTCATCTACAGCAGAACAAGACTACTTTCTACTCCACTGACTCCTACTAATCCACTGGATAACATTAGAAATGACCCAGAATGGGCCAGATTTTCCATGGGGTAAAAACTGCAGAGGCCTTCATCTGGACTATTTATTGCTTCCGCAAGCAGTTAAATGGTGGTGTAAATCAGCCATTGTCTGCTGACAAAGGCAATAGGTCCTGTCTGCTCGGTCATTTATTAGTAATACATAATCTCCCTTTTGCTCTCTCCGGTTGTTGGACTGGACCTTGTATTTCCCCAACCCCCAAGAGAGTTACAGTGGGTAAGTCAATAGTGACTTTGAGATCTGTGTCTTAATTCTGCATTTTACCGAGGGAAAGGCCTGTTTATTTCTCTACCTTGCAGACTCACAATCAAAAGAGACTACGATGAAAGTGAGCATTCCTGCTGGTGCTTCTGCAATGGGCTACTCGGAATTGGCATTTATCTCCTTTCCCATCAAATCAACCTCCTTTTTCAAGTGCTTTGATATCTTCTGACGAAAAAAATAATATAAGGGCTAAGTATTATTATGCTTTCCCTATTTTCTCTTGGACCAGCAAGTCTACTTAATATGACTACCTTGCTTCCCGTCCCCCTCCCATGCACGGTAATGAATTACTCCCCTTAGTCAGCAGAGTCAGATGCTCTCTAGGCTGGCAGGGCGAGGGAAAAGATGGAGGAAAAATCACCCTGTCCCACACTCACTTTGTAATCCCTAATCAGAGTCCTCGGTGGGAAAAACTAATTTCCCAGCCTGTCTTGACGTGTGAAATAAAATCATTCTTGAAAACGGGAGCTTGACAGGTTGCTTGTGAAATTTCATATTCAACTAAAAATAAAATATACATCCATTGATATTTCATTTAAAGGCAAAGGAAAACAAATCTTTTGTGCAGTTGCTGGGACTGCTTCCCATTAGTTATGGCCTTCCAAATGGAGTGTATACACAGATTAAGCAAAAGCTTTTCAGGAGGCCAAATAATGCTGCACAGCATCAGGGAAAGCTGCTTCTCCCTAGAACAATATTCACAGGAATTTTGTGAAGATTTTTCCTTGCAGAATATATGACTGAATTTTCTTTTCCTGTCAGCCCCATAAGTCTCCTCTGACTCAGTAGGTTACTGTTCTCTACAGATAGTTAGACCTCTTTTTCTTGCAAAACTGATGAATTTGGGCCTAATTCGCCTAAGCCATTAAATCATGTTTCACTTTAGGTTTAATGGAAGTAAGCATACACTTAAGTACTTTACTGCAAAGGTGTCTCTCTCATACAGGTGGACTTTTATATCTTGGTTAGTTCAAATGGAGCGAGTTAAAAGTTCTGGGCCAAAAAAAGCTTGTTACATTAAACCTCCAGTGACTAAAGCTCTTGAGCATATGAGATCTGAATGTGCAGATCCTATTAACTACCTTCCAAAACGTCAGCCATGCGCACCAGCCAAGATGCGTAAATGAACAGGTGCTGCTGGATATTTCTCATTTGGGCAATCAGACTACCTTTGCTAAGTGTCACCATGTGAATGGGGTTGTTTGTGTTGGAAATTATGCTACTGCAAAGCAGAGTTGGGAGGTTGCTGACCTGCAACAAGCCACGTGGTAAAAAAACTGGCTGGATGGCTGGGCCCAAAGGGTTGTGGTGGATGGAGTTAAATCCTCTTGGTGGCTGGTAACATGTTGTGTTCCTCAGGGCTCAGTTCTGGGTCCAGCTGTCTTTAATATATTTATCAATGATCTGGATGAGGGGTTCAAGGGCACCTTCAGTAAGTTTACAGATGACACCAAGTTGGATAGGAGTGGTGAGGATAGGAAGACTCTACAGAGGGATCTGGACAGACTGGATCAATTGGTGGAGGCCAGCTGTATGAGGATCAACAAGGCCAAGTGCCGGGTCCTGCACTTGGCTCACAACAACCCCAGGCAATGCTACAGGCTTGGGGCAGAGTGGCTGAAAAGCTCCCTGGAGGAAAAGGACCAGTGATGTTGTTGACAGCCGGCTGAATGTGAGCCAGCAGTGTGTCTAGGTGACTATGAATGCCAACAGCATCCTGTTCTGCATCAGGAACAGTGCAGTCAGCAGAACTAGGGCAGTGAACATCCCCATGTATTGGCACTGGTGAGGCTGCACCTTGAGTTCTGTGTTCAGTTTTGGGCCCCTCACTACAAGAAAGATGTTGAGGTGTTGGAGTGTGTCCAGAGAAAGGCAGTGAAGCTTGTGAAGGGTCTTGAGCACAAGTCTTAAGAGAAACAGCTGAAGGATCTGGGATTGTTTAGCTTGGAGAAAAGGAGGCTGAGGGGAGACCTTGTCACTCCTACAACTACTTGAAAGGAGGTTGTAGTGAGGTGGGTGTTGGTCTCTTCTCCCAGGTAACAAGTGACAGGACAAAAGGAAAGGGCCTCAAGTTGTGCCAGGGAAAGTTTAGATTGTATGTTAAGAAAAATTTCTTCACCAGAAGGGGTGTCAAGCACTGGAACAGGCTGCCCAGGGAAATGGTGAAGTCACCATCCCTGGAGATATTTAAAAGACGTGTGGATGTGGTGCTTAGGGACATGGTTTAGTGGTGGACTTGTTAGTGCTAGGTTAATGGTTGGACTTGAGGACCTCAAAGGTCTTTTCCAACCAAAATGATTTTATGATTTGGGGTGGTATTTCCACACAAGGATCTTTGATGTTAGGGTTTAAAAGCCAAAGGATTTTTTTGCTTAGGTCTCTCTCAGATCAGGCCATCCTTCTAAATTTGAAAACAAAACCAGACTATTTTCTTAAAGACCTGTGTAGCTCTACTGCAAATAGGGCTGCTGAGTTGGCCAGTGGAGTTTTGAACCCAACCTGGGATTTTAGACAAGCAAGCAAGAAGCTACTGTCCAATTAAAACTGTAGAGCAGAGGGATTTTTAGCTAGGTTGAAATGTAATTACCCATTCTGGAAGACGGCCAGTAGACCAGGACTAACATCTTGTGAAATATGCTATGTTTTTCTGTACTCAGGGCTTCAATTTCATGTCTCATCTGAAAGATGAGTAGAACGGCAGCGACTAGGAGCGATTTCCACTATACAGTCCTGAGAGTTGGGTTAGACACACTTGAGACGAGACTGACAGAGATGGAGTGGGGAAAGGAGACATTCATCCAGGGCTGGAGTGACAGACCCTT
The DNA here is from genome assembly GCA_013399095.1 of Psophia crepitans. Classification (NCBI taxonomy): domain Eukaryota; kingdom Metazoa; phylum Chordata; class Aves; order Gruiformes; family Psophiidae; genus Psophia; species Psophia crepitans. The sequence goes on along the minus strand of VWZZ01001792.1, from coordinate 812,566 downwards.
TGATAACGCTGCTCCCTCGGTAAAGGGGATTCTTCATGCAATGTCTAAGCAGAGAGAGTTGCTGCAGGTACTTCCCTTCACAGGTCTCCGGAGCTGTAATTTATTTGGAGTGGAAGCTTGATTTAGGTTTTACTTGCCCATATACTACTTAGCAGATGTCTCTCTGAGCTGAAGTTACTGCTCTCTGCAGGGCAACAGTATCATTGACTCCTGGTGGCACTGTACCCAATTCTAATTAGAAAGAACTCAATATATAACTGGGATATTAGTATGCCCCTCAAATCAAAGCCAGATATCCAAACAACCTAAACTTCAAAGCAGCGTTCTTCAAGCAGCTCTGAGTTTTTCAGCTCAGTCTATGGATGATAAATGTCCTCACAGAATCATTTGCCTTCCTTAATGCATTATGAAGTGGAAAGTGTTGTTATACTGGTAGACTAGAAATTCTTACCCACTATTTAGGAATATGAAACCAATAAATAATTCTTTTTTGTCTATTTGAAGAAAAGCTTAAAATCCAGAATGCAAAATAAAATGTTATAGGTTTCCGTTTCCCAATAAGATAAGATGGTTTGGAAGACAAAGGGTATTTAGTTTTCTGTATTTACTAAAAATATACTATCCCTGAAAACATCCTTACAGCAACAAATGCTGACTTGCCATAATTTTTTTTTTTATAAATTATAATTACTATTAAGAAAATGTTTGGTAGCTGAAGCATAGAGCCCCATGAAAGCTAGTCTGTGAATGTTCTCTCCTTCAATCTAAATAGGCAAGGATGAAAGTGAAATAATTTCAGAGCCATAAAATGAACTGTCTATTGTCATATCAGGAAAACATCATAACTAAACTTGAAGCTCCTGATGCTTCCAACTCCACTCATGAGAACTCCGCTGTTCCTTGGCAGTTCAGGATGAGGACATCAACAGTCTAAGATGACTTAGAAAGAAGCAGATGTTGAGGAAGGGCTGGCAAGCAGGGAAGATACATTTCAATTGTGCATGTGACAAAAGAACTTTTCCGTGGCACCGAGTTGCAAACATGCTGCACACGGCTGGGCATACCAGCTCACTGTCATGCTGTATGACTCTAGACTATCACGGTGTATCACGTTGCTTGCCTGGGGTAGTAAGAAGTACTTGCATTTTTGCAGCATATTTAAATTGAAGATCTCCAAGTACCGTACAAATGTATGGTCATTAATTGACAAATAATTCTGCTTTTGAGGGAGGTATCACCCATGCTTTAGTATGGTGAAACAGGTGGTCAACTGAAGCTATGAGACGGTGTAAACTCAGTGAAGCTCTGCTGGTTTAGGTGGAAAAGAAGTTGGTTTATGCTGAAAGATCTACCTTTCCTGCATTCTACTTCACCAAGACTGAAATATGTCTCCTTGCTGCTAGGTGAGACTTGACAACACTGTTCCTGGAGTACCATGAAGACCTTTGGGATGGGAAATCAAGCATATTCCCCTACCTGATTTCACTTGCCAGGGGATGTCTGAGGCAAAGTCATTGGTGTCTCATAGGGTACTTCACAGTTGCAAATTTGTGCAGACTTCAACTGAGGGTCTTATCTGAAAGTTATTGTTTTGATCTAAATACATCTTTGCCCTTTTAAAATTAATGTCCATCTTTGCAAAACCCATTTGGGTAATAGCTACCGAATCACTTAAAGCCAGCTATGTTCTGGATAGGGATAGCAATCTACCAATTACTAAGGTCTTTCTGTTTGGGTTTTGTTTTTTTTTTTTGTTACAAAAATGTGTGTCATTAATCCAGACCGCACACCGAAGTAGGTCTGAGAAGGAGTGATTAAAGGGAAACAAGCAGAAGCATCCGCGATGATTTAATGTTGACCCAGAGCCCAGTTAAATCAAAGGGAAAGTCCCACTGATGTAAATGAGATTTGGAGCAAAAGAAAGAGGAAAGTGGGTGCGGGAAACAAAGAAACCCCAGCAAAACAAGCAGAGAGGTAAAGACCTAATGCTGACATCTTCATTCCTTACCAGCACATCCTTACTAGAAGGAGGTGGTGATGTCGGGTGGAGATCCCTCCAGCAGGCTGGGAACACCCCTGCCAGGCAGGGAGCTTTTTATGCCTCTAGAGTTGAAGGCTAACCAATGTCTCCGATCTTCCACTAAGGTCAGCTCTTATGAACTATTTTAGCCCCACCAGGTCCTAGTCTTATCCAGATGAGATAAGTCTTGAGAGCAGTGAGCCTTGCAGGGGCTGCTTCCAGCACCAGGACTTGGGCAACACATGGCCATGGCACAGTCCCTCTCCCACTTTCCGCAGACTGCCTCCACGGCTGTTGATTTGGTTCCCAGCTCCCCTTGGGCCCGTAAAGAGATGTTACAGTGCCAGTTAAATCCTTTTGTCTAGACCAAAGCCATACGGCTCATAAGCAGTTATCCCTCTTATCCCATTTGGAGGCAATGAATGCTATGATTTGGAGGGAGCGAGGAAGCCTGGGGAAGATGGAGAGTGAAGCCTACCATGTCCCACGGGTCTCTTCGCTGTCCTGCTAGAGGCCTGCGCGGCTACAGAGATATAACTAGAGAAGTAAAGCCCATCTTTGGTGCCAGTATGATTCATACACCCTGTAAGGCAGCCTGGCTGCCTGGATTTCTATTCTGGGACCCAGAAACATGTGATTTATTACTTAAATGATGGAAAAGGTTGAGGGGGGAGGCAGGGAATGGATTTCCTATGATTTTATTTTTTATAGAAAGAATTAAGGGGAATTATGGTAACATTGGGAAATTGCTGCTCAAATGTTGTAGAATCAGCTGTCTTGGTGGCAGCGCTAGGGTGGTCTATGAACCTTAGTCCCCTTCTGGCCAGAGCCTGCTGCCCAAAAGAAAGTGAGGATTTTGATGAAAGAAATGACTGCAAATTAACGTCTAGGTATTACACATCCCTTGCTTCTTTCATCCCAAAGGACAACACATGACTTTATAAATGGTGTTTAGGCAGCATATTCAGAAAAATTATTCATTACGTGAAAGAGAGTCATGCCTGCTTCTGTTGAGTTATGAATAGGTTCCTAATGTATTGTTATTTTTTAATAGAAGGAATGGATGTGCTGTGTCTTGCTCTGAGTCAAACAAGCTGGTCTGTATGTTACATGAAGACATTGTATGGAGTACATCTTCTTTAAAGAGCAGAAGATCAACAGTGAAGAGGAAAAAAAATGGCTCTCCATTTTCTTCTATCAGCTTCTCCAATATCAACAGTGTCAAACTACGGCTCAGCGTTCTGCATCCATTTCAGCAGATGGACTTGCGCCGATGATACCCCACTCCGCCCTAAACTCTGTGACTTTGAGCAAATAACTTGAGGGCAAATTCAGCTGGGAGGCATGAAGGGCACTTAGATGCTGGTCTCTCATCAACTTTCACCCAGAATTAGCTTTGAAAAATCCCCCCTTTATGTTTCTGTGTTCATGTAAAACTAAAGTTTAATGACTTTCCCATTTCCTATTTACCATGACAGCCTGAGGGGGTCAGTGACTCTCTAGCTCTCTACTGACTGTCACAAGGTGGCTTTTATTAACTAAGGACTTCAGCTTGTGCTGGAATCTAGATGAGACCAATTTTTTTGTTGGTTAATTGATACTCTGAATCACGGTCTGTTTAACTGTTATCTATCTGTATTATAGGTTTATCTAAGGTTCTGTTTGTGTTACCAGGATAATTTCAAGACACCCTTGGGAAACAAGGTGGTAGACTGATGGCTTCAAGTTTGACCTTCTTAATTCTGTGTTCTCCAGATTTAAGTAAATATTAAGATTTAGATGCTCAAGTATCCACTGGTTGTTACTCGTCTACTGGGACTAGGAACAAGAATCACTGACTTTGGCTATGAACTGACTAAATACACTGATTAATGGTTTATAAGACCAGTCAATTCCCAGACATTGTATTGTTACTTCTTTTGCTTATCTCTTGTGTCTTCACCCTTAGAAGGACATTTGGATGACCTAATTGCACCCATTTTGTGAATCTATTCTAAACCATCAGTTACTGAAGACAGACAGATGTCTCTCTGAAGGCCTAGCAATAAGAGAAGTGTAGATGATAAGATTACAGATGACCCCAAAGTCTTATACTTTGACCAACACACTTTGATGTAGTTCAGCTGGGTCAGCCCTAGTCGTTAGTAGGTAAGCTGCTGAGTGTGGGAACTTTTGTGTAAGAGGTTTGTATGGTGCATAGAGCACAGCGGTTCCATGCAAGATCAATGATAACCATACTTGCGACAGTAGTAGTCTTGAGAGGAAATCTGCTAGAGTTTCTAAGAGGGTGAAGAGCATGTTCCTGTTGCAGTGACACCTGAAAACGTGAAGCGGTGGCTCCATGCACCCAGCTCACAGATTTGGTTGACTTCCTGAAGATGAGTCTTGCTGGAAGTGGAATATGCTACAAGTTTTGAGCTGCAGTCAAACTCCCCCAACTTCGTGGAAATGACAAACCCTCTTTTCAAACACTAAAGGCTGCCATGAGCCTGAAGGGAGAAGGGGAGCGTGCAGCTGGATGTGTGCGCATTTATGAAGAAGGGAGGAGAGATGGGGAAAGTTTCTTCTATGAAAGAAATGATCCAATTTGAAGCATGTCCCTCATGGGAAGAGCTGTGACAGAGGCTGCTCTGTTCCTGTTAATTTTCACAGTGCAGCTGTCAGCGGGTCTGTAAATAGTACTCTGCGAAGCCAACACTTCCTATCCACACATCAACCATTCAATTAACAGAAGAACAGAAGAAGGAAATAAAGTGCACCACAGCCTTCTATCACGGCTTTGATGTTTCCCAGCAATTTATGAAAGTGTACACAAATCTAATTACAAGCCCCACTGCTTCCCATTTACATGGAGCTCCTCAAGTTCAGAGCTGTTTATATCAAAATAATTGTTAAAAATACCTCAGCTGATCTACGGCATTGTGGCCCCCCACTCACCGGAGCCGCCACGCTGATCCTCCCAAGGAGATTCTGCCGACTCAGCACTTTGGTGCCAGCGTGCACACGTAATAACAGCCGCTTCCCCACCGCTCTGCAAACGAGGTGCCCGGGCTACAGCTTCATCATGCCCACAAAGGCCTATTTTCCTCCTTTCCTCCACCTGCTCAGAGCTCCTTCTGCAGACTCTCAACTGCTTTCCCTTTCATTCCTAATTCACCTAAATATTCCTCTGCTGTGTTGACAGGGGGTGAGAACAGCTGCTCGGCCAGTTTCTGTAATGGGACTGTGTCTGAAGGCAACTTCACAGTGCTTTGCAAAGTCGTAACTGCACCGTAGGAATGCACAGCAATAATAATAGCAGTCATAAACACGAGCCAGGGTTGGTTTCTTTGATGGGGTGCCAGAGTATCCAAAGCCAGGAAGATGGGCACCAGCGCCCCATTTGCCTTGAGTTTGAAAGAGGGCCACTGTACATGATGTACTGACACTTTTTTCTTGGGGCAATTTTTGATAATCTCGTATTTAAGTCATTCTCATTTGTTAAACTAAAAGGTAAAAAAATCATCCACTTTAATCAATGACAAAAATCTCCTAGGGTATGAGAGGATAGATAGTACACTGCATAAGGTGAGAGGAGAATCCCTCCATATAATCACAGAGTGGTTTGGTTTGGAAGGGAGCTCAAAGATGATCTAGTTCCAACCCCACTGCCATGGGCAGGGACACCCTCCACTAGACCAGGTTGCCCAAAGCCCCATCCAGCCTGGCCTTGGACACTGCCAGGGATGAGGCCTCCACAGCTTCTCTGGGCAACCTGTTCCAGGGCCTCACAACCCTTACAGTAAAGAATTTCTTCCCAATATCTAATCTAAATCTAGCCTCTTTTAGTTTAAACCCATTGCCCCTTGTCCTACCACTACACTCCCTGATAAAAAGTTCCTCCAGCTTTCCTGTAGGCCCCATCTGACTATTAATCATCTACCTATTAATTCTGTTTGGCTAGGAATTTCAGTGCTATGGGCAGACTTCCAAAGAACATGGTGGGTGGAGGCTGAAAATCAACCTTGTTCAAGGTGTTGTGTCACTCATATTTTCTTGATTAATAAAAAAAAAATGAATACAACAATTAGTTTGTTGTCTAACAACACTGAACAATAATTGCATAGTTTGCTATAGGTGGTTCCAGAGCAGGGGTTTGAAGTTGTTTTTGTCATTTGTGTTGATAAGAGCTGCACAGAAAAGTGTTGAAATGAAAGCCCCAAAGTTAACAAAGTTTTGGGTTGCAGTACTTTTTTTTTCAAGTTAACTAAGTTCAATCTTTCTCTGAAAGGCAGACATCTGTTCAGTGCTTGTATCCAAGTATCACATTTTCCTTTCTTTTCACAAAACCAAGGATTCCATCTGAAAAATAACTTTCACTGAAGATGTTCAGCCAGGCATAGGCTTCCATTGCCTGGACACAGAAGAGATGCTGTGGTTTGACCAAGCTGATGAAGACTTCTAGAGCAAAACAAAAGAGGACTTTGCCTGTGTAGTAGGAGAAGAAGTCACCTTACAGTGTTCTGGATGTCTTAATGGTCTGAAACTGCGTTAATTAAAGAAAGATATAGAATGAACGTAGTGCTGCCAGTTAGTGTGTTAGGCAAGTTCACAGTACACTTAGTGGGTCAGGAGTCAGAGGACAGAGATGTGGGATGCCTGGTTTCTGAATCTCAAATTTCTTTAGCTAGGCAGAAAACACACAGAACATGATTCAGTTCCCCTTGCACCGGACATGGAGTTCAATGTCCACTCTAAGCTGAACACTCAGTACAGCTCCTTGTACACTCAGCGAGGAGACAGATGCCTCTATGGCTCAGTCAGGCAATTTTAAAGTACATGTCTGAGCTATGTGGGAGGAATCACCATCAGACAAGAGGCCAAGTGAACCGCTTTAATGTCTGACTGGTAGGTGGCTCATATCAGCTGGGATAGAGTCATCCTAGATCTTTAGCTTCGGCAAGATTACAGTGGCATTGACAAGTGCAGCAGAAGGATTTCAGGCAAGGGTGTATCATGGTGAGCAAAGGCAATTGTAGACCCTGAGACATCTGCAGGAAGCAAGTGTTTTCAGCTTTTGTTTTTCAGTGCTATGGGTCCTTTTTCATGCTAAGTTGCACTTCAGGTGATGAGCCACTATTTTGATCTGTCAGACCATAGGAATTTGACACCTAAAATTAGCTAAAAAGCACACTTCTATTTGGGTTTTGGTTTGACAGGTTTCAAAATCTATTTCTGTAAAGTAAAATTCCTCCAGAAGTATCTATTTCTCTCTATTGATTATAATAGAAACTTAGATGACAAACACTTAGATGACAACCTCAGACATAGTTTCTTAGCTTCTGGATGTCTCAAATTAGGTGAGATGAGTTCCATCTCAGGTGTTCAGTCTAGTGCAGTTATGAAGATCTCTGTTGTAATTCATGAGAGAAACAGGTGTGCCCAGAAGGTTATTTGGCCCATCCTAGCACAGATAGATAAAGGGAAGAATGCACAAATCTCCAGAAATATATCTCTCTCTCCTTTCTGTAGGTATCCTAGAAAATGTTTAGAATAGATTACAAAATTTTAGACTGTTAAAGCTAAATGAAATTAATCACACTCTTCAGTTCTCCTCACCTCTGTGCAGAAAATGTAGAAAACAGTACTGTTTTACCCCTTCCAGGAATTAATTTATAACAAAAGAAATTCTGAGGTATGACGGTGGGTGAGATGGTGAAAAACGTGCAAGAGCAATACAGTTTTTAACCCTGTGTACTTTCCTGGTATAGTAAAGGCTGCTACGATTTAGGTATGCGTGATGAAACGCGGAGGCGAGTTTATTCTGTGAGTGGATGGACAAGGCCGTACCCTAGATGTGTTGTGCAGAACAACTCTTCAATGTCTGGTTGTCGCCCAGACACAAAGACATGGAGAGAAGGAGAAAATCAAGCTGAAGATGGTGCCTAGGTAGGAGCATGACTGACAGGTAGGATGGTAATGTTGTCCACAGTGATTGAGAATGGAGGCGGAGGAGAGAGGAGAAAGAGTTTGGGAGGAAAAATTCAAGAGCTGTGTTCTATACATAATGAGCTTGATCTGACAGCTAGACATCCGCTAGGAGATGCTGGAAAGACAGGCCAAGATTTCAGTTTGGACAGGAGTCAGTCCTGCAGTAGAGAAGTTAGATCTGCAAGCTGTCACTTTAAAAATAGTAGCTGAATTTGTGTTGGTGGATAAGGCTGCTAGTGTCAAGGCTTGGATGAAGAAGGCAAGAGAATCAAGGGAGACCTCTTTAAGTCCCCAAATGGATGGGGACAGGGGACAGAGAACGGAGTAATCAAAGCTGAAAGTGCAGGGCTTATCGTTGCTATAAATGCATTATAAATACATGTAAAAGTACATGAAAATTATGATCTCTCTTAAAGAAGGACATGCAGGTCAAGTAAAATACTATCCTAAAGCTGATGAGTTGATAGGAAATGTGATTTTAAAAGACCAAAAAAAGCTCTCTTGGCAGGTAGATACAGAAGGAACTTTTGGCCCGCTCAAAAGTAAGGGATTTGGGGAAATTTATTTCTCAAAGTAATTGATTGTGTGAAAAATGTAAAGTTGGAGATCTGTTTGGTGGACCCTTAGGAGAAACAAGTGCCTTGCATAGAGAAGTGGGCTTGTGATGGATGATGGTTAGGCACCTGTCCAAGGAAAGGTTAATAAAAAATTTATAAAGAAAAAAGGGGAAAAAAACTTTCATAAAAGAAAGTTGCCTTTTGAAACTATTAGGCAACATATGTTGTGTGAACAGGAAGTCACAGTAGAGCAATAATCCTGACAGCTGTGGAGAAACAGGAGTCTGCCGCAGGAATGAACGGCTCGAGACCTGACAAGAATGATGATGGATGCCCCGTTGGTAGTACAGGAGGACAAGGCAAGAGACGTTTAAATTGGCTGAACCACAGGAACAACTTTGATTTGGCATCGCAGCCGGACAAATGAGGCCGGTCCTAATGGTGAGAGAAATGGGAGGAGGGACTGAAGGAAGATGGCAGCAATGCACTCCTCCTTTCCAAGGACAAGGGCTGCATCGCCATCTCACCACGAGGTGGCTGCATTTCTCTGTGAACATCCAAGCCTGAAAGAAGCTGCACACCCTGAAGCACCATGAAAATGAGAATGGGAGCAGATACCACTTGCAGGATTTGGCCCATCTCATTCCAAGCACCTTAAGCATTTTGAGGCCCTGTGGGAAAAACAGCGTGTACTCCATGTCTTGATCAAGTGGAAGTCGCTCAATGGGTCCTCACTAGTCTGCTGAGCAGTGTTATTGTCCGTGTGTCTGTTCGTAGCTCATGGGAGATACAATGTGTGTCATTGCGCATGACTTCAGTTATAATGAAGAGGATGAAGTTCTTAATTTTCTTCTTCCTTTTCCTGTGAACTAAGAGTAGGTACATGGACTGCTGCTGAGGTGCAGCCAACTCATGGAAACTTGTCAAGCCATGGAAACTCGATTGTGAGTCTGAGATGTGCATCTCATAAAGGTTAAACGCTGATGCTTTTTCAGATGCCCAGATTTGGTCATTCAAGCGCATGTCTAGAACATGTATTTGAGTCAACTAAGTCAACGATAAAAATGGTCCCATAAAAACATGACAGATTAAATGGCCAAATCATTCACTGTTTTGCACATCCTAAGTTCATTTGATGTCAACAGGATGGAACAGAAATTTGCTCCCAAGTGGCCATAAGTACTTTTTCTTAGCTAAAGTGTGCTGAAAATATGAAGGATGAGGGCTGGGAAGGATAAGGATATTTTGGGTATAGATAAAATCTTTGACTCTCCTTGGGTTTTGTCTGTTTTCTCCCACCTTCCTCCTCTCACCTCTGTCACCTGAGTTTGCAGGCGTTTTGGGACAGGAACTAGCTATTTATCACACCTTTTTGTGGTATCAGACCCTGTGGAACTGCAATTCCTGATGTCAGTTTATACACATTGTCACTTTGGGTCAAAGTTTGAAAGAATGTCATTAGAAAGTATCTCTTTGACCTGCCTCAGCAAAGATGCCTGTAATATTTCACTATGGGATGTCAGCATCAAGCCCAGTATCTGGTTTTGTTAGAGGGAATCTTTCCGGAAGAGACTTCTAAAAGTATCGTAATACTTCAAAAGATTGAGACCCCCATCTGTAAGGAGGTTTTTTACAATAACGTGATGGGTAAACATGGACTATTTTAAATCTGATTTGTCTAAGATGGGGTTCCAAAAATGAGATCTTGATGATTTGCTACTTTTAGAAACCTTTTCCCCTGTAAAGAATTTTCCATTTTCATCCCAGCAAAGACTTAGAGACAATCTGCTGGCCCACTTTACAGTTAGATGGATAAATTCATGAATTTACATTAGAGTTACTTAAAGGGATATTTTGCACTCCTAAATAATTTTTATTGAGCTTTCCTGTATCCTTTCCAAGTTGTGGGCATGCTTCTTAGCCTTTCATGATTCACACTGTGAATAATTAGTAATAAAAAAATTATACTATTAAACTAAACCAAAACATGTTGGACCAGACTGTGTTTCCTCTGCTCTCAGTGGAATGCCTTACATTCCTCGGAGTCTACATGATGGTCTACAAATTTCATTTTGCATAGAAAATACATTCCATTTCTACTTTCCTGAACTGTGAGGCTCAAATCCCTTTATTGCTAGATATTTGTCCAAATGGAACAATCCCTCAAATGTTTCCTGGAAGATTCATTGGTTGGGTTGACTGTCTTTCAAAAGTTGGATATAAGGGACCACATTTATGCCTAGGTAGGCACTTTTGTAATAGCAGAGAGAGGTCCCCATCACTGTGTGATTTGTCTCTAACTTCTACTGCAATCACGTGAACGTGCTGCTCTCTGCTGAATGCTGGCAAAAAGTTCCTTATCCTTCACCTAGAGGCAGGGATTCTTTGGGGAGGGAAAACAAAAAAGTCCTTAGACACAAGTTTCTGCTTTATTCATCCCTCTGAAACTTGAAAGATTACACTCATGGTGAGTTTGACCCAGTGTTTTTGGCATCTGTGAACCATATGTCTTTTTTTTCAGGTCATCAAAACTGCCGGTGACAAAACACAGCACCTCTTGGGGTTTTGCGCCTGTGTGAAATGACAGTGTCATCCTGGCCTTTCCACTGATGAGTTAAGAACACCCAAGGCCCTGCATGCCTGAGCTGTTACTCATCCTTCCTAGAAGACTATGCAGAACATAGATAAATCATCCCTTCTCCTCAATCAGATCACAGGGCAGCAAAGCCTGGACTGATCCTGGCTTGCCTGTGCCACAGAGCTACTCACCGGCATCGTCTGGCTGCCATGCAAGGCATTGATGGCTGCTTGGGCCTCCGCATGTGAAGAGTATTTCACAAATGCACAGCCTGGAAGAGGAAAAAGAACAACATGAGAAAGGTTGCATAGATATCGTGAAAGTCCATCTGGTTGAGTTTCATGTCCTCAGAACTGGCCAGTAAAGATGCTTGTGGAGAAAGTATAACAACCAAACATGCTCGAGTTTATTCCTTCTCCAAGTTCAGTCATCAGCAGCCTGAGGACCTCTTAAGGCAAAGCTGCATGCAGAATTCCCACACTGCTTGTAACAGGCACTAATGGACCCAAGCTTAGCAAACACATTTTGAATCTGCTTACATTTTGACCTCCACAGATTCCCATGGCAAAAAGTTGTACAACTTTACAATTTGTTGAGTGAAAATTAATTTCCTTTTATATGTGTTAAACTTAATGCTGAAAACTTCTCCCTTTGGTGACATGAGGAACAGTAAGGTGGTCTGTAAAAGTTTTAAGAAAGCTGCACATACTTGTTACAAGCAAATACAGGCTAACTGTACTCAGGCATTCAGGTTACTTCAAACCCACAAGCTACCTTATCATGTCACTGTCTGGTAGAGCTCCATGACAGACTGCTCAGTTTGTCTTGGCTCCAAGTACCTTTGGCCTGAGGAAGCATAAGATAGCTTCTGATGAAGAAGCTGGGATGAGAAAGATGCACATGTGATGACTGTGCACCTTGCCACCACAAAGATTTGAATCTTGGTTCTTCATAGTTGCAGAGACAGTGTTTGTATAGGTGTTCTCCTCTGGACATTAGAGTTACTTAGACAGTGCTTCTCCAGCCTGCACTGCCATGTGAGAAATCTCACACTGAACTGTTATATAAGGTTTTAGGGCAGAAAAGTGCATTTATGAATATGTGCTAGAGTGTAGAAATGATCAACACTTCAAAGGGTCACATGCACTACTAGAGTGGGGGAAAGTATTTCTAACACTCTTAGCTACAAGCAAACTGACTCAGAGAGAGGAAGAGTAATTTCCATATGCTAAGGCAGTTTTTGGAACAGATTGGGAGAGATCTGAGAAGTTCTGGCTTCTCTCCCCTTCTACTACTACCAAAGACTTTAAGCTTTTAATCAATTTGCAAAGTTCTAGCTGTTTCCCTGAAGGGGCACAGACCACTGCGCAGGGGATGCCGATCCTGACAATGGGCCAGCTCTCCTTTGTTTCCCTTGCAGAATCTTTAGAAAGTCCACACACTCTTATGGATCCATACAGCACAGGCTGAAAACCACAGCCTTAGAATAACTCACTTGCAAACTAGAAGAATGAGCCTCAAAGTTCCCCAAAATCATCACTGCAGACTGACAGAAGTGAGATTGATGAAAGCAGTGATAGGTCCTTCTAAAAATAATACACACATATGAAATTAGCTTACTGTTAGGAACCCTTCACTTTACCCCCTCAGCACTATGCTTACACTGTGTTTCAGGAAAAGCACAACAATTGAGGCTAATAGTTGGATCTAATTTATAAGGAGCTGAGAGGAGACAATCATGAGAAAATGAGATAGATAAACTTCAGCTGGAAACAATAGGGATCAATTATGACATAATCGCAGCCCAGCATTCCCGGGCCTCTGAGATACTGTGCCTTCCTCTTCATTAATCAGAGATAATCCAGAATTAGGGTGTTTAATTATTTGCAGAGATTCTTTTGTACTTTCTGCCTCTAAAAAGAAGATGCTGATTAGCAAATATACAAAAGCTTTCCAGCTCCAGTCACCCATCGCATTTAGAGCAGGCTTTTTGGCTGCAGTTTTGCTGTCATGTTGAAGGCTTCACTCTCTTCAGATGAAATTCACTGCTGTGATGAGGAACCTGACAGATCAGTGGAGCTGGATAAAGGTGGGAATGAAAGAAGCAGCAGGCATATATATTGCTTAATGCCTAAGATGCTAATAGGATCCCTCCTACTGCTTCCAGTAGGTTTTGGGATGGCACGACAAGTGAAAACCGAGCTTTCACTGGTATATGGTGGTAAGGCAATAGCAGAGATTCCAACATTTGGGCCCTTCTGTTTGTGTGGTCAGTAGGATGGCTTCTGTACATGGTATCAAATGCGCACGTAATCTTCCCTCCCATTTTCACCAGAAGTGACTGCGGGACCTCACGAGGTGTGAATGTGAGTCATGCCACCCTCCGCAGACCAATGGCACCCCTTTGTCAGGAGCAGATCTGGAGTTTGAAAGGACTTTGACAAACAGAGAGATACATAACCTGCGTCGAACAGGGAGATACATGTGCTCAAATGTTTTTTCTTCCCTTATTTCCAGACTATAGAGCTGAAAGGGCTGCTCTGACTGTCTCGTCAGCTTAGAGGAGACTGCAGAGTCAGGGCCTAAGGTTATAATCGCAGAGGGTGTTAAGACTCCTCTTGTGGAACTTCTGGTGCTGTGGGAAATCTTTACTTTCTGAGCTAGTTAAGTAGACAACTGCTGAATGGAGGAAAAAAGGGGCCGGGGAGGGGGGAAATAAGGCCGTACAGAGAGCAGCAGTGCAAACCCTGTGGGTCCTGCTGACTTGCTCAACTAGATCCACTTCAGCTTCCTCACCTGAGGACTCCTGCTGAGGACTCCTGGCTGCACACTGGTGGACTTTACCCAGACAGGTACAGGAAGGTTCCTTCCTCTCCTACTTCTCCCCGGAGAGACAAGCTCTGCATTCCCCTTCAAACAGAGAAATGCCTCCATCCCAGCTTTTCTGCTACACGGTTGCGTGCTGCAGCCACCGTGCCTGCCCCTTCATGCAGGAGATGTTTCTGCAGCCCCATGAATGGTACGCTTTGTGGCCCTGGATATCACCCATGACTTCAGGCACGGTTCAGGCAGCTTTCTGGCTGTGGCTAGGCTGTGGTGGCATTAAAGTGGGAAGCTGAGACCTTCCTTCCGAGAGCATTGCTTGCATCAAGGTACATGGAAGCTCACCACAGGGATGCCTGGTGAGGCTTCAAGTAGTGTGTGGAGTAGCTATGGGATCTGATTGCTATGTGGCACTTAGACAATCTGCTTATATCTCAATTTAGGTGGAATTTAAGCCTTATGGGTTTTATCCAAAATAAGTAGCTCACAAGCAATATGTGTCACATATTGGTTTCTAGCAGATGGAAAACATTACAGACTGGGAATAACTTTGTGGGAGTTGTGGCTTGCCTGACTGTCTCCTAAGATAAGGGCATTAGCCTTAAGTTTTCCGCTGGATTGACTGCTCTGTGTGCATGTGCGCGTGTATTTAACTGTGTGTGTGTAAATTAGGAGCTTCACATTCTCAGTAAATAGCACCAGCAAATGGAAGCTGGTAATACTAACTCTGTCAAGGCTCAGTATTGATCCTGAACAGCTCAGTGAAATGCAAGCCTGAGACTGCAGCCCGCTAGCACTAATAATTAAACTGGTTAGCAATATGGAGCTGCCACTCAGATTCAGACTTATAATGAAATTGTTTAAGAAGGGGAAAAAAAAAAAAGATAGAGCAAGTATGAATACAAGTCTGTGGGCTGGATCTCCTTTGGAACCTGTTTCTTACAGATCTCAGGCACTATTGCCTTTGTTATTACTCTGTTTAACTCCTTTGTCATTGGATTTTGTTCTGTACATTTCCAGGTGGAGGCAGATTTATTTTTTTTTTACTTTTTTTTTTTACTTTTCCCCAATTTACTGATTTGTTCAGTGAATGGAGTGCTTGACTGCCTACTGTTATGATGGTTGGAGCTCTTCTAGGCCAACCTAGCCTACTGCTTTCCACTGGAGCAGCCCCCATCTTTGAGTGTCAGGAAAGTAAACTAGCCATCAAATTGAAGGAAGGTACCCACAGTTTATTTTCAGTCATTTTTATCAGGAAGGCTGAGCTTTGCTGACTTACATCAAACAGCTGTCCTATAATGCTAGCATGAAGTCTTTTTGTGGCCGCCATTATATGGAATAGCAGTATCTTTCTCCAGTGCATCACTGCAGTTTGGATTTTTTGCCTCCCTGTTGCAAAAATATGCTGGTTGATGTTGTCACATGTCAAAATATCCAGTGACATATGAACTGTGTCAGCAGGACTGGTCTCTTCCCTGGTGCTGCACATTCCAGCACAGTTTATGATATATTATACGCAGATCAATATTTAATGGACACATTATACTGTCAAGAGAAGAGGGCTTCCTAATCAAATTGAAGTTACTTTGTCTAGAGACTGACGAGGGGAAAAACGACCCTCTTATTCAAGAGAGAAGTCTCATTCTTACACCTGGGCTGTAGCAAAGGATCTTTTGTCCTATTCAGATAACAAGTGATCCCAAAAAGTGGCAGAAGGTGTAAGGCATCTGGTTTTGCAATGAAGCATTTGCATGTTTCTAACAGGACAGTTCTACTGGGTGCAACATTTAAGTCATCACCCGTACCTTTACTATAGTGATCTCTAACCAGTGTCTATCTATGCAAAGACCAAGTGAAGAAGGGGAAGACCTGGGACTGGTGGGTGAGAAATAAGTGGAGATGATGGTGGAACTGGTGCATGAAGATGTAAAGTAACAACCTTGGCCTTATTTAAAGAAAGAATTGACCTGTTCAACAGGGTGGGGAGAGCACATCTTGAGTGAATGTAAAGGCCCTGTGTTCTGAGGGGAAAATCTGCTCTGTGATCAAACAGTAATAGGCATAGGTTTGCATATGGTGAGACATAGCTCATCAGGGGCATATGTTTTTAAGTGTTATCAGCTTTTTCCCCTCATGCACAAGCAGACAGCAACCATCAAAGTAATGTCCTCCCTTGGCAAATGTGAATCATCCTAATGAAAGTGATCATAGAATCACAGAATGGTTTTGGTTGGAAGGAACCTCAAAGACCATCTCGTTCCAACCCCCCTGCTATGGGCAGGGACACCCTCCACTAGACCAGGCTGCCCAAAGCCCCATCCAACCTGGCCTTGAGGACTTCCAGGGAGAGGGCATCCACAACCTCTCTGGGCAACCTGTTTTCTGGTGCTGTTGTGGTGGCTACCTAGTGACTTTGTGATATCAGAAAATTATATATACACTGAGACCAGGACTAGCTTGACACAAACCATCACCTTACCTTTGCTGTTGCCATCAGGTCCCCGAAGGATTGTGCACTCCTCGATGTTGCCAAATGCTTCGAATAGCCTGCGCACGTCATCTTCTGACTGCTGCTTATTGAGCATGCCCACAAAGAGTTTTCTGTCTTCTGGAACAAAATAAAGAGATGCTTACCATATTTCAAGAGATATGTGAAAGCCAAGATGGCTCAGTATCACATGCAAAACAAACGGTGATTTCATTGAGGTGACATATTTCAGAAGCTGCTAGTCATTTCAGGTGGCTGGCTTGAAAAATCTTAATAGCACCCGACTTTCAAGGAGTTCTTGGAAATAATTTGACAATTTCAAAAACAAACAAACATTCCCAAACCAACAAACCAGAAAGGTCCAAAACCCCAGAAACATAAAAAAATCTTTAACTGCTTCTCAAAATCTAGGCACTGAAGTCTTCCAAATCAGCCTTCTCTGATCAATTTTTGCACTCAGCTTGCAGTAACTGAAATGACAACATTGCTCAGACTGCGATCCAAGAGGAATGTGGATAAAGATAGTGTATAGAAATAAAGTCCAAGTGAAAAATAACATAAGTTAGTAACCGTCGCAATACTAAATAACTTGCAGGAAAAAAAAAGGTGCTTAACACAAGCTGTTTTAAATCAGGATATAATGGAAGCCACAGCCTGTAAATGGAGATTTATCATTCATACCCGCTCACAGATACGTATCTACAAGTCCACATGAGTTTTTTTAATGCATTTTTAAACTTCATGTTAAATAAGCCCAAAGTTTTTGAAATATACATTGTTTTTTAAACCATACTGTTAACTTCTATGGTTACTAATATCTGATAGAGCTCAAGCAGCTCATACTTCAAAGTAGTACATGATCTGTTAGTAGATAGTTGTATTTTGGATGAGGATGACTATTTATACTTGGACTTATACCAAGTATGGAGATCTTCAGTCCAGAATGCAACACCTTCAGAAAATATTGGTGAAAACAGGCCAAATTAATGCTTGCTGAGTTAGTTGAAAGAGCTCAGAGGGCACCAAGCAATGCCTCTAAATCAGTTATGTCTTCAGAGAGTAGTACCGTTACGCCAAAGGGAAAATAAAAAAAATTGCATAGTTTACATCTTGTATGTAAACAGGCCATTTGCACATGATTCATAAATGTCTTATTTGTCATTCATTAAACACTATGTAAATATGTGAACCAAGAGTTTTTTTCAGAGCAGTTTACAGAGCAGATGTAACCAATTTGAATAAATATATGTAAATAAATAAATAAATAAGTAGTTTGATTTTTTAAAATTATTTATTCTTAATGTGCCTGTTAACCTAAAGCTGTTGGGATCCAACAACCCTTTTCTGCCTGGCTAGATGGGTAATATATGTCACTTTTGCTCACCAAGAGAACATTGGTGTAGGCAACCTCTCCTGCTTCAGTCAATGTTTGACCAAAATTCCCTTCTCCAAGAGTGTCTCAGTTTTGGCTAGGATTGTTAATTTTCTTCCTAGTAGCTGGTATAATGCTGTGCTTTTGATTTAGTATGAAAATAATATCGATAATACACTGATGTTTTTAATTGTTGGTGAGCAATGCTTATCCTAAGCCAAGAACTTTTCAGATTCCCGTGCACTGCTGACTGAGGTCAGGAGGGAGAGCAGCCAGGACAGCTGACCCAGACTGGATGAAGAGATATTCCATACCATGTACGATGTCATGCTCAGGATATAAACTGCAGGAGTTGGCTGGGAGTGGAATCACTGCTCAGGGATGGGCTGGTTAGTGGGTGGTGAGCAATTGCATTGTACATCGCTCATTTTGTATATTCTATTATTATTATTACTTTCTTTGCTGTCCTATTAAGCTGTCTTTATCTCAATCCATGAGTTTTACTGTTCTTTTCTTTGATTCTCCTCCCCATCGCACGGGGGGTGTGGGGGTGAGTGAGCGGCTGTGTGTTGCTCAGATGCTGGCTGGGGTTAAACCACAGCAAAGATACACCTGCAAATTGGGAAATTACTTTATGGCCTTGGATGAGGATAATTTTTCTTTCAGTGGATATCAATGAGGATATTAGGAGCTTTCAATTCTGCAGTGGAATTATACACGTGAACGAAAAGTGTACAAAAAACTAAAGAGTTATGTTGCCTTCAGTTAGGCAGCTGAAATGGTAGAAAAAATAGGTTGAGGAGGGTACATGTTCATTTCTGATAAGGGAGACAAAACAGGGATAGCCTTCTGATAGACAAATTAAAAGGAAGAAATATGCCTGCTTTTTGTTGGAGTTGATTAAACAAAGGGACTTTTCAAAATCTTTGCTGGCAATACAAAGTTCAGGCTTTAATGTTGCGCAAAGCCCTAAGTAGCACTGGGTGAGTTATCCCCACCTCAAAAGTAGCTGCTGTGGAGATCTGAAAGATTTATTTTCTTGATGGCCAAACTGATGTGCAAGAGAGACTCTCAGAGGTGAGGCATACTCCTTAGAGAGGCAGCTACTGAAGTTGTATGTGCTCTGTGGGGTGTTTTTCTGTCTAGGGCTAGACAAAGCCTTGGAGAAAGAGTCCAGTCCAAACTCCAACAGTTATGCACATATTGGAGGAAAACCCACCCAGCAAATGAGACCAGCTGTCCTGGAAGATATTTTAGGAAGGGGCCGGAGCAGTAGGAATTAACTGGGAACACCACCAGCAAAAGGCTTTGCCTAGAAAGTTTGTGCCTAGTAAATACTTCCACCACAGAGGAAGCATCCGTTATATTGTACTTTATACAGTTTCCCATGTTTCAAATAAGTTGAATCAGCAGAAGCACTCATATAGCTCTGTAACTGTATTTTCAGCAGGCTTTTTGCTAATATAAATGTATCATTTTAAAAAAAAAATCACATCCTTTCTCTGTCAGCAAAACTCTCTACTGTGGCACTGGCCTGAAAGTGCCTTGCCTGGTTTAGTTTATGCAAAGCTTAAACTAGGTGTTTTAGGAACCACTTAATTTGATATTTTATTTTATTTTATTTTAGCCCCCTTTTCTGCATCTCTGCAGGACACTAAGAGTGGTAATGGCTAGAGATGGCTGGCAGAAGATGTGGTGTTTCGTGAGCTGCCCACAAGTTGGCCATCAGATCACCAGGAACAGGCTCTGCCAAGGGTGAGAACCACCTTTCCCAGGGTCTGCTGGTCCAGCCACTCCAGGGGAGGTGGCATGAAGTGGTCCCCCATGGCAAGCCAGGGGGGGACTAGCACTTTCTGGACATCACCCCAGCCCCATCTCATGGCAGAACCCTCTCTCCCTCCTGAAAAACTGTACCTTGGGTTGTCAGGGGAATCATTTGTCACACCTGCCATCTCAGAAATCTGCACAAGTCACATACTTGTCTGATAAAAAGCTTTTTTTCTGTGAGAGGTTCTTCTAACAAACTGCTGCATTCACCTTTCATATTCTGGCCCTGCCAGGGAGCTCAGCAGCATGCTTTAACAATGCCCTTCACACATCTCAGGTAGTTAGAAAGAGGGAGAGGTCCAGCAGGTGGGACCATTCAAAACATTCCCAGTCTTGGTTAATAAGTTTACTCTGTAATGGGCTTGTTTGCAACTCTCACACTCTGAGTGCCCCAAGATGCTGCTCTTCCAGGTCCCAAGCAAAAAGCCATGCACTGGGACAACTCCTTTGTCTGAACACGGCCATGAGTCTGCCAGAATAAAATGAAGAGAGGATGGGCTGGTGTCAGTGGGGTGTGTCTGGGCATGTGTGCCCACAAAAGGTACTCCTCACCAGACTGTTCCAGTGTCCTTGAATGAGAATAGAGGGCAGTACACCCTACAGAAACCAGAGGTTTAGGCTGCTTTGAGCAGTCCCTGGATCAATCTGTCCAACTGTGTCCATCTGTAGGGTGTAGGGTGCACCCATACCCATACCACCCATGGTCCACCCATACCACCCTGCTGAATGCCATGCTTTCTTCTCTTTCAGTGAGGGATCATCCCAAATCTATGTGTCTCAGGTCCCACACCTGAATTTCAGAGCACTGGGCAGACTCGTGCCCCATGTCCTGCCTCCATGGGCAAGCTCAGTGCTGCCATCTTTATTTCAGACTGTGTAAAAACCTTCAGACTAGGCCCTCTAAGACATGATCCCCAGGGCAAAGTGAACACACTGTCAAGGAGAACAGAAATACATTGTCCAGGGACAGAAGAGAAGGACAAAAAGAGACTGGTCATGAGCCCGTGGTCTGGGATGCCCCCGATGTGAGCTGTTGATATCACAACAGCTGAGCTGGTTGACATGACCAGTCTGAGCTGGTCCATGACCAAGGGAGAGGGAGTGGGACCTCACAGTACCATCCCGTCTTAGAGGTGCGCACCCATGAGGAGGAGCCACTACCTCCTCCCTGACAAGGAAATTGAAACAATGAGCTTACTTGACATGTCTATGGGCAGGTATGATGAAAACTGTTCTATGTAGCTTCCTCAAGGCCACACATGACCACATGTGTGGTAACAAGCATCTCTCATCTGCTTTTGTCAGGAAGGCCCTGTTGAAATTTCTGTCTATTACACAGTTTCAGTTTTTATCTCATGCCCACATCTCACATGGTAGTGAAGAAACCTCGCTACCCTTGCTGTAGAGGCAGCTCTTAACAGCAGCAGTCTGAGCAGTGACACTGCCCTGAAGCATGGGGGTTGAGTATGGCGTCCATGCTTTCGCTTTTTCCTCATTAGTGTTCACCCCAGTATCAGTCTTCCCCCACAACCTGCATAACCACGGATGTTTTTTTCTTTATGCTGTGGCACCCAGAAGAGCTGAGGAGGCTTTTCCTGGTGTACCATGATCCCCTCATTGTGAGTGACCTGAGGCACTCCCATAATATTGAAAACTAAGTCCATCCCCAGTCTACCCCATTTTGCCACCAACCACATCAGCAACAGGAGGCAACACTCCCCATTTCTCCCAGGCAGATGGGTAAGGAAAGAAAAGCCACAGCAAAGGCAAAACAGAGTTCCCAGAGATGTCCCCTTGGTGACATTTCCAACATCCCCGTGAAACCAGGCTTTCCTCTCCTTGACCACTCTGCCAGTGACTGGAGGCTTGTGCCTGTCAGGAAAACCTGGCTGCAAGGCACAGCAGTGAAGAAATGTAAATTGTCAGATAAACGTAGAGCGTCTATAAATCTCCCTGACTGTGTTTATATGAAGCCTCGGCACCTTCCCCAGTGCAAATAGGGGTTAAATTATTCCCTGTTCTATTTGTATTTAAATGTTATGTTTTTATGATAAGCATAAGGCAGAGGTGTCAGACAGGCCTGGGCGAAGGAGGCGGCACGCGTGAAAGGTGAAATAATAGAGCGTTGCAAACCAAGTGCAGGGAGGAGGTGGGAAGAGGGGACACAGGAGCGAGGGAGAGAAGGGGGAGGACGGGCACTAATTAAAGAGACAGAAGGGACAATGAGATGCAGGATGTTTGAGCCTCTGCGGATCAAGAGGACAAGAACAAGGATCACAGCGATTGTGGAAGGACTGTGGGAAAATTAGGGTCACTCACAGAGAGACGTGACACAGGTTTGTGTTTATCCAGATAGCTCTCACTAATGTATGTGTGTGCGTGGGGGTACATTTAGATAAGAGTATATAAATACACTTGTGTTCTCGTATTCCTAATGCAAAACAAAGAGGTTGTTTCCTTGTATCAGGAAAGCATAAGCCAGCTTTACCATCTAGAACATTGCATCCAAGGTCTTGAAAATAAAGAGAGACAGATCTACCACCTTTGTGGTCCGGGCTAATCAGGAGGGTGAAGCAGAAGATCACTACGGTCCCTTCTAGCCATGAACACCCTTATTCGAAAACCTGTTTCATCCTGAGTTCACTGCCAGGGCATCACACACGGATAGTGTATATGCTTCTTTGTGCAAGAACGAAACCTGGTGTTTGCGTATTTTTGTATGGGAACAAACATCTTCCGTATGCACGTGATATTCACAAGAGTAGCTCTCTGATGCTACTAGATGCCTTTGGCTTTCTAAGCATCAGGGCCAGGTCGCTGTATGGCTTCGTTTCAGAAACCAGATGCTAATTAATTCCATTATTTATATAGCTAATAATTATTTGTCCCTGCTGCTATTCCCCTCCTCCCCAAACATTGCTTGCATACACAGTGAGGGACCAGCTGCAGAGCCTCACTCCAGGCACCAAGAAGGCCTTTAAGCTTATCTCCTTGGCATTATGACAGAACAAATGAGCAGCCTAGAGAAGTTTTCTGCTGCAGGTGTGAGTAAGAAGAAAACGCTGGTGCATAGGATCAAGTGGCACATCTACCAGAGAGGATGCAAAAGGCAGAGTGGATCTTCCTTGCTCACTCTCCTGATTGGTCCTCAGCAGGTGGAGCCTCATCAGAGCAGAGCAGAGGGAAAGAATCCCCTCCCTTGACCTGTTGGTCACACAGCTGGTGATGCAGCCCAGGATACAGCTGGGTTTACTGGGCTGCAAGTGCACACTGCTGGCTCATTTTGAGATTCTGGTCTACCAACACCTCCAAGCCCTTCTCCTCAAGGCTGCTTTCAATCCATTCTCTGCCCAGCCTGCAGTTGTCCTTGGGATTGCCCTGACCAATGTGCAGGACCTTGCACATTGGTCATGTTGAACTTCATGCAGTTAGCAGGGTCCCACCTCTCAAGCCTGTCAAGGTCCCTCTGGATGGCTTCCCTTCCCTCCAGTGTGTCGACCGCACCACACAGCTTGGTGTCGTCAGCAAACTTGCTGAGGGCGCACTCAATCCCACTCTCCATGTCACCGACAAAGATACTAAACAGCACCGATCCCAGTAGCGACCCCTGAGGAACTCCACTCATCACCTCCCTTGATCATGCTTCTTTTTGTGCAGCCTAGGATACAGTTGGCTTTCTGGGCTGTGAGTGCACATTGCTCACTCGTGTCCAGCTTTTTATCCACCAGTACCCACAAGTCCATGCAGTGGAATCAGGTATCTGCCAAAGTCACAGTGGTGAGCAAGAGCTATAAACCTGGGGGTTTTTGGATGGTCATGCACAAGATATCCTCCTCAGGCTCAAGGAGAAAGGAGGAGCTATAGAGCAGGTGCCCCAAACATTACGAAAGTTTGGGTTGAGCTCTGAACTTAAGTTTGCAAGCTCAGACTGGCTCCCCTCTTGAGCTGGAGTGCCCTGCCGCTCCCCTCAGCCCATGCTCATCAGGCAGATCAATAGGCTAGAAGCAGGGCATTTCCTGGGGCCTGGGCTGCACACTCCTATTGCCATTTTCACAGCAGTCCTACAGCTCCGTGATGATGATTACAGCCCTTTCCACAGGGGAAGCGATTACGAATTCTGTTGTAGCTAATTGTAAATTAGCTAATTATCTTCTCCGTGGTACCTTGCTGGAAAATACATGAACCTTGTAAAATGGAGGCATTTCAAAAATTAGGACGGAGGGGAAAAAATGACAACAACCACCACCAAAAGCCCAACCTACTTGAAACAACGGAAACCCACCGCTGCTCAACTCCAAACAATAGCAACCAAATCCTCCTTCCACCTGCACAGGCTCCTGTTTCCCTGCTTTTCGCTCCCCCTCCCCATATCAAACACCACCCACAAGGGGCTAATTCTGCTGCAGGCTTTAAAATGTTTGCTGAGTTCACCTGTTCCTTGCAGCTGGGTGTTGTGGGGCATCCCTAATCACATCTTAGCAGGAGTGATTTCTTTGTGCTGATCTCTTCCCCTCCTCCCTCCCTGGTTTGGTTTTACTTAACAGATTCTTTATATCCCATACGTTAGCAGATATGATTGCACAGCTGCCGGTCTCCAACTGCTGGAGACAGAGGTTTTGAGACACCCGGGCTAGAGAGAATAACAGCTAATCTGAACAGCTGTGTGATGGGGACAAGCGCAAATGAATATAAGCCCAGGTGTGGGAGCATAATTCTCTTGCACAAAGAAGGAAGCTTCATCCCACAGGTGCATTACTCTCTCCACTGTTGCATCTGAAAACTTAGTTTGAAGGATTTCTCCTATTTAATTGCTTGGCTGCACTCTGAGCCTTGACTTGGACATGGATCCTGTGTACAGAGTGACGGAACAGCTGTATGAGCGAAAGCAGGTCTGTCTGATTCAGTGTGCTGCCACTGGTAATGGCCAGTTGTAGGTATCTAGGAAAGAGTGCAAGAACAGGGGAAGCAGTTTTGTTAATCCCCCCAAGTACTCTCCTAGACTCCAGTGCTGTGCGCTTTAGGGATTTCTGGGGTCAGCAGTGCTTTTTTTCGTATTTAATAGTTTTTGAAGTGTCTTTGTCTGATGTAATTGTTCATCGGGCTTTTGAACCCATGAGAACTGTGGGCATTCACCCCATCCTGCAGCAAGATGTTCTGTAGCTTAATCATACATTGTGTTAGGAACCTCTTCCTTTTATTTATTTTGAACATGCCACAAACTATTCTCAATGGACAGGCCCTAGATCTTGTTTTGGAGAAGAGTGGAAATCAGTCCTGATCCAGTTATGGAAGAATGGGGCCATGAGGATGTGCAAGACCTTGGCTAAAGCTCTTGTCCGTACATTTCAGACTGGTATTTGGGACTCCTGGGTCCCATCTCAAGCTGTGCTCTGGATATTGTAGAAGGCAAAAAACATTTTTCCCTAAAAGCGATTAGTTATTCCTGGTACTAGAGAGATGGGTGACCATGTAGTCACTATTACGAAATACTTACAATACACTTCTGCCAAGGACAGTGGACTTGGTGGTAATAAGGACTGCATGAATTACCCAGCGCAAAAGGCAGCCTCAGTTTCCACATTCGCAAAAAGAACAATTGATGCTTGCAACAACAAAATTGGGTATTGCTGCAGTTCCTCAGTGCTTGCCACAAGCCAGGAATACAGGGAACTCTGGCAGTAATAACGAAAGGCACCTGGCAGGCTGGTGGTCAGCTCACCTCTGATGGTTTGTACCAGAATTAAGTAGCTGGAGCTTCCTCAACTCCTTTTTCACGTAAAAGGAGTCCATGGTGGGGGTAAATCAAGGCAGGGTTTAGTTCCGAATGCAAAGCTTTACTTTAGCAAATGACAGTGACTCTGGATCTTGGAGTCATCTTACAGGGAGAGATTTTCGTGTCCTGCAGTAGTGTGATCGCTAAAGACAGTGCCACAGTGACCTTAGTGCATGTGTCCAAGAGAACACAGATGTTGGCTGCTCTTGGCCCTATGAGCAGCTGAAAAGGAATTCACCGTGTTGCCAACTGGTTAACCCAAAGTCTAAGATTATGTTTTCTAAATAAACGTGTCTGGGCCTATTCTCTACTTTTCTTGTCCTCATCTACAGTCCTGTCCTCTTAAGCAGAGAGATCTGCTTGACAGAGAACCAGAAGAGGTCCTCGGTCTGCATAAGCTGCTAAATCATGTCCAGAAATTGTTTGGGAGAGCAAGCATATGAACAGGATGGATAAAGGGCAGAGCTAGGGCAGAAAAATGGAAGGAGGTGGAGAAGACAGTTCAGACCAGGAGGATGAATGCTGTTTGGCTTGGCTGGTCTGTGCTCCTGTGGCAAGACCTCCGTCTGCCTGCACTGAAGTGAAATCCAACCTTAAACCTATTGCTGGACAGTATAAATGAAAGCACACTCAGGCTTCCTTTGTGCAGATAGGTTATGGACAAAACTTGGGCAACAGGCCAAGCAAACCCTGCCATGAAGACATAGCCTAAATGATTCTTTTAACAGCAGACTCTTCTTGTACAGCTGAGAATATTATAACCCCAAGACAAATATCAGTGCTTCTGACTTGCTGAACAGCGCCGTCACAACTGTCCATTGCCAAGAGATGCTATTCCCTGTGCAGATCTCAAATGACAGGTTTTATGGCGTTTGATATTGAGCTGGGAAAACAACTCGCAACAACCCACTTTATTAGTAACCCTTGCTTAGGAAAGTTGGTGGTGAGAGCAGTCTAAAACCTGGTGTCATGCAAAGTACAAAGACTCTGCATGATTAGTGCATGGCGGATCATATTTCTTCCAAGTTTATTCATCATCTGAAACACTCAACTGGAATATTTCTGAGAACGACTCATGAGGCAATGCTTTTTAAGAAAAGACTCAGGAGTCAAAATCTGATCTTTCTAAATTCATTGTATAGCCCAAACACTTACTTTATTTTCACCATCACTCCACAATAGGAAGAATAACTGAATTCAAATCAACCTTCCAATCATGGAAAAAAAAAAAAGAACAACAAAAAGCCTCTTTCCCTAGATATTAGCAGCCTGTGCTTACAGTTCTCATTTCATGGGAACACCCTTGGAAATGTTTGTGGGAAAAAAGCACCCAAGGAGACCCACCATTAAAGTGCGGAGGCGTGCAGCTGTGCTGTAACTAAACTTTGCAGGATTTTCCATGGCTGTTTGGTTGTCTTCCTCTGCAA
Organism: Psophia crepitans; assembly: GCA_013399095.1. Taxonomy (NCBI): domain Eukaryota; kingdom Metazoa; phylum Chordata; class Aves; order Gruiformes; family Psophiidae; genus Psophia; species Psophia crepitans. The sequence continues at coordinate 785,731 of VWZZ01001792.1, read as the reverse complement.
ATCTATGGATGTCTCCCTGGCCCAGCTCAGTTGGTTTCCCAAAGAAGAAGGAGGTGAAGGAGAAGACTGTTTGGTACTATCAAAAGACACCTCAAATGAACACTGCATCACACTTTTACAATTGGCCTTCAGAAGCAGCTCAGATTTGAATATAACTCCTACAGCCTCTGGTTCTGGGGAATTTAACACATCTCAGTTCCGATGTGTAACATCCCCTTTTCACTCTGTGGCCACACAAGGCTGAGCCTGAAGGGCCGTTTGGTTTTCACACTCATTCAGAGCAAAGCTTTAGAAGCTTCTTGACAAACTCTGCAGGGTCAGTGGTGCCAAGACTGGTATGTCAGGAAAATAAGTTTCAGTTCCTAAACTCATCTCACTGGTGACCCGTCAGGGCTTTGAAACCCTTTCCAGAAGCCTAGGAGGCCAGGACATTAATCCGTGGTAGCACACCAGCCTTGAGCACTAAGGACTGTTGGAACAGCAAAGACATGGGCAGGAAGGGGGGTGGGAACGACATATTTTCTCTTGCAGGAGCTGTGACGACATTTCAGATCAAATTAAACTTCAGTTTTTAAAGACTTCAGTGGAGGTAATTGAAACACTTCCTCACAATTGCCTGTACCTAAGTGTTATCTCTCTTTTTCTCTGTATATCATCCCTTTTCCCCCAAGCCTGAGACAGCCCTGCACGGCCACAGCCTCCTTAATATTAAAGACGGTGATTAAATGGGATTCGCCAAAAGACAAAGGGCTGAAAACCTGCCAATTGTTAATCCCTCTTTCACTGTGCTTAAAAATTCCATTTCCTTCATTTGAAGAAGGGGGGGGGGAGGAAAAGAGAATTATACGCCTATGTCTAATTTAAATTCTGGCGTCGCAGGTCCTGTTCCCTTCTCCCTCTCTTGACGTCTGAATATATTCCTTTATTACCATTATTACAGCTTTCTGATTGCATTAAAATTCATCCACACGCTTCTCTCCACATTCCACTTTTCTTTTGCCCGTTTTTTTGCTAATTCCCTTTTTCTCTCCCCCCTTCCCTCCCTACTTTCAAATTATACAGAATGTCATTAAAGATCTCCAGAAAATGCCTCAACTCCTTTCTCTCTTGCTTTTATAAACTTGCTGGCTTTCTTCCTCTCCATCCCCTCGTCTACAAACAAAGAAAATGAAGGGGAAGCAAAAGAATACAATAATAATAAAGGAATCCAAGCAGCATGTCTCATAGGTCTCAATAACACCTTTCCTACATCATACAGCTCCGGGCCTAATGCTCACTTCAGTTATGAAGCCGTATTTCACATAGAAGTTTTGTGTATTATTTGTTTGACGCTTGTACCTGGAATCCACAGCTAAAATCAAAAGTGGAGTGTGCCAGGCTGTGTATGTAAGCGTGGAAAGAGACAGTCCTGCCTGTAACTATGAGCAGAAAAATAAGGAGGCTGGAAATAGAAATATAATTTTATGCTACTTTACGGAGCAAGAACTGAAATTCCATGAGGAATTGCCTATGGATGTGAGCAGGAGAGCTGGGCATGCATGCAGTACATGTGCCCAGTTGCACATAGTTAATTGAAGGTCTGAACTTAAACGAGATCCATCAGACATCCCACTGACTACAAGGAGGCTTTAAAAGAGACACTTTATTCCCCACAAGAGAGATCACCTAAAAAGAAGGTGTATCTTTGCTTAAGCCACTCCCACTTTACCTAGGGGGAAGTCTCAGTCTGGAGATTTTACAGATAAAAATGAAGGTAAGAACCAGACTCTTTTCCTATGTGGAATACCATCTGCCTTACAGGCATTAAACTATAACGCGGGGGCATGATATAACGCCAGTGTGCTCAGCTTGGGATGGGTGACTGATCCCCCTAACCTGTTGCTGTGACTCCAGCTGGGGCTAGGAGGAAGAAGCTGCTGCTGTTAAACTTCCATTCATTCTCTCCAGTTCTTCCCAGGGTGCCTAAGTAGGCATTTTTGGTTGTTTTGGGGGTGTTTTTTTGGCTTTTTTTTTTATTTTTTTTTTCTGCGGTCACCCTCAATTATGCTGATATAATGAAATGACTGAAACTGCATGAAAAACAGGATTTTCTTTCTATGGGAAATACTGATGTGTCCAAAATGTGCTTCCACTTTCGATTGGAGAGGCCAAAGTTCTTGTGAAATGGAAATTCTTCAGTTCTGAAATGTTACATGGTATTGTCTCAGAGGAATAAAAAGACTTTGTCTTAATAACCTCAAAATATAAAATATATAAAGCAGAATGGCTGTGGTTTTCAGCCAGACAAAAGAGAGTACATTTTCACACACTATATGAATAAATGAAAGACGTTTCTGCCATGGGATGCTGCTGAACACAAAAGTCATAAATTAGCTGCAAGGAGAATGAGACAGATTAGTGGTGGTTGTGTCCATGCACTGCTATTAAGCATAAAGATCCAGATGCAAAATTTATCTTAGTCACTAAACCTCTCTCTGCTGGAAGCTCGAGGATATTAAGGGAAGGGTCAGTCTTTATAAAAGCCCTGTTCTTACTCTTTCTAATGGGCACTGCTGGAGCAGAAGATGCTGGACTAGACAAACCTTTGGTCTAACCCAAAACGGAATCTCTTATGTTCTTAGTGGTTTAATACAATACAGACTTGAAACAAAATTAATCAAAAAGATCCTGTTAAAATGACAGGTTTGTACCTCCTGAAATGAGAACTTGATGCATTAATTTAAAAAAAAATGTCCCCTGGCAAAAATCTCATTGAAATGGGCCTGTTCCAGGGGAACACTTTGCCTTTTACAAAACTACACGTTCAGCTAGATAACCGTTCCTTTGAAACGCTTTGGCCAGCTCAACAAATGACCCAGGAAATGAATTGGTCTGCTTCAGGATGCCACCTGGCAGGGTCTGGCTTGACTTATCCACATACTCATTTAGACCGTTACCCTAAGGTGCGTATGCGAAGGAACATTATATTCCAGTGATGCTGCACGAGTGCTTGAAATAAACATCGGGGATTCAGGGTTAGAGCTGAAGCTTATTGAAGTTAATGAAAAAGAGTTCCACGAAGCCTTGCAGGCTTTGGATCAGACCCTCGATTTGCTGAACCACTGCTCAGGATGTCCCCACTGCTGCTGCGTACTGCAGATTCTCCCTGATGCATAACGACATATTACACCCATGCCCGGGGAGGTCTGGTGAGGACGGAGAAGAAGGGCAGCAGAGTCTGAATGACACCAATCACTTTTTGTGTGCTAGGGTTATGGGGTCTGTACCTGTTTCCGTGATTTGGGCTGTTTTCTTAGCAATGGCAGCGCATGATGCAGGGGTTGCAATAAGATTTGTAACCAACACATTCACAGAGGAGCCTTCCTTTAGCGAAAGCGATATTCAGCACACACTTGGCTCCAAGCAAGGCCTGCTGGACCCAGCAAGGAGTTACTGATAAACGTGGGATATCCCATGCCCTGGTCTGGAGACCCCCAGGCACTTCATCTCTCTGGATGTGGGCTGGCTTTTAACTCAGGGGAGAACCATTCCACTCAGCTCATTGAGACAAAGATCTCTCCTCTTGCCGGAGAAAGTGAGACTCCTTTGATGTCACTTGACATCCCCCTGCAAATGTTTTATTGAATATTATTTCTTCCACTCATCCTCCCTCCCCCCAACTCTGAACTCCGACTGGCTTTAAATGCCACTGTCATTTCCATCTGCTGACAGAGCTCTTTAACTGCCGCGCCGAATGGCATTCGCTAAAACCAACTAATAGAGGGAAATGAGGTTAACCTTTAAGAAAGGTGAAAACGAGCTGGGTGCTATGCCAGCAGTAAAGAATAGTTCATAAACAGCCTCTTGCTGCAGAGGCATTTTACTCAAGGCGCTGGTGTTGATGGTAGTTTCATTTGATGTTGGGTTTCAGGGGTGAGCTTGGCCAGAAGAACACATGGGACCTCTCCGCCCACATTGTTTAGTCAGCCCTTGCCTGACAGGACTGTGGTGACAATCCCATGACTCTGATCTTGGCTGCTGTTGTCTGAACTCACAGCGAACGTGTGTTAGCTGCAGTGGATGTGTATGACATATACGTGGCTTGCAACGGCAGAGCTTTTCTCCACCATTTTCTTGCCTAACATCCAGGGAGATGGGAGTTCTCAGGGCCAAATCCTGCCTTGCCTGTCTCCTTGCTGAGCTCCTTCTTTCCACCTGTCTTCTTAAATCCTTCACAGCTCAGTCCAACACTACCTGTTAACTCTTACTGACTGACTTGGGGCTCTGCTTCTGTAAAAGTGGTCCTGCTGGGTGGTCCTGCACTCTTTGAAGGGCCATTTTCCTCTAGGCTTAATGAATTTGTCTTCTTGCTCATCTAAGAGTTAGAAAAAATCTTAGTTATAAACCACAACTCTGTCCCACATGTGTCACTCCCAAGCTCATACCTGAGACCCTGTGCTATGCAAATCATGAAGGAGAGTGAAGGGGAAGAGCTGAGGACCAGAGACCATGCACTTCCATACAACAGCTGCACGATGAGGGGCATCTCTTAGTCTACACAGAAAATTAACAACAGGTGAGTCTTACAGGAGGGAACTTATCAGTTTGGGTACCAGAAGAAGATGTAGCACAATGCCATGATGGGAACAAGACAAATGTTTGGTAGGTAATTTCCTCTTGTTGGTGCTCTGTTTCATCTAATTTTAATTGGACCAGAGAGCCTGCAGGATGCATATACTACCAACTGTGTTAACAACAACTGACAGTATAGGGCTGAGTCTGTATGAAGTGCGGATATTGAGCTCCTGTTCTCAGTCAATCTTCACTCACTTTATGTAGATGCATCTGTGTTTACAGAAGTGGCCTGAAGTTGGTCCTTTGTCTTACCCCTACACAGTGCTGATGACACTATTGTCTTTCTCTTGCCATGGGATATTATGCATGCCAAAAGTACTTGAAACAGAAAATTATACACCTGGACCAAATGATCAGTAAGCATAAATCTACAAAGCTTCCTGAAACAAAGTCTTTAGTAGGTATAAATGAACTATACAGACATACAACATGCAATGATAGAGTTACTTCTCCCACCAACACAGCTATGGCCGGATCAGCAAATGTAAAAAGCAGTTATTCCATTCCTACCCAAAGTTAGTACCCAGAGAAATTAATTCCCTGAATCAGAGTAAAATCCAAGTCTCAGAAAGGCTAATTTCCAGCTACTAGAGCTTCACTGTCCATGTGGGAAAACATAACCCTCAGTAGGCTCTTTCCATCTCAGATTTCATCACCACTAATAACGCTTTTTGGCTAACAATGCTTTTTGGGATGTGTGGAGAAAGCAGGGCTGTGCAAGCCAGATCTGAACCTGGCTCTGGTCCCTATTACTGCAACAGTACTGTAACTGTGCTAAGGGGAGTCATCTCTTCCCTTCGTCAGTAGCCAGGACTCGGAGACGCAGAGAGAGACAGAGAGCGAAGGTGCTGTTTTATAGCAAGCCTTCTCTGAGCTTGAGAGCTCACTGTGCTATTATTTCCCTCTTTTTCCCTTATTCCAGGCCTTTTTTGTGTTTCATGTTTGGCCTTCGGCAGGCTGAGAGACGTGCTGACAAGTTGTAACTCTCACTCGGCTCTGCGAGGGCTTTGTTCTCTGCGTGCGTGGCACAGACTCGCTTCCTCTTTCGAAATGTGACAGCGAGCGATAACATTGACACAGAGAGCCAGCACATGGTCTCGGCATGCGCCCCGTGCTAAAGACCCTCTCCAGCGATCTGCAGCATCAGTCAGGAAGCAAGGATGGACATTGTACAGGGGAAATACAGTAGCGATGACCCCTTCTTCCTCCCCAAACCCCCTTAACTACAGGCTAGTCAGAGGCTCACATAGCTTATAGTCAACAAGGGATATTCAACAGTTTAGTCTCTCCCCCTCTCTACTGGAGATGTCCACAGAGATGCCAGCAGGAGCCTCCCATCCCATGGCTGAGCCACCATGCCTCAGCCAGTCTGCTTCTGCCTTGCAGCTATCCCCATAGGTTGTGTTTGGGCTAAACTGTGTGTCCTGGAGAGGGGTCAAGTCTTGCTATGAGGGTAACGGGCAAAACAACTGTCAGCATCATGGTCTGCTTTGATGTGCATCCTCCTGTGAGTGGAGCCTGTCTGGCTTCTCGCTTTAATGTGTTTGGCATCACGTTCAAATTAGAAAAGTTTCAGAGAGAAGTTCAGCCTCTGTCCAGCTGATTAAAATGCTCTTTAGTGTATAGGCTTTTTTCATGGAGGAGATACTTCCATAAAGATCCAAGTCTCTCGGAGCTCTCTCAGGCAAGGATGAGCACAGGTCTTTAAGACTGACACATGGAGGCATCTGTTTCATTTATACAGGTCTTAAAAATCTTTTGCAGTTTTAAAAAGATGAATGCCAGGCTGGGATCAGGGTACTTCCCCCACGAATACTACCTATTAAAAATAATCTCTGCCTTCCAGCTTCCTTGTTTATACAGCAAGATGTCCCAATCAGATGGTTTTGCCCACCACCAAGCTGGGAGCTAACGTTGACTTCCTCAGCTATGCTAACCACTTTTCTAGGTCGTTGCTTAGGTACTTTTCTAGGTCACTGTATTATGAAATATAACCCCTCATTCTTTAGGCCTGGTTTTTAGCCTTATTCCTCCATGAGTCAGCTTAGATTTGGTTCTGCAGAAACAGGCACATAATGCCTCAGCCAGCCAAAGCCTGCTTGCTCAGAATGACCTAAGTGACTCAGATGACTCTACATCAGAGTTCTGTCCTTACAATTTTCCATTTCGTGTTATCCACAGATTTTATCAGCTGGGGTATTTAATTCCACATCATTCATGACAATGCTGACTAGCATCTGAGCTAGTACTGATCCGTGCAGAACCCTGCTACAAATACCCTCACTCTATCATGCACCCTCTTTGACAACTGCATTTTGAGATTTGTCCATTACCCACTTCTTAATCCATTTAATGTCTGCCCTCTTGAACGGCTGTACTCAGCAGGAACCACAAGGAAGTTCCAATTCTAGAATCCAACCTTTGCAGCTCATGATAGCCTCTACTGATAAAGAAAACTCAATCAGTCAGGTTTGCAAAGGGGAAGATAGGATCTTAAAGACACATAACTCCTCTCCTCCCTTCCCTTGCCTCTGGCGTTGTTTCTTCTCACCAGTTTGAACAGCAGGCCGTCACCTCTGTTGTTGCACAGTTCTCAAACACTAACATTTGAGGAATATTGTATTTTCCTAAGCAGGGTCCATGTTCTCCAGATACTGCCACAAGGGCTGGGTGTAGACCTTAGTTATTTCTGTTCTTTGTTCTTGGTTATTATGGTTTATTGCTAATGGCTGGTTCACTCACAGGTTGTGTTTGCCCTGCAGGTGTAGACATTACCTTTACAAACACAGTGACTCAACCACCATAAAAAGGACCCTGTTCCTCTTTATCATGCCCTTGCCATTATGATGTCTGCAGGACCCTGGGATGAAATAGCCTCTACAAGCTAGTCCCACAGAGAGTGTGAGAGCTGGAGAGACCAGCAACTAAAGGAAAACAAACTCACAATTATGAAGAGTGTTTCACGCAAGGGGAAACGCAACACAGTTTTTTCCTTCCACCCCCCCCCAACATCTTTTTCCTGGGAGCAGAAGTAATTGTATTGAACGCACTCAGAGATTTCCCTGCACAGTGAAGCAATCTAAGGCAACAGGATTCTTATCATTCAGCTTCCCTGAACATTTCTCTGAGCTAGAAACAAAGCCCAGGTCCCAGTTGGGATGACATTTATTTAGCATATGTAATGTTAACCAAAAGAAAGTCACGGAACATGCACTGAACCCTGCTTTGACTCTCCCACTATTTAACTATTGGCTTGCCCTGATTCATTTTTGTCCTGTCACAGCCACTTTGACCTAGGTTGAGGAAGGTGTAGCCCTGGGTGATATGGTGGTCTTTGGTCTTACAGGCAGCTAGTGGCCCTCTCTTTCTTTCAGCTGGCAGCGTGCACCTTGTCTGAACGGGAGCTAGGACCCAGAGAACAGAGGCTTGAAGGACTTGGTGCAGGTTTTCCTGAATTTTAACAAAAACACTGATAGTATGCCCATCAATAACCCACTCACGAGTAAGATACAAGAGTTTTCCCCAGCTCCCTAGGTAGCGGTCTTTCATGCAAAAGAAGGTCTTTATCTTCCTGTTTATGCTATTAAATGTGAGAGTAGTTCTGGGCAAATGTCTTTGTTTTCATTTTTTCGTCTCTCTTTCTGCATCCAGGGGAATTTTGGCCTTGGTTATTTTGATATCCAATTCTGAAAGAACATGCTATCACAGTCGACTGCAAAGCCATAACGCTGCTATAGCTCATTCGTTCAAATATTGCCCAAGTAATAGTAGGTGGTCGTGTTGGTCCCAACTCAGGTTTGGGGAAACTGAGGCACGGTGAAGTGAAGTGAAAGAAAAACACAGCCTGGAACAAACTCTGGGAGTTTGCAGCACAACTCAGCATAAAGCACGGTCCTTTCCTCTGGGTCTGGACTTTTCTACAGCGCTGTTGGAGCGCTAGTCCATAATCCTGACTCCAGAGAGCTCTGCACAGGCTACTTGCATTATATTAAAGCACAAGATTCAGAGTTTGGTTCACTCAGAAAATGTGTGTGTATGTCTGTGCGTCTGCATATGGATGCGTGCAGCATGTGGGTGTGATTCCCTAAATACAAGGCGAAGTGCCTATCACGGAGAGTAGACATTAAAAGGGGTTTCTGAGCTGTAAGTGAGAAATCAAAGCTGGGAAGAAAAAATAAAGCAAAAAGGCAAACTTCCCACCACCACCACCAAGTCAAATTAAAAAGCAATTGTGTGTATAAGAAAAAGAAAGCTTTGGAAATACAAGGATAAATGACATTTGTTGTGAAATGCCTCCCCCACTCCTGTCCCCAAGTGATAAGGAAATGAGTTAGATGCCAGGGGAACTTCAGGTTGGATTCACGCAACAGAAACATTTTTAGGTCAAGCTTCATTCCATGTTAGCTTGAGTTCTCCCATTAACTGGCACTGGGCAACGGTGCCACTGCCATCACTCTCCAACCTCACATGTCACCACAACTTGGTGGAGATGCGGACAGGTGCCTGTGAGCAGGCAGCCTTTTCATGCCTTCCCCTCCACCAAACACTGCCACCAAAATGCCACCCTGCCCTCTGCTTTACGTGAGGTCCAGGTGTGTAATGGCACATATCCATCCCAAGAGCCTAGCACAGCTTTCTGTGGAGCAAACCTGCAGGAGTGCTTGGGAGAGGAGAGAAACTGCTCCCCTGCAGGAGAGCACCTGTGACCCAGGATTCTGCTGGGACTCTTCACTGCTGGTTCACTTCACGGAGGAGTGGGGAGCCAGTGGTGCCAGCTCCTGGCAAACAGCGCTTATACAAGTGAGAGAGACACATCCAAAAAGGTGCACAAGCGAGAGTGGTGGGTGCCTAGCATGGGCAGAGGGAAAACAACTGAAGTATTTGAAATGCCAGAGAGAGTTTGAAAGAGTCTTTTTGCCTTGTTTTTGGTGGAGTTGGGGTCACTGCCTCTTCTCCATTCCCATCACCCAGTGAGTCCTCAGAAATCTCTGCATGGTGCCAGATCCAGCCCAGCACTGAGTACTGCCTTGGAGGTGCTGAAGGGGTGGCAGGATGGGGACTGCTGCTGATTTACTTCCTCACTACTGCTTGGGCAAGCCGCAAGGTAGGAAAGGGGGGATGATTGAAAGGAGTGGGGAGAGAAGAAGAAAAGGGGAAGAAAAGATAATAAGAAAGCCCCCACTGCCCTCTGCCATTGTGCTGTTCAGTAGAAGGCTCCCTACAGAATTACGCTGTCGTCTTGCAGGAAAGCATGTAATAACTGAAAATACAGTGTCAAAAGGAATTTTTCAGGCTTTGACAGCTCATAAATTACAGTTCGTTGACTTCTTCCTGGGTCTAGATTTAAATTAATAGGCAGGCAGATATACATTTCTTTTGCTCCTTTCTCCTGAGCAGTAGCAGTTGTGGAAGTGACGCAGCTTCTCATGTCTCTGTCCCCCCCCTTCCCTCGTTCTCTCTCTCCCTCCCTCCCCTACAAGCAGTCTTGCCCTGATGCAGATCAGATCAACTCGGTCCCAAACCCCAGGTGTGGCACAGTGGTCCTCCCAACACTGCCTCTCCTCAGTACACAAGTGGTAAAAGCAAAAACAAAGAAATTCACTGTTCCCTGTAGCAAACGGTGTCTTTATAAAATCAATTACCTCCTTTCAGAGGAGGTATTTGGCAGAAAACGGTCGTAGGCAGTAAAGGTCAGAGATACTCAGGTAAGTCAGTGATGGCTGTGGCATCCGAAGTGAAAGGAAGCAAAAATAATAGGCCTGCCTTCTAAATAAATCAAAATGATATGAAATAGCCATCAATGAACAAACGTGCATTGCCCTTTCCATGAAACTGTAGGTGCTCGCCTACAGTGAGAGTAAAGGTGACTATGTGAATGGATGGATAGATAGACAGACAGTTGCATATAACGGCAAACAGACTAGACAGGAGATCATAGCTCCAGAAGGTACTCATGTTCTCAAAGGCCTTACACTCTGCCTGCCTTAAATCCCTAGCAGAGCCTTCCATTTGGATGCAATGCTAGCCTGCATGGTAAGTCTGCTGTTCTCAGCTGAACAGCTACCAGCATTCTGCTGCTAGGAGAAATGAGCTGGGAAGATGAAGGTCTGCACAGCACTTGCAGTGCTCTAGTGAACAGGAACGCTCAGAACTGCCCTGTCTGCACAGGTCTGGAGCTGTTTGGTGGTGCATCAAAGCATGGTAGGTAGCTGGGGGTGCTGGAGAAGACCTATCGTTCTCTTGCGTGGTGATGCATTCCTGAGTTTGGGGCAGGACAACCTGAGGTCTGACTGTGCTGTTGCTCTGCAGTTACGAGGAGATCAGCCTGCACTGGTGAAGGCTGTGAAATTCCTATGGGGATGTGGATTTGCAACACTTAGGTAGTAAAATGCGTCAAGTGCTTTTGGGTCCTGCAGTTTGAAAAGGTCTCATGTAAAAAGGGGTTATTAACAGTATTAATGGTTCCTGCTACAAGTTGTAGTCTGTAGCTGCCTAAGAAGCTATGGTGAATATTGGGCTCCTGCTAAAAAGCAGTCCAGGACACATTCGTTTTGGGGATGTTGTTAATGGCTCAGTGCTGGGAGCTGAATGTTTCCCCTGTTTGCTGTTGTAACACGGCAAAAGGAGCAAAAAGCTACCAGAGCCAGAAGGAGCATGGGTCCTGGCTGCCCCCACGGAGGTGTGTGAAGGGATGAGTGCAGTAATCACACATTTGGATCACCTGAAAGATCTCTGTGCTCTCCCTACCGCCTGCGTTAGTGCTGGCGCTGAAGGGCGGTCACGTCCCCCTAAGAAAGCAGCTCCTTGCAAAGGGCTGCGGGCTGCGGATTTAGTCACCTCTCGGCTCAGCACTCCCTGTGCTGCCCTTCATGGTGGGGCTGGGCAACGTCGAAAGGTGGAAAGGGGAGTGAGGGTGTCTGGGGATCTTGCTCCAGCTGAGCACGGGAACAGCAGGAGAACCATCAGTCCCATGTTTTGCCCTGCATGGAGGCCTCCTGCTTGGTCACAACACAAGGATGCGTCTCATTGACCGACTCCGTTATGAAATGGCCAGCCGCTGTGGCATTTGGCAAGATCTCCAGATGCTCCTGGTGTGGGCTCTGGTCAATGACTGCAACACACGGGAAGGATGGAAACCCACTTTCAGCTCATCCAGGAGGGAAATAACTTATCTAGTGCTTAACGCTTCTCATTCTGCAGGTACCTAAGCCCTGATTTTCATGTTTAGAGAGAGGTGGTCTTTGGGTACGCTGGTGTCTTGAACTGGAAGAGTATCAGGACTAGGTGCCTAAATCTATTAGCTGTGACTCATTTCCTGAAAACCTGTTCTGAGGAAGACACTCATTTGCAATGCATCCTTCAAAGGAGTACTGAATACCCCAGCAATGGTGATCCTGTCTTAGGGGGTGGGTGGTGGGTGACAGAGTACTGTCATTTGCATTTTAGATGACAATTTGTGCAGCATGGATAACTATCAGCCTTTGTCACAGCCTCACAGGTACCTGTATCAGCACTATTTCAGTTGGAGTTACTAGAAAAAAAGTGTAAATTAGTTCCAAATAAGTAAATGCAAATAAGTTCACAAACCCACTGAAGACCCTGTACCATGGCTTACAGGCCTCCACAGGCCACGGCAGTGAAAAACTGCGTTCAGCTAACAGAATCCACTGCCAAAAAGGCTGCACTTATATCCAGCCTATGTCCTTTTGTCTTAATTCCAGCTCACAACTATATCCCATCAGCTCTTGCTCCTGGCCCCTCACTGGGACGAGCTGATCTATTATGCCCCTACAGCCCTCTGTGCCTCACTCTGGTGAATACTTACTGCAATCCCCAGCTTTATGATTTGCAAAACAGCATTTTGCAGAGGACGCAAAGGCAGAAGTGACAGAGAAATAAGGCAACCTTTCAATCCATTTATCAAAGTCCTTGAAGTTCCCATTTCAAGGAAACAATCAGAAACAGGGAGCATAAAAATTGAATATGAAATCCAGGGCATTTTAAGTAAATGGAAAGGTTAACAACAAAGCTGACTACCCTGGATGTTAATAAGAGAAAACCAGTCCCGAGACCTGTTGATTCTGGTTAGATCTTCTTTATTAGGAAGAGCCAACTGAATGAACTGATAGGAAAAAACCCACAGAAACATAATGTTTATTCATTTCCTGTTTCTGTTTTCTTAATTGAATGTTTTGCTTTGCAAAGTGAAAAAAAAATGGGTCTAATATCATGCTGTAACCAAGCGAGACCTATTTAATCACACTCAATGGGTCAGAGTCTACATTAAGCCGTGCGCTGTTGAACTGCACCTGTATTCCCCTGGCAAAGGCATCGTTAGCTGGCAAAGCTCGTCCTGATGTTGCTGAAGACGGAGCGGCATGTGTGAACCACCGCACCCTCACTTGGAAACAGCAACAGTTAAAGCAACAACTAGGCAGGAACCTCACAACTAGACTTGGGAGCTAAGAAGTGGCGGCCGCTAATTTCCTGCTGCCCATTAGACTGCCTCCTGGCTGAGGAGAAGTTGTTTTCGTGATAGCTGTCTGGCATAATTATTTTCAGGCATAGAAACATTTAAATAATGAAGCTTAGAAGGCGTGATTTTTGAGCTGAGATCTCATCTATTTAGGTGTTTACAGCACATGTGTCGTGATGATGTCTCAGCTTCAGTCTCAATGAACCAAAGAGACCTTTAAAAGGTCATATTCTCCCATGTCTGTGAAGTCTGTGAGCGCTACTGCATCTGATTTTTAGAAAGCTTGATGCAGTCTCTTCTAAGGAAAGTGGTGCTGCACCATGGGATCACGGGTCCCATCTTCTCCTCATGAGATATTATGGGTCCGTGCTAAAAAAAGGCATGGACGGAGCAAGCCCACACCTCTTCTGGAGAGGGGACTGGTTAAATGCAAGACAAATAATCAATTTCCCCATAAGGGACTTGCAAAGCAGCCTACAGGGACTGTGGGCTGTTTCAGGAGCAGTTAGGTATCAGTCTCTCTTGGGCTGTGCAGGAAGCCTCAGATGCTTTTTATTATTTCTCTCGTGTAATACTGATCACAGTCTCAGAGCCGCGTGCCACCGTTTTTTTCACTGGCTCCAGTGATGGTCTTCAGGAGCACCACAGCCACTTAGAATCATGTTTCTCTTTGTTTGTATATCCTTCTTTTTGTTTGTATATCCTTTTCCTAACTTCCCTTGGTAACCTGCACCATTAGCTTATTTCCCCCTCTCGTTGCTAACATCTGAGGTCATGGTGGCTGTGTTCGTTCCTTGCACATGAGAGTGCCTGACCATGCCTGGACTATCACAGCTGACCACATTCATCTGTGACCACCTCAGTCAAGCAGCTGAAAAGTGAAAAAGTGAAGGAGCCTGAGCTTCCTTTTACCCTTTGGTTCCAGGTCCTCTGGGTCAGGCCCACAGGAGACTTGGTGGGTAGATTACACTGCCTGTCTTCTGCCTAGGCAGAGGACTGCCATGCCCAGGGCGCTCAGTCTGACATCTCTCACCGTCATGAAATGTACTAATTGGGTTTTTGTGTGTGTATTTTTTTATTTAATGGTCCTCTAGGACACTGAACCTGCATTATGATCAGAGGCTGATGAGTTAAGGATATGGGGAATTAGGCTCAGCTGGGCATCTCTGCCAACGGCTACAATAGCTTATTATAGTCTGTACAGTATTTCCAGCAAAATGTTTTGAAATCATAGAGCACCTTCTGTGTGAGGGACAGGGAACTCTTTACCATCAAGTAGGCAATGTGGAAAAGAAAGAAGGAAGCTTTTAACCCCTGTCAGTCATGTGTCTGCTTCTCAAACCAAGGCCCAGAAAATCTCCCCCTCTAGCTGATGGGATGTCTTTGCCATGACATACTCCTGACAGCTCCACACTCCCCCAGCACTGAAGCACCCGATTGTATGTGTTTGTGTGTGTGCATGTGTGTGTGCATTTAAATCCAAGGAGTTCAAGCGAAATCTGGCACCACCTACTCAGCATCCCTTTGAAAACCAAATAAAAAATCCCAAAAAACTCACCTTCCCTCCCCCCAACTTGTATTAAGGTCCTACCAACCCCCTACTTCCCCTCCCTGCATTGCAGAACAAGTTATTTTCCTTGGCATGCAGTGGAAAGGAGTTTTCTCTGCTAGATTCTGTTCCACAAGGACTAGCTGTTTCTGAGACTTGGGAAGAGGCAAAATATCTATCACGCAGGATGAAAGCCAACATCTAATTCAGGAAAACTGGCAAGGAACTGGAGTGGTGTAAGGCTATCTTAAAACTGCCTTCTGCTTCTTCTAGAACACCTGGTACTTCTAAAAGCTTGATCGAAAACAGGCTACCAGATTTGATTTCTATCTTCTTTATCCAGTGTTGCTTTAACTATTTCCCTTAATGTGCCCACCTTAACTTCTCCTCTGAGAGGTTTCTGCAATCTACCTAAGCACATATGATCTGAGAAGGGGTCTGAATCTGTTGGAGATGATGTCTGGGGTTCTGGCCCAGCAAAGGACAAGGCAGCAATATATGCATGCTAGGGAAACGTAAAACTACAAACTTGTGCTCATCATCTGTCATCAGATGCACAAAACCAGAGTTTAGTGAGGCGTGATTAAAGCAGGAGAAGGAGTAGTGGAAAGAAAGCAAGAGAAAGGAAAAAAAAAAAAAAGAATGAAAGTGATGGGGGAAAGCTTGCAGTGCTCAGTCCTGCGTTTCTCTTTTAGTACGGTGACAAGCAGCGTGAAGATGTCTGTGTCTGATGAAGTGGACACACAGAGCCAGGTCAGGGAACAACTGGTTCTTTGATCCCCTTGCTGGTCTGCTGGTCCACTGATTCAGGGTCAGGCTCTGTGGAGGCTGAGGGCAAGAGCAGGAACTCCTGAGTCTCTCTACATTTAGTATTCTGTTGGCTGTGCAGAATAGGTGATACCTTCTAGCAAACTAGAAAACCTCCCTTCTTTCAAAAAAGTAAAGGACAGTCAGGGTATTTTGAAACATACGAATTTTCTGTGTTTTTCCTCAATTTCACAGTCAGCACCACTGACTCCTGAGGCCCCTAGGGAGTAGTGTCTGCAGAGAAGCCAGACCTTTTGAGGGGACCTCAAAGAGCACAGAGGCAACAGCTACGCAGCAGGGTCCAAGCACATGTTTTTATAACCCCACAGCCAGGCTGAGAAAAGCTCCAGTGCTGTGAGTGGGAAGATGCTCTTGTATTTATTGGGAATAAATTCGGGTGAGTTGCTTGTGGGACTCATACCCTATCATCTCGCTACACGCACATAGACACGGGCTTCTGCCATCTTCTAAAGGCATTGGAAGGGTTTACATGTGTTGCAGCACTCTGGTTTGTATTGAACAGATCTGGCACGTTGCACCGGATGAAGACCATTTCCCCCCCTCGATCTTGGAGGGTCAGAACCGATTAGCATAGTCCTGCCTGCCTCCCCTGAGGCCAGGGTAGGGTGTAATGTAGCCAAGGACTGATCTTGCCATGCAGTATCATTGGGGGTGACACAGCTGAGCCCCTGATGAGATGTTTGCTGACATGTGTCAGGAAGGATCATGGCATGCTTCCCTACGTGTCCAGGTGGATTGTGGGTATGCCAAAGGAGGCGGGGGGCTCGTAACATTTTCTAATGTGGCATTTAAGACAAAAAAGAGTGAGCTGAGGCAGAACAAGACAAAATAATGTAGGATGACAACTGCCTTAAGGAATATCCGATGTCCAGAGAAGAATCAAAAGAATCCTTCTCCCAAAGCCTCCAATGTAAATATATATAGAGAGAGATAGATAAAACCATACACACATACATCTGTGTGTGCACTTGCATATAAAGACAGATTGTCAGCTGGTACTTAATGACAAAGGTCCACCGAAGTAGGGAAGTTGTATGAAGATGCTTAAACATTCATTATTTGTTTGCTTCCTGCATGTATGAGTTGAAAGTATTGACTACAAGTCGTTTGTGTATGTAACTATTCTTTGTACTCTCTCATAGGTCTTGGATACAGATATTTTTCAAAGGTGTCTAGAATGGGCAAAGGTTAGGAAGAAAGCTTGTGCGTATGAATGTGGCAGCTATCTGAAGATGTATCTATAAGCATCAAGAGATGAGGAATTGAATGATGTGATTCATAGGGTTTTTTTCTGGATGTAACAGAAAAATTACGTAAATTAAGGAAGAAAACTTCCACTGAATGCTTTCTTGGCATTGATTTCCTAAATCTGAAGAATTGTCTTAAAAGAGGTGGAAATACCACAGTCTGAGAACTTTAGACACAATACAACTGGCATGCACAATTATGGAATAGCTGAAACTGGCAGACATGAGAATTGGTAAATGTGTATGGGTTTCATATTATCAAATCCCACTGTCCTTTGAACTTGATTTACAAACACTGAGATGCTTACAGACTACTCAGTACCGCAGAAGCTATTGCGGTTCAGCTGTTGGAGGTGTGGCAACCTCAGCATATCTTCATGCATCAGATAAATCAGTATTCATCCTCCTAATGAAGCCATACTTCCAGGATGAGATCTAAATTGCAGTATTTTTACAAAATACCCACATTTTGTATCTACAGATAGACTGGCCATTTAGGTTGCCATAGCCAGGGGAAAGAGAGCTGCACAGATAGGACAGCTCAGTATGCTATTCTGCATACCCTTTGGTAAACACCTGTACTTGGTCAGCTGTATAGATCTCTAGGCCCCATGCTGCACTGTCAAGATCTCCATTGACTGCAGTGGGAAGTTTGGCTCCTCACCCTCAGGTAGACACCTACATCTACAAACCAACAGGTTAAATGTCTCAGTCTGGAGCTGCGTTATTGCTCAAAAAAGTCGTTCTCTATTTCAGTGTAATTCTGCTTCTCCTGGCAGGGCAAAGAGTGTTGCTGGGGTCTGCAGAACAGGGTTGAGCCTTTCAATATCACATCAGGCATCTAAATCTGAGTACATCACTCCCACATCATTTCACAGTCAACAGAGGTATTTGTGCCTCCAAAGGCTGATTCATCCCATCAACACTGTTGTCTTAGAGAGGCTGGGTAAACTGCTCTGGGCGAGTGCCCATCTCTTTCAACTAAGTATGAAGTAAGTTCAAACAACTACTTTAGACTCAGTGGTTGATATTGAGGTGGTTAAATTCCTCTTTGGAGGAATTCAAGACCCATCTGGATGCCTACCTGTGCAGCCTAGTCTAGGGCACCTGCTTTGGCAGGGGGGTTGGACTCGATGATCTCTAGAGGTCCCTTCCAACCCGTACCAATATGTGATTCTGTGATTCTGTGAAAATCTACAGAGGTAAAATAAAATGCATAAAATATGTGTCTTAATAACAAGCTAAAAAATGCTGTTTGATGAACCAATAATCTGCTTACACATAGTGCATGAGGGGAAAAATAAATCAAAAGGAATTGTTATTTGGAAAATATTGTTATTTGGAAAATATTCCACCACTAGCACTATGTATAATGGTTACCTGCAAAACAACTTCCTTAGACAAAGAACAAAAGCATTCAAAAATGTGGCGATAGCCGGCAAGACTCTGCAGCTCCTGAGGTTTCAAGATATTTTAGAGAAATAATATTTTGCACATATACAGCAGGTTTCACCTGAAGATCTCAAAGCACTTTGTAAATATATATGCGTTAATTAATCTTCACAGCAGCTCTATGAGGTAAGCACTGTAAATATAATTATCTTGATTTTACAGATGGTGAACTTGAGACTCAGAGCACTGAAATAACTCCCCCAAGTTCACACCGTGAATCAGCAGCACCGTAGTGACTGGAATCCAGCGGTTCACTGCCACTTCTCTTTGCTAATCCAGATGACTAAAGTCCCTTTGCTCACGGTAACAATAGACTGCACACAGAGAAAAGAGCTGCTCAGGGACTTCACACTTTCTTGTTGGTAAAGCATTTTCCATCCTTTAAATAGGGGACAAGATAAATGCACACAGTGTTATTTATTATTAATATGCTCATTAGCATCTGCATCATTACCACTGGAGGAACGTTATCAATAGACAGCGTTGGTCAGATCCTTTCTCCAGCATCGAACATGGCCAATTCGGGTGGCTGTTTGCTGCTTAAAAAGGATGATTTCCTTAATAAGCAGTTCTTAAGAAGGCTCAGACAGCAATCACACTTCCTGCACATCTTTCGTCTTCATTTTGTGTGACATTCTTGTATCTTGTAAGTAATCTGTGGTTGTCCCCACTAGGGAGAAACACAGTTTGATGTAATGTCAGCCTGAGCTGAAACTGAGAAAGCTGAACTTGCGGTGAAGGGGAGGGTCTCTCGAGCGCCCACACATGAAATCTTCAACCTACTCTTACCTTAATAAAAAGTCAGCTTGCCAGCATGTAAATAGCAGCGAACAAAATAGGATGACATATGGCAAACACAGGCGGTAGTCAGTGATAACGCCTGTGTATGTGGAAGCGCTCGGGCTGTCAGAGCCAAGGGGCTTCTGCAGGGTTCCTGGTGGTCTCCTTTCTCCCTGAAGTAGTAAAGGCACTTCACAGGGTGGGTGATGCACTTTAAAAGCGTTTGAAGAGGAACTGCTTTACTGTTTTAATCTAATCTAAGTTCCTTCACAGTACCCCGCTCAGTTCTGTTCTATTCTGCTCTGTTCCGTACATGGGGGCCCATCTCCATGGGCGACCTTTTTTTTTTTATGGCAATCTGTGCTCCAACCGTGTGTCTTGATTTTTATTTTTGGTGAAAATTACCCATACTTCTGTATTATAATGGTATATTTTACTGCTCTGGGATCTGGAAAAGTATTTTCACCTGGTAAGATCCCAGCTGTGACCCTGCAGAGCTGTGCTGGATGTGGGTATCTGTGTGGGAGTCCTGAAGGTTCATACTCTTTCAGACTGTTCCTAGTATATTCATGTCAAATGATACTAGACTTCACCCATTTCCCTCAGGACATGGTAGCTCAACCTCCATAAGAATGTTTTAATAGTCTCCCTTCTGATGTGGCAGAGAACAAGTTAAAAAAAAGCATCCCCCAAGCCACTGAGAAGGTAATTAGGTCTTGTAAGGGTCATGACTTAGGGACATTTTGGTCTGACATCAGAGGCCCCAGCTAGTTCCCACTTTACTCCAGGAAGGCATCTCCCTGCAGCTCAGAGACAGCTGAATGCCAGATGATCCCCAAGGCCACTTCTGCAGCTGTCTGTGATGATCCTCTCACCCCCACACAGACACTTGGCTTTTATTGAGGAAGTCAGTGGGGCAGAACCTGTAAGCCTGTGTTTCCTCCTGGGCATCTAAGTCTAACTGAGGACACACTCAGTTTCGCTGTGAAGGTTAGGATATGCCCTCCTTCCTTGCAAATTCTTGTCTGAGAAAATGAGTTGTGTGGGTGGCAAGCCCTGAGGGCAGAAGGTTGTGAGAGTCATTCAAAGCCAAATCCTGCCTTGGGCTCTGCACCATGCTGCCCTCTTGAACATGTGCAGTCCTGGGCTCTGTATTCTTCCAAAGATGTCATGCTTCCTTTTTTATTTTAATATAGAGTTAGTTTCAAATCCGCCTCTCAGTTGTGCCTGCAGGGAGATCCCAGCTGAGGCCGGTAGCAGATGTGTGGGCACATCTGAAAGAAGGACATGTCCCTGAGCTCCCTCCCGTACACCATCCCTCTGGGGATGGACATTGACTGCTGGGCATCATGAAGGCTCCCTGAAGACAGCACATGCCATTTTTCCTCGCTTGCCTTTCTGGAAGAATATTTAGGAGACAGAGTAAGAGAAAAGAGAGAGAGAAAAAGCAAGAGAAGCCTCCGAAGTCAGGTGAGAGATGTCTGCAAGCTTTTTCTGAAACATCATGTGATTCCTTCCCTGCCATTTCTTCCCCAGGTTTGAAAGATGCCCTGAGGTAGGTTGCCGTATTTGCATAGATTTTCTTGTAAAGGGAAAATTCTGCTGCTGCACATATCCCAGTTGATTGCCACATTGTTATGGGCACCTGGGGAGTCCACAAAGAAAAGCAAAGAATAATAATAAAAAAAGTTAAAAAATTGCAAACAACAAAAGCCATATTGCATTTCCCAGGAAGCCCTGAAATAAAGGATGCCTCAGAGAGTAGACACGGGAGTAAAGCTGACACAAAAACATAGCTCTTGACGTAACAGACAACCCCAGAACCTGCATCCTATTCTAATTACCATATTTGTTTACAAGTGTATCTGCTTGTCCGGATCCTTCCACCTACCTTAGCATCATTTCATTTTAGTGCAAATACCGATCATCTAAGGCAGCTTGAAAACTGAACAAGGGAAGAGAAATAGGGAAAAAACCCACCTCATCTCCCAACAACACGTGAGAACTATCAACTCTTCTTAAGAGCAGAGCAATTTCCTCTCCTTGAGCCGGCACATTGCTCAGGAGGCATGGGCGCAGCCTACCATCCGTATAGCCAGCATTGCTCACCAGCTGCTTCTGCATTGCTTCCACATGGCAAAAGTGCCACAGGACCTCCTGAAAACCTCGTGTTCTTTGTTTTGTGGCTCTCATTTGTGACTGGAGGTGGGTTTAACTCTGGAGTGTGAAACCAGTTCACCCATACATCCACCCAACTTTGCCTTGGAGGTTTCCCCTGCCACAAGGCTATTATGGTTGTTCATACCATAACTGCTGAACTCCTGCAGTTTACAGCTCCCCTACAAGGTTTAAACCACCACTGATTTGGGGCTCCACCTTGGGTAATGACGTCTGCTAAGCACCGTCACTGTGTGCAGCCAGGACCCATGGCTCTTCTCTCTGAAACTACCATGCTGTACACCTGTCCTTCAGCTGGCGGCATTTGGGAAACTGAAAAGAGACTTCAGTGCATTATTTTATGACTGTGCAAGTTGCCAGTCTCGAGGTTTTTTTCACTAACTTCTGCTTTCTCCAGGGACAAATGGTCCTGTTTAAACAATGAGAAATGCCAGTGATGCAAATCCTGCATCTAAAACATTCCCATATACTGAAAAACAACAGGACGACTCATGGAAGAAAAATAATTGAAAACTACTGATACAAAGAAAGTACCTCTGGACCAGGAAATCCCTGAGCTGCCAATTGCAGGAAGCTAGGAAAGTATTGCTCTTGTAATTTTCCCTCTGCTTTATGACTGACTACTCTAGGAGATGGGATATGTGTGAGAACGACTGTTGGCCTGACTGGCTATAATTGTTCTTATGTTCTTATACTATATTCCTATGTTCCCTGGGAAGTGTGAATCTGCACTTTTGAGAATGGGACATTACTGCAGCACCCAGCAGAGAACTGTCCCTGGCAGAGTGTCTCACCATGGCAAATTTGTAGCTGCCTCCTACAACTGTCATACTTCACATTGCCGGGAACAGGGAATGGGAATGAGCCATCCATTTGTTGGGCAATTCAGGTGCAAGCCAACGTCCCCTCCCCAGGATGGCACCAGTATGTGTTGGCGGGGGACAGGCAGGGAGGAGGCAGTGGGGCAAGAAGTGGAAGAAAACAGGGGTTTTTTTCTGACCTTTCCATCCTAACAGCTGCTCAAAAAGTTTCCATGAACAATATTTGCAGAGAAGGCACCGCACAAAATGTCACAGAAGTGTCTGCTTCCCAGAAAAAAATCTGGAAATTTATTCGGTTTTAAAAAATGAAAACTCAAAAGCCAAAGCTGTTTTCAGCTGGAAGTGTAAAATGAATAACTAGTTTTATAGGAATTCTTTGGGTGCACAGGAAAACAAAAATTCTGTTTTACAACAGGTCTATTGGCAGCGTGTGCCTGTGATCAGGAAGGGTGGCTGCAAGTTTGGAAAAGCACTTTGTTGAATCCTTAGGCTGTCAGCATGCTAATCTGGACTTCTACCTGAATGTGCCTGAAGACCATCAGACAGGCAGAATTTCTCTATGTGATCACTAAACTCTACAGTCCTGTTAATAAATAGAAACATTATTAGAGCTAGTTAACACGCCACTCCAAACACCAGAAAAACCCTTATTGTGGTAAAAGCCCTCAAAATACTCACTAAGTGAATCACACAATGAATTTTTTTAGACATGCTAGATACAAGCATGTTACCAGAACCAAGGAACTGGCCTCTTCACCCCCCCAAAACCCATTCCTGATTGATTACAAAAAGATGAAACCCAGCATTTGCACAGAGGAAGACGGTTACGCCAGGAAAGTGAGCTGAGAGATGAACAGATAGAGCTAGAGGTACTTGGACGGATGTTGGATCAGGGAACTGCATAGATGAAACCTGACTTTTGAAGTCAATAACTAGGTACAGACTTAGCACTGTAGACAATTACTAAGATAAGACGCAGTTTTACCAATTGTACATCCGTATGTCAAGCAGAACAAATGAAATCCTTGACAGTCACTTATAGGATACCAATCCAATTTGAAGTGCATGGTATGGGGATGAAAGCAGTAGACACAGGTTAAGATAAATCTTGCCATTTTGGTGTGCTTTCCCAGATAATTCATTCAGTCTTTTTATTTATTTATTTCATACTATGGAAATTTCTGTGCATGATCCTTCAATAAATTTGGGTAAGCAATCAACATAAGAATGGGGATTGTCAGATTGATTCTGCATTTTGTGATGAGCTGTTTTTGCTCTAAGGAACGACATGCAATTTGCTGGTAGTCCAAAGCATTTCTAATTTGATATTAATTTATACTAGTTTGATATTAGTTTAGACTGAGGATGTACTCCCTTGAAAGATGCAACTGTTAGAGCAAAAGGTTAACCTGGCTGCACAGCTCAAGAAACCAAAGCACAGGCTCACAGCACAGAGAAGTTCCATGGCCAAAATGCATAAGGTTATTAGAGACAATGGGTTTGTTTCAAACCTTTTTTGTTTCAAATTTTGCTTTTCTGCTGACGTCATGTGGAGAGAGTTGGGAAAGAATGCTAGGCGTCGTATCAATAAAATCGCTCCAGATTCGATGTGGGAGAATGTTGCTTCCTGGCTCTGAGTTAATGTAACACAAGATGTGGTCTAACAGCAATACTCTAACTGCTAACCATCAGTCCAAGGTCTTTATTAAACGTAAACTCGACCAGCTCTGTCAGAACCTTAAATTAATCAGCTGAGCTCATGCCTCCACTGGTGTAAAGTAGCTTTTTTTTTTTTTCCCGAAATCAGGAGCTTTACACCAAATACTACCACTGCAGAAATGTCTGCATGTTACTGGTGTTGTTGCTGTGCTCTACTCCAAAAGGACAGTATTTAATGACCAACTAGGTGTTTGCATTTTTATATCCTATGACCATTATGTACATCTGAGGACTTGCTGTTTGACAGTGGTATTTTCTACTCCTGTTTCAATGGTGCTTTGGAAAAACTTCTAACTTCACTTCTCTCTGTTATTTTGGGAACTGTAGACTTCAAAATATTTCAATAGGGACACATGACTGCCTTCCACTTGTATGGAAAACAACTCCCATTTCGATTCTTGCAGATGAAAGTACTTTTTCTTTGGGTTTCCACCTCTCCCTCAACAGCAATTGCCTCTCATTGTCATAGAAAGCCGAATGGATAGAAGGGGAGGCTGGAACAATCAACTCCAAATCAGCTACCTTACACCAGCTGTGGTCATTTGTGTGACATCAAAGTCTCCTTCTAGCATCCTCCTCAAGAAGTTGTACTAAGCGAACATAAGAGAGTAGACCCTGCTGATTGCAGCCATCAGCTGTGGGTTGGAAGCAGCGTCCCAAGTGCCAAATGTTGGAACCTCACTTTAATGTTTAATTTCATGTTTAATTTTTAAAATTTGATTTGATCATTACCATAAACATTAAACAATATTTCCTGTTTAAATATGAATAGGCTGCATTATTTGATTGAAATGAGTGTTCAGATGGCTAATGCGTTTTATTATGGCCATAGAATTTTACTGTTATTTCCCCTCCAGCTGCCGCTGTTCCAGGGAACTCGAAGGGATTAAGTTTTCAATAGGACAGGCTCTACCCAACGGCACGGTGTGGTACACAAGCTTGCCAAGAAGAGTCTTTCCCAGCCTCGGGATACTGCTCCTGGTAGTTTTATAACACTGATGAGTGGCTATTATGGTTCAATGTCCATACAGGGAGCTCTGAAAGGCTCTTCACAGCCTATCTCCCCTCTACCTAACATCTCTCATTTGCCATTGAAATGCCAGCTCCCATCTTTGGTTACCCTGTGATAGCATCCTCTATCACTGAGTAATTGAATTTTTCAGACAAGTGTCTTGTTGTTTCCTCCCATGCTGCCTCTTCATGCATGGTAGGAACTCCTTAAAGAGCACCGCAATCCCATCTCAGGATATTCTCTGAAATTTCACCAAAACCTGTCCCCTTGCTACGAAGCTCATATACGACTTTGACAACACTGAGACCATGAGTGTTTTGAAACCATTTCTCATCTTGCTATGAAACTTGTCTCATTGTTTTCTCTACTCTATTTTCTGGTTTTGTCTCTATCTTCTCTTCTACTACCCTTGCGTTATAGAAAGTCTGGAGTGGGCTGTACTTTTTACTGGTGTCTGTGAAGGCACTAGGAAGGTACAATCCTTCCCCACGACAAGCATTTTCAGCACTATCTTAATTAGGGTGAGGTGGAAAACAAGAATTCCATTTAGCAGAAAATGTCAAGTTTTCATAAATAATTTTTGTTCCGGACCATGACCTTTAAAAAATGCTTGGGCTGACATCATCACTGTTCCCCCCTGAACACCCATGAGAACAGACATTAGGATAGCTCAGCAGCATAGGTGTCTCCCATGCCATGCTTACACTTTGTAACACTTGCTACTGCAAAAAAATCCATCCTGGACTTCAGAAACCTGTCCGATAAAAGATTTATCAAGTCCACTATTTTTGCCCCCAAAGTCCAAATCATGAAAAATTAACTTTTTCAGCTCAAAAATTATCTCCCTCAGGACTAACTATTATGTGGATAATAAGCATTTTTAGTGTAGATAATAAGCTATTTTCATTTTAGAAAGTAGCTTTCAAGTAGGTTGTTTCAATAAACACTGGCCAAATTTTTTTCACAGAGAACAGTGGGTAACGAAACTGGAAATCAGTAACGACTCTTTCTGATTAAGAAAAAAAACATTTCCCACTTTGTTAATGTGAAGGTGTAGTCCAATTCACTCTTAAGAAGGGTTATAACAAGGAAACAAACCCTTACAGAAAGGTCATTATTGAAGGAGATGAATGCACTTCTGGCAGGAAGCATAATTTTAAACATTTACAGAAGAGGAAAAGCCTGTTATAGGTCTTCAAATCCAACATTTCTGTTAAAGGGAATTTTTCCATTTCTTCAACATGAAGTAGAAATAGATATTAAGAGAGGTATTCTTCTCCTCCAAATTTTGCCATCTAGGAATTTGCTTAAAGCTGGCTGGCCAGACTCTACAGGAAATGTGGAGAGATACAGGTGAACTTCCATAAAGTGATCCATCCTCACTCGTCTTAGGAGTGAATGAATGACCCAGATGGAGTGTCACTTTCCTTCTTTATTGATTGTTGAAGCATCTCAGATGACTAGCTAAGAATAACCACCTAAACTTCATAAGACAGAAGTTATCAGAGATGAACACATACGCCATAAATAACTTGCCACAAACAATACAGCAAAAGTAAGACCAGAATTCTGCTCTCTTGTTTCCAGACCTGTGTTCTGCTGTCAGAAGCCCCATAGTCTATAACATTTCCAAGCACGTGTTTTGCAGCATCTTCTCTTCAATACCATCACCATTTCTGATTGCTTTGAGGTCTTATAAAATATGCATCAGGAATAGTGTGGCCATCAGGAGCAGGGAGGTGATCGTCCCCCTGTACTCAGCCCTGGTGAGGCCGCACCTCGAGTACTGTGTCCAGTTTTGGGCCCCTCACCACAAGAAAGACATCGAGGCCCTGGAGCTTGTCCAGAGAAGGGCAACGAAGCTGGTGAAGGGGCTGGAGCACAGGTCTGATGAGGAGCGGCTGAGGGAACTGGGACTGTTTAGTCTGGAAAAGAGGAGGCTCAGGGGAGACCTTATTGCCCTCTACAACTCCCTGAAAGGGAGTTGTGGTGAGCTGGGGGTCGGCCTCTTCTCGCAGATAACCAGTGACAGGGCAAGGGGGAAAAGCTGCAAGTTGCGCCAGGGGAGATTCAGGTTGGAGATGAGGAGAAATTTCTTCTTGGAAAGAGTGGTTGGGCATTGGAACAGGTTGCCCAGGGAGGTGGTGGAGTCACCGTCCCTGGGGTTGTTTAAGGAAAGGTTGGATGTGGTCCTTAGGGACACGGTTTAGTAGGTAATATAGATGGTAGGGGGACGGTTTGACTAGCTGATCCTTGAGGTCTCTTCCAACCTTAATGATTCTATGATTCTGTATGTATTTTGGTACATCTGAATTTGTTTTGTCCAGAGACAGAAGCAAGTTCAAAGTGTGCAGGGAGAGGACAGTAGTGTCAGACAACACAATGAAGATAACTTACAGTAATCAGAAATGATGATGCTTCTTAGTTTATGTGGCCCTCTGACAGCATGGGACATGTCCTACTGAATGTTCAAAGACATTCTGCCTATCCTCATTTTAAGTACTCCAAATCACAAGTTATACCTCCTCCCCTTGGGGCCCTTATCTACAATCTAAGAAAATTCACAATGAAGACTTTCTTCCTTGAACCTTATACAAAAAATACAAATATGGTTGGACTTGATGATCTTAAAGGTCTTTTCCAACCTAAATTATTCTATGAAATTCTCCTTTACTTGAGTTTTGCCACAAAACAGGGCTTCTACTACTTCCTTGGAGAGTTTAATTGCAGATCTCTGAATTGTCTTATTGCAGAAGTTTGAGCGCACAAACATCCCATCCAATCTTGTGTTTGCTAGCCATGAAAACATATGTCCTTAAGCAATATAAGTTACTTGCAGCAAGAAGGACATACCCTGCCGAGTGTCTGAAGGTACTGCACACTACTAATAAATAGATATGATCTATCACACAAAGAAAACTCAGAGTTGAGACCCTCTTAAAGTTTAAAGCAAGTATCTACCCGTGCAGCTATGTCCTCCTTGAACAAGATGTGGTCTCTGTAATTGTTGTTACAGCACTGAGATGGTTGTCTTACTGTGGGAGGCTGAACCAGAGGAAATCACTGCAAGCCCTCTCCAGCAATAAGATAGAGTACGTAGCCCACATGACTGTGCCGCTGCTGTCTTCTAGACAGATATTTACAATATGCACTTACATGGTACTCCACATCAAGAAAACCAGGCCTTAATTGTATTTGATAATCAAATCTGCTGCTCCATTCGGGTACTGTACAGCTGGCAACTCAGAATGAATATAACAGATAAGTTTAATTTTTTTTTTTAGCGCTCTCCTTGATTTTCCCCTAAACCCAATGCAAAATACAGTACGTATATATGATCCAGGAGGCATTCCCAGAGCCAAGATGTTTATATTAATAAAATAATACTAGAAATGGGATTATGTTAATGGAAATAAGTCCCACTTGCATTCTGAAAATATCTTCTCTTCCATCTTATGAGTAGTGTTTGAAAAAGAACTGATTTCCCTCTCCCTGTTTCTCTCTCCCCTCCTCACTGCTTTCTCCCTGTGTCTATTACCAGGATTTTAATAGAAAGACATTCAAATTGTAACACTCAGCAGCCCATGAGAATCAATTATTATTTTTTTTCAGTTGCTGGTTACCATATGATTTTGTATAATTGTTGATGTCTGTCATCTAAATTATCTCACCCAAGAAGCGATAACACACGTCGAAAAATAAGAATAACAACAATAATAAAAAAGTCTAACAACCCCTCACAACTCAGACACAACCTTGAGGGAAGGAAAACACAAAACAAAAGAGATGATGCTAATAATAATAATAATAAAAAAAGGGAACAGCCCCTCTAGCTAATTCATCTGCCCAGTAAGTGCGCGTGTGTGGTGGATCAGATAGGCTTGACGGCAGGTGATGGGGGTCGGGGCTTTGCACACACTCTGAAAGGGTTTTGATGGTTTTGATGGTTGCAATTACTCGCCCACGCTTTGACATAGCATACAATGAAAGACTACAATTAGACAACTATTATTCCTAACTGAGGATACCAGTGATGTCCGTACAAATGCAGCTCACTTTGTCATTGTGTTATTCGTAGTTGAGGTGTGTTTGTGTATATGAGTTTGTGAAGGGAGAGTGGTGGCTGTTGTTGTTTGTGTTTGTGGCAGTGTATAGATTATCTAGATTTATGCACACTGTCTCTGTAAATTCGTATTCAAGCACACAGTCACGTACATTGTTTTTCTGCCTGTGTCTGCAGACTTGCACACATGGAGGTGCAGCAGCATCCTTGAGATGGCACAGTACAGCTCTCCTGGTCTGCACTTGAAGCCTACAGGAGGACGTACATCGACATTTCTGGGTTTCGAATGAAGCCCTGGATGGGTATTTGGGAGATGAGAACGTGGTCTTCTCTCCTTAGCTTGTGTCTGTTCAGGCTCTCTAATTCTTTGCACCACTTTTCTCCTGCAGTGCTGAGCAGTGGCTTCTGAGTACGGTCTTGTTACAAAGAGGCTTAGTTTAACTACAGAAGATTTTTAAACTGATAAAAGATTAAGACAGGAAGATTTTTAAATCAATTTTAAAACTGAAATTATTACCTCTGCTCAGCAGACACAACCCAGGTTGTGTTGTCTGCTATTGGCAACCTCAACCCAGGCTGTGTCTGCTCTTTGCAGCCTCTCTAAAGTGGGGGTGTGGGGACTTTCACTGAAGTCAGAGCACACTGGCCATCGGATGCCGCTGGAGACTCTGGGATATAACTAAATGTTGGGAGCTATTCTGGAGTCATTAATTTCTAATAACTAATATTAATAATGCTTAATAATAAGAGAAAGTAATAGCTTGCAAGAATATCCAAAGTCGATTAATCTAATTTGGACTACAGCAGTCTGACTGAAAAAAAAAAAAAAGAACACCCAGACAGGGAATTAATTAAGAAAAGCTATTCCATGTTAAATGTACACTATACCTTAATCTCAATGAATGTATCTGTGTAGAGAGCCCTTTCAATTTATTTTATCCTCTGGTAAAGGGAATTTTAGTCAAATGTTGCCAAAAGGAGTTAAATCACCAGTGGGACGAGGGCTCTGTGCTCTGTGTGGGAGCAGAGCCGCAGGACATGTTGGGCCTGGTTTAGCCCTTGCTCTTGCCTTAGACAATCGTTGCATGAGTAATATATCACCAGATTTGCACAGCCTGACTTAGGTAATGTGAAATCCAGAGACAAAAGGAAATTTGCCCCAATTTTACAATCAATCATGTTTTTAATTGATTTACTGCTAAACCATCAGGATGAAAACATCCATACAGCCCTGCAACACACTCAAACCTCCTGCCAGTAAACATTTATTCACGAACGTTTTTTGACTGCATCGAGAATTTCTCCCAGGAAAGTCAGTCACAATGAAATGAAATGCAAGCGTACCCACTAATGACCAAATCATAGGGCACAAAATAATACAAAACAAGAGTAATAAACCTCTCCAGGGAATTGCATCATTGTTAACGAAGCAAGTAATCAATAGACCATTGTTTGGAAGTGTTGCTTGTTGCATGACTGCTTAGATGGAGATTTGAGTAAAAGCAGCAGCCTTAAAAATGTGCCCTGCAAGTAACTACTCTGTGAGAATTGTTTGGAAATCATGAAATCTAGGAGATTTAGGAGGTCTTTTGCTGATAGCAAAGATCTGCAAATCTACAGATTTGCTTTTCTAAGGGAGCGAAACACTCAACCTTCTCTAGCCCCTAAATTCCATCGGTGATTCTTCAGCAATTTGGATACAGAGAGCAATGAAGACCCAGCATGCTGGGACCCCAGGGAGGTGCTCAGATGTGCTTCCATGGGTCGTCATTGTGGTTAGAAGACACAGACCAGGGGAGAGCACGAAGAGCAGCACACAGGGAGACACGGCCAGGGGTGGCGTGAGGAATTGCAGTGGCTCATGCTGTGTTCGGAGCTAAGGGTCCCTCAGCCAGGGGTTTGTCCTCTCATAGGAAGAGGATGGAGAGGGAGGAGAGCTGGGACGAGGCCCCAGCACTGTCTGTCTTTCCCTTTGTGTGTTGCATGCCTTTTCTCTTTCCTTCCATCAGACTGTTCCCCCCAGGGGGCCAGCTGCGGAAGTTTCCTAACACGAATGCGTTTGGCCTGAGCTGCGGCAGCTCCTTGTCGTAAGTCTCCAGGGTTTTCTTTCAGGAAGCTGGAGCTGCTAATAGCAGGTCTGGCTTTCCCAGCTTTCGGGGTGGTCGCATCAGGTGGCAGGTGACAGGGTTTGTCACCGTTTGTAAGTGTCGAGCGGGGAGCAGGGAGGCCGTGTGTCAGAGTTCAGGGCCAGGTAGATGTACCTTGCCTCCTGCAGTCTCCTGAACTGTGCAGGCTTCCTTCATCTTCCCAGCGGGGTTTCCAGCCACAGACGTCCCCGAGACCTGACACAGCGGTGACAGCCGTGCTGCGGGGCGGGTGGATACATGACAGAGCAGAGAGGGGATTTGCAGGGACGTTTTTGCAGCAGGACAGGATGGAAATAGGGGGCTAGGGATGCTCGCGTGGGCTTGCGTTGGTGAAGCAGGTGGCACCCCATACAGTAGCACCCCATGCCACTGGTCCTGCTTTCCACGCTGGGTGTTTCCCAACAACACTTTTCTTTTACTGTGCCAGGAACAGAGCTCTGTAAAATATCTGTCTATCCATCTAGTAATGCGCTACGTTTTTAGAGCTGATGTCTAACTACATGGAGTGCCTGCTTCCACAAGAAGGAAATTTTCAAGCTAAAATCCCCAGCACCCAAGAAACGAACCTTTGCTGAGTGAAAATTCATCAGCAGAAGGTTCATCCCAAGCACCCGGATCCTGGCTTGGATCCACATCTGGAAGGCATGTGTTAGCAAGGACACTCATTCCCCATGCTGGCTGCCTGGGGCAGATGCTTTCCTGTCTCAGGGAACCCTTTTGGCTCTCCAAGACCTGAGCGCAGGAGCTCTGCATACAGGAAAGGAACTGACATAGCAGATTGTACCTTGGACCTGAAGCAGCTTACGGGCATCACAGTCTGTACCCCAGCATTATACACTTTCTTTTAGAGATTAAAGTCCCAGCACTTAAGCCAGGTGTGCTAGTTTTAAATACAAGAGCAGCTCCATTGGCTCTGGGGAGACAGCACAGGATTTAAACTATGCATGTGCTTAAGCACCTGGCATCTGAGTCTTTCTCTCTAGTGCACTTCTCTCTCCCCTGGGCTTAATTTCAACTCCTTCCACTTTATAGTCAGTGGCCTCTGCTGTAAATTCAGAGAGCAGGGAACTGATTTTTAAAAAATACTTTCTGCCTGAAATATTGCAAGTAAAGAGCAGATGAGAATATATATCAGTTAAATGCTTTTTTAAAGGCATATACGACATGACACGACACACTGGATTCTAAAATTAAGTACAGTAGCAAGGAACCCCCAGCTGGAATTTCTTAAAATATAGCTTTCCTGCTCTGAAACCACTTTTAATTTTAAGTGCTGACTTTCCTGACCCAGAATAAAGTTACAGGCAATGTTTACTAGCCAGCATAGGAGGGAATTGCTCCCTTACTGCATTCCGAGCGTGCAAGCCATTGAAAATCAATATAACGAAGTAGAAAAGAAAGAATAAGAGCATACCACTCATCTCCCCCTCCTCCACATGCACTGACACATCCATAGACCTGTCTCTCTTCTCCCCACCATGACAGGTAATGGCCCTCTCTAACCTTAGAAGCTGGCAGTGAAGAAAGATGAAGTTTGTCACGTTGTTCCCGAGCAGTAAGTTGTACAGATAGGTCACCTCTGATTTTTAGCTAGTCAGTCAAGGCTACCTTTCCACAAGCAGCGTGCAGCTGCCATTCCCCAACAAATAGTGAAATGATGAGTCCATGTCACGGCAGAGGACACCATCTAAGCTCCTGGTATCCCCTTCAGTTTGGTAACATGATGGGAGATGACAGGGACATGAGATGAGGCTGATGCGAGGCAGGAATCTCCATAAGAGGTCTCCTTGTGTAGGCGGCGAGGGGCTGACCTCTGGACATTTCAGAGACACAGGGAGCCGTGAAGAGGTGAAAGGTCACGTCTGAAAGCTGCTACTCCAGTGCAGGGGGCTGGAGGAAGGAGGCTGATCACTACTTGACACCAGAGCCTGAAGGCAGACAAGGTGCTGCAGGAGCAGCAGTGATCCAGGAGACGTCTTCCAGACATCTCGCTTTCTTAGGGCACTATGGTGCCAAGGCAGAAGGAAGAGGAGAAAAAGGAGGAAAGGAAGAACGAATCACTTGTCAATTCTGCATCAGCGGCTAAACTTTCTGCAGAAAGGCTGCACTGCTCTTAAAAGAGATCGGATCTCGTCTTTGGTAACAAGGATCCTTTGATTTCTGTGTGGCTTGCAGACTTGTTGGTGAGAGAAACACACAGCCCTGTCTGCTGCTTTGGGGTTTATTGAAGTGCTGCTCTTTCAATGCCAAACCCAGAGGTTCAGTGCAAAAGCGATACTCCTCTCTGTCTCCCCATGGCACAGTCTAACTGGAAGCTGTGCCCTTTAAGAACGGATTTTGTTTGCTGGAAGGGGCCTGAAAATGCTTTTGACCCATGGTGGCATGCAGGGCAGATGTTTTGTGAACCAGACATCAGCTGCAGGGTTAGCAGCAATCACTGAGTGCTGAAATTCGTCTCTTTGGGAAGTCAACGTAAGTGGCTTTGCCATCTCAAAGTTTTTGTGCCACGTAGAGCTTTTCTTCCCCTGGTAATGCAGACAAAGGAGAACAGAAATGCAGAGCCCTGGTTATCTGGCACTATAAACTCAAGACTGACCCAAGATGAGGTCTCTGCAGGATCAGCAAACCCGCCCTATCCTGAGTGTCTCAAATCTACCTTTAAAACACGTCCCAGGATGTATCTCTAAATGACGCAGTCCCTGCCAGTCTTCAGCGGCCGTAGCCTTGCCTGCAGCCTGACAACTTTATCACCTCCCTCCTGCTCTTTCTCACTCGTCCTTTGGTGCATGGGGTATTCAGGGTGATGGTTAGTGCCAGTGTTAATGGGAATTACACTTGGAGACTGCTGGAGGGAATCAAGGCCTCTGTCTTCCCAGGCCATCACTGCTTTGCAAGCTCTGGCTCTCACCTTTAATGTGGAGTCAGCTTTCTTGGCACATGGAGGATTCACCCTGTGGGATACTTTGCTGACTTTTCTCTTCACCTTGACTCAGACATGCACAGTAGAAATAGCAGCTGTGGACTCCTATGGTTTCAGACCCTGCCCTGTTTCAATTAGAGAGACACATGGGTTTGCAGAGGAGGCTTTCAAGGAGGATGCGTGGGTTTCCTTTTGAGTCTTAACACATAGAAAAAAAGAGTTGCACTGAGCTGCCTGTTTCTCCTGAGCACCTCCAAGCACCTGGCGAGGAGCCAGTGGTTCTGCCACCCTCCCTTGTCTGATGGGGGAGCACAGAGGGCGCTCAAAGTGCATCACGACCACTTCACACTGGTCATATTGACACAAAATGGTTACGTACTCACAAAATCCATCTCCACACCTTTGCAGTGAGTTCTCCCAGCAGAAGGACATGGGACAGGACCAAGGGGGGAAGGGCATCACTGAAAGGAAGCCATGCTGGAAAGGCAAGGTGTTTCTCACCTCCATGTCACCCCACCCTGGTAACTGTGGATAACTCAATGCTGGCCGGAGCAATGACAAGGTCACCTCTGAATAGCTCAGCCCTGGGCCCAGGGAGGAGGTGACCCTACAACAGTGAAGAGAATTCTCCCAAGGTCTGCAGGAAAGTAGTACCTCCCAGTTATTCTGCTCCAGCTTTTAGGCAACACTTGCCCAGCCCCAGTTCATCAGAGTCCCGGTGTGGAGCTGGGTAGAATCTAATTTGGCCCCCCAGCACCTCCTGCTGCAGAGGAGATGGGAAATAGCTGGGAGGGCAGTGGGTGATGCCTAACAGCTGAACACCTCTTGATGGGCATGCTTAAGCCAAGGCATACTCAGGCCTAGGATATCCTTGTGTCCTGGAACATCTCTCCAAAGCACTCAGCACAACACGAGAAACATGGCAGCACCTAAAATATGAAATCAGTTCCACAGTTATTAATAGGTGTTCTTGTTAGTGAAGCAAGAGTCTTCTCCCTGTCCTACTCCTCGATCTCCCTCACTAAGCTGAGGGGAGGGAGTGTAGATCACCTTCCATGATAAGCACCATCCTCACCCAGGAGAGAGAGGAAGAGATGCTAACTGCAAAGGTAGAGGGCTAGGGTAAACTCAGAAACTGCTTGAAAAGTAGAGAGAGAGAGAGAGTTAGTTCTGTATTTAGTCAGTCTTCTTCATTTCTTTATGTCTTTAAAGATTTTATGTGAAATTGTTTTTAAAAAAGTCAAGCTAACATCTTCCCTGCGATACTCGCCACTTGGCCCTGGGGATAGGCTGCATGCTCCGCAGTGTCCCACGAGGAACGTAACCAGCTATG
The DNA here is from genome assembly GCA_013399095.1 of Psophia crepitans. Taxonomy (NCBI): domain Eukaryota; kingdom Metazoa; phylum Chordata; class Aves; order Gruiformes; family Psophiidae; genus Psophia; species Psophia crepitans. The sequence goes on along the minus strand of VWZZ01001792.1, from coordinate 750,592 downwards.
AAGGGTAGTGCCTGCTAGAGGGTTGCGGCAATGATAGGGCTTAGAAACCAATCAGGATTTTCACAGCAATCTCAAGCTGTTTGAGGCCTTGCCCTCTGCTGTCATGTGCACACTTGAGATATTTTTTCTTTCTTGTTCAATAAATCCCCAGTTTTCTAGACCTCAGGAGTGTACCAAAGTTTGAAAGTGACCCAAGTTCAAGCTACAGGCTCAGCAGGAGACAAATAAAGGAACCTCAAATCTATTATTAACTAAGTAAAACCTCACGACATCTTTAGGTCTGACTTACATTTGCTGAGTCCTTGAAGTTGCTAATAAACACCAAGCAAATGGCTGGAGCTTTAATCCTCAGCTCTGAAAATACTTGAGAAAATATTGAGAAATATACTGAGCCACACTTGGAGACTTTGGAAATTTCTCCACATTTTTCAAGCTTGGGCAAGCTTGTATACAGGAAGGATTTTGCAAAGTCAGATTGTATTAGGTTTGCATGGCAAGGTTTTGGTAGCTGTGGGGCCACAGGGGTGGCTTCTGTGAGAAGCTTCTAGCAGCTTCCCCCATGTCCAATAGATCCAATGCAAGCCAGCTCTAAGATACACCTGCTGCTGATGAAGGTCCAGCCCATCAGTGATGGTGGTGGCTTCTCTGCAATAACAGAGTTAAGAAGGGGAAAAAACTGCTATGCAACAGCAGCTGGAGGAAAGGAATGAGAAGATGTGAGAGGAACAACTCTGTGGACACCCAGGTCAGTGAAGAAGGAAGGGGAGGAGGTGGTCCAGGCACTGGAGCAGAGATTCCCCTGCAGCCCCTGGAGAAGACCATGGTGAGGCAGGCTGTCCCCCTGCAGCCCATGGAGAATGACGAGGAGCAGAGATTCCACCTGCAGCCCATGGTGGACCCCATACTGGAGCAGGTGAATGCCTGAAGGAGGCTGTGACCCTGTGGGAAGCCCGTGCTGGAGCAGGCTCTTGGCAGGACCTGTGGCTCCATGGAGAGAGGAGCCCATGCCAGAGCTGTTTTGTTGACAGGACTTGTGACCCTGTGAGGTCCCACCCTGGAGCAGTTTAGTCCTGAAGGTGTGCACCCCATGTAAGGGACCCACACTGGAGAAGTTAATGAAGAACTGCAGCCCATGGGGAGGACTCACACAGAAATTTGGTTGTATTCCTCATTGCTCTACTCTGATTTGACTGGTAATAAATAAATTTCCCTGAGCTGAGTCTGTTTTGCCCATGATGGTAACTGGTGTGTGATCTCTCCCTGTTCTTATCTTGACCCACAAGACTTTCATCATGTTTTTTCTTTCCCCTTATCCAGCTAAGGAGAGTGATAGAGTGGCTTGGTGGCTACCCGATGTCCAGCCTGTGTCAGACCAACACACAGGCTTAGATGCACGTATTTTTTTCATGTCTAACATGGAGTCAGTCTGAAAGAGAAGCAGAGGAGTCTTATGTGGAAATGTGCATTGAAGTAAGAGAGTAGCTTTTCCCCAAAACACAACTCTCCCTTATTATTTCAGCTGTTGACCAATGATTAAAAAAAAAATTCTTCCTCACAACCTTCAATACTGCTTTACCTTGCCATCCACTTTTTGAAATGGCCTGAATAAAATGCATAGTCATGATCACATGTGAACTTGACCTACAGATATTCAAAATATAGCTCCTAGTCAGAATTTTCTCCCTGAAGAGTAGGATGAATTCAACCAAGCAGTCCTCCTGACCAAATCTCAACACAGACCAACACCCGTTTCACTACAGATATCATAAGGAGCACGGTGTAAAGTGATCATGGCCAAACGCAAACTGTGAAAGTCCATGAAATGACTTTCAGCTTGTTGAAGTATTTTGCACATATTAATTAAACTTCAGATCACCTGGCTGAAATCAGAATAGCAGAACTACTTCAAAACTAACTTTGAAGTTTGCCTGCTGTGAGCGGAAGGCTGGACTACATGTCCTCCAGAGGTCCATTCCAACCAAAATTACAGAATTTCACGAAAACAGCACAAAACTATTGTAACCTGGAAAGCTGGTTACAGAGACAGAAAGGGACTTCGAAAGTTTCTATCCACAGGGCACATTATTCCTCCAGAGCTAGAGGCTGAGCACCATAGTCCTGGCTCACTGTCGGCCATCCCCATCATTCAAATGCCAGACAGTGCCCCCAACACGAGCCTGGGGACAGGAGCTGTCTCTCCACTGAACAATTGCATTACTTTCAGAGGAAGTAAAAGCATGAAGTGTTTGAAGGTCTCTCTGTCTGAGCAGATTTGCATGACCAGTTCTGTTAGCAATCGCGCATCTCTGGCACGCCTGGGTAGTTAGACGCTCTTCAAAGATTTGCAGTGGGCAGTTTTAGCCATGCATCTTTTCATCTTTTATAGCTACACTCCTTATGTCGGAGCCATTAGCAATATCTCTAAACTCCCTTTCAATCATGTTTTACGGTGCCTGTTCAGTGCATTGAGGTACCTTTTATGGTTGAGATGACACTTTCATTATAAGCTGCTGTTTTCAGTGGTTTATAACTTTCCCCCAAAATTACCTTTGGGGGTTGAAATTTTCTCACGCTTTCTTATTCACAGGCCAGCAGTGAATTATTTGGAAAGTTGGAAGATAATCTCTGCAGCTATTTTGGAGTTACCAAAACTTAGGGAAAGAAATAAAATCCTATTTTTGATAAGTAAAAATAAAAAGTAGGCAGGCACATTCAGCCTCCTGTAACACAAAAATCTACAGTGAACGCAGGCTCCATGAGGCATCTGTTTATTGTGTTTAAATTTGAGCAAAGAAAAAAGAATTAAACACGAGAACCTAATAGTAAGAGATGGAAAATGTACTTATGGCTATTGGAGGCTGAAGGACCTATTCTGCTGGCTTCAGCATTTTGGATTTCCTGAGCTTTGTGCAGTGGTCCTTACAACAGTATCAATAAATGCCTTTTGAAATCATACGTCAAACAGTCACAGCCACTCAACAAATACACAGGCAAATGCAACTAAGGTATTTATCCACTGTTCCGAAGGTATTCTCTCACTTCTCAATACATGTGTGTTTCAGCTGGTCCTTGATAGTGCTTGCTGATGCCAATTATTTTCAGAGTATTTTGGCTGAAGAACAGTAGTCACAGCCTGGGCATATGCTGTTTCCAATTGTGCCTACTTTCCTTTTCAGGGAAAGAAAATGCGTGTTGTCTTGTTTCCTTCTAAGTGTTTAAACCTGGATGTATTTGCTTGTTTGTGTGGCAGAGGCTTTCATGTGAAGACCTGAGCACCAGCAGAGTGAAGCGGCTGGGCGAGATGGACACGTGATGTAAATTGAAATAATGTTCACAACAAGCAGGTAGATATTATTATGGCCACTGCAAATCTACTTGGGCTTCTTTTAGGCATATATCAAGAGGAAAATAAATATGGAGACAGATTTGGTTTAGATTATTCTCCATGGATCTGCTCCAGTGTTGGTTCTAGCTACTGGGTCCCTTTTCACTGGCTTTAATGGCTTTCCAATCAGGCTCTAGGGTCTGATTTTATGTTCAATGACCCAGTTGTTCATGATGAGGTTTCAGCAATTTCAAAGTAACTGGAGTGGCCAAACAGTTTTAGATATAAATGGTTCGCTTCCCTCATAAATTTTATAAAAGCAGCTCCACCTACAGGATCCCCAAAATTAGTGGGAGTTAAGCAGCTGCTGCAAGAGGGGCTGTGGAGACTGGCTTGAACTTTTAAAATTTGTGTTAGCCTTCTGTTAGGACTCCCCGGTGCATTTTAACCTGTGCAGGACTGTCTTAAACACCATCTCTCTTGCTGACTTGCAATAGTATCTCTGTAATATGACTAAAACCAGAAATCACCATTTTGCATCTAATATTCTAAGTCAAGGTATTTTTAACAATGCCCCTTTTGAGCAAAGTACTTAACTACTTTACTTTAATTTTCAGTGCAGGGAAACCAAGGAAACACACTTGCATAAGTATTAGAGCTGAATGATTTCAGCAGCCAGATCCAAACTGAATGAAGGAAAAATCTTTCCCGACACATCAGAGGTCACAAGATGATAGTTTCTCTTTAAAAGGTGAGTTACTTCATCCTGCAGTATGATGTGCTGTATTTAACGCTTCATTTTAAGCTGCTTTGAGCTCAAATGAATATAAATACCCAGTGGTCATTCTCTTTATTAAACTGGAGCTACACAAAGGACTAATAATCTGGTTGTCTTGTTGTTTAGTCTAATTATAGTAGGGAGTGTGAGGAATCCCATGTGCCTCCTAACTTTGGATGAAAACAATTAGTCTGCAGGTTTCCTTTTTTGGCTTTTATTATGATCATTATTGCAATTAATAAACTTCATCTTCAACTGCCGCAGTCGACTGAAGTGCACGCTGCAAAACCAGAAGAGGAAAGGGAAGTGAGGTGTTCCATCCTTTCATGTGATTCCTGTCTTGCTTTCTGGATAAGATTTGTTTTTATGTTAGGGCAGTGAGCTCAAAGGCTGGATCCTGGAGAAGGAAGGATATTAGAAGAAACTGCTCAAAAATGTTTTTTGTAATGGAGGCTGCTGTCAACATTTCTCAAGAATAGGCCAAGCACGAACCTTGAAGAGGGGCCCTAGGGAGTGATTTATAGTACGGACTGATACAGTAAACGCAATTTGTTTTAATTAAGGCGATGGCTTATTGCATAATTCACATTGCGCTGGCTGAAATGACCGCACCAGGCAGTTTTGGAGAATTACAAGCCATTCTCATAAATTCCATTAACTGTAATGCAGCAAATGTTGCAGGAAACAGAGTTTTATCAAGAAACATAAACGCAACGTTCCTCCTTCTCACCAGTTTGCACCAAAACTAATTCTGCAGTATGTCCTCCGCTTTTAGCTCCTATATATTATGGACTACAGTTTTTCACTCCCTTTCTTTGATACACTTAACAAACCTGTGAATATGATCAATCAGCATCTGAAACGCCCAGCCAAATCCTTAAGTAGCAACAAACAGCGTGGTGCAAAAGAGGCAAACATATCCCCAAGCCCATTCAGCTGATCATGGTCCCTAGACCTGCAGAGGTTGTTACGCTGACATACTGCAGCCTACAAGGCACCAATAATAGTGTAATTTTGAAAACTGATTGCTGTTTCTATTTGGGAGAGGATGTCCAGCACAAACCGAGATGCCTGTGTTATTCAGAGTGAGCACACCAAGCTGATTCCCTCCAGCTTTGACTTTTGTACTCTCAAATTTAGTAGCTCTCAAGAAACCACTTGTGATTATGCAATTAAAAATGGAATAATGAAATCATGAAACAGAAATCAAGTAGAGCAGAACTGAATTTGCCTTGGTCAGCCTAATATTGGCATTGTCAAATGTCTTCAGAGACAATTTTTTAATATTTACCTTCTTTTAATGCCACTTTGTACTTGTAAGACAAATATAAATAAATACACTGCCCAGCATATATAAGGTATAGTAGGTACATAGAGAGAGTATGGTATTATATATAGTATGAATAGAGCTAGAAAGAACCTAGGGATCTGGAAAAAAGGGTGCCATTTAGTTGTTAAATATTTACTATTGCAAATGAATCACTCACTGCACTTCAGTTACTTCAGTCCTAGAAAACCGCAAAAATGATATACTTGAAAGAAAACAACAACAAACATCTTAGCATGTTAGTGAGGTAATTAAAGAGAGAAGGGAAGGAATGAAAGAGGAAAGATCTGAGATCAGCACTGGAATTCATGATTAGCTATAACCATTGTACATATTTCCCCAGTGAAACAATGATAACCCAAATAGATGTAAGTATTATATTTGTAACACCCTGTCATGGATTTAGTTCACTTAACACCAGCTACCTGAAACTTACATGTCTATTCTGTCTACAGGCAATAGCTGTAGGTTTCCAGAAATCTATTTACAATTTAAGGAAGGGGTTTTAAAACAAACAGGGTGAGCCACCCACGCTAGCCAAGTGAATTTAGATGTGACCTTTTTGTGCAAAGATGCAAAGCATAGCTAATGTTGTAAGAAAGCTGCTTTTCTAAGGTAGGTGGCTGAGGCAACCTGCTGTGAACATTTTAAAATGTGACAGCCTTGAATGCATGGCTGCTGATGTCAACAGAAAAGCTTTCAAAGCCTCCAGCGAACTTGGGTGATCCCTAGACCACGGTGGCCAACTGGTTGGTCTTGAGAGTTGGCAGAGCTCCTGCTCTTGGTCTACTGCATAGGGTCTGTGGCAGAAAAAAGCAGTGAGGTACATATTGGACTATCTGAATAGCTCTTTGTGAAACAAGACAATGGAGTTTGCTGAAGCTGAAATTTCTACCTTGTCTGGGCATCCAGTGGCCTTGCCAGCCCAGCACCATCTGCCAGTGGTGCTCTATGGGCACATTCAGCAATTGCCTTCTGCCAGGGGTAACTGGGTCACCCCAGAGCCAGCCCCAGGACTCTCCAGCAGACCGACAGCACTGACAGATGGAGAACTTGACTTCCACACACCTTTGAGTCTACATCTGTGTAAACAAAACTGTTTCAAACAAAAAATATAAGCTTGCAGTGCTTATGTGCAGCTTTAGTTTTCCCTTCCAACTGGCTAATGAAACAACTTCGCTTACTGTGTTTCTTCTTCCTTCAGTGCTTGCCTTATCTATTTTATTCTTTCCTGGAGGACACGGACATCTTCTCTGTATTTGGGCAATGCCATGATCTCAATTTGAGGAGGGAGAAGAGGCAGATTTAGTGCTGCCCAGCTACAGAGGAATGTCAATTTATACTAAGTTGGTGGCTGTGCTTTTTTCTTCCCCTCCCACTCTGCTGCCTGTGATGTGGTGTTATCAGTTTGCCTCCTGTTCTTTCTTTCGGAGCATCGTAAATATAACAGCAAGCCGGAGCTGCTTTTGAGCAAAGTTCCTCACTGCATTATACATGAGTTTGGAAACAAGAGGAGTTTGTTCTGAATCCCATTTAGCCTCGTGAACTTTCGCAGGTGAATTTCAGGCCTATTTGGCTGGCTAAAGCTGAAGTTTGAATTATTGAAACAACAGGGGGGCGCTTTGGATCTCTTCTGCCAGGAAAGCTGAGGAAGACAGCATTTTATTTTCAGCCTTATTAAAACTTCTCTATAGAGAGGAAGTCGATCTTTTCAATTGCTCTTAATCTCCAGAGAAATCTCCCACTGATCCCTAAAATGCCGAACTTGCAATCCTGGAGCAGTTTTTAACCTGCAGCACTGGAATGTTCCTAATTTTCCAATACTGCTTAAACGCATCTCCCTTTGCTGATTACCCTGCTGTGGCTGGATGCTGCCAGAGCCTGCTACCGTGTTAATTTGCAAAAGGACAATGCTTGTTGCCACAGACTGTGGGACCACCTGTGCCAGCCTATGCTAGTGCCGGACCCTGAGACCCCGGGCATTTGACAAGGATGCTAAAGCACAAGCCTGCAACACAATTTCGGGTTTTCGGCCCTCAGAAATATGACTTGTCCCACCTAACTCCGAGAACGGGATTCAGCTCCAGCCTGTGCACACCGACTTTGGACAAATGTCTTTGTTTTTATGTGGCCCTCTCCAGGTTTTGACAGATTAACCACATGTCCTGCATCAAGATGTCACGTTTGTCTGGGCAGGACCCCCCGAGCGCAGGCAGAGGATGCGGTGGCAGAGGGAAGGGGCAGAAAGACAAAGGAGCAGCACTGCGGGGGGAGGCTGGGAGCGGAGGGAAACTTCCCGTGATGCGGGTAGGATTTCTCTCCTGCCCGTGAGCCGGCGAGCAGGGCTGAGGCAGAGGCTCCGCCGGGATGAGATGTTCCGCCTGAGGGGATGGAAGTGGGGGAGGAAAGAGGGGGAGGGGGGAGTTGTCAGCGTCTGAATCAAAATGAGTTTTGCGAAGACAAAAGACAACATCCCGTCCAGTAATCTGAAGGCATCAGCTGAGTTTTACCTGCACTTTTAACGTGTGCTGTTTAAAGATGATGAGCGTGAGATTAACAGCCTTTGTTTTCAGATCTTAGCTGCCTCCATTCCCTGGCCTGGAGTGATTCTTTATCTCAATTGCCAGCTTTGCATGTCATTCAGTTCAACTTAATCGCAAGGATCCACAAATCAAGCGATTTCAGGCTGGGGGCTCTGCCTTACAAAGCCTCTGCGCGTCAGCAAATGGGATTTTCTTGCACTTCCTCGCGGACTGAACAAAGACATTTGCTCTCAGTTTACGGAATTTACATAGCGCAGGTTGGGCACCTCGCAGCGCTGTTTGCATG
>VWZZ01001792.1:696609-742291 GCA_013399095.1 Psophia crepitans | reverse complement strand
GGGGGGGGCTCGGGTGGCCTGTGTGAGTGGCTCGGGACTAGTGCTGCACATCACACCCCACACCCAGGCTGCAAAGCTCCCAGCTTAGTGACCAGGCGCTTAAATCAGATTCAGAGCCGAGATCCTCGGCTGATTTGAACGGGTGGAAATCTTGCACACTCAAAGGTGACACGAAGAATTACACTAGTGGAAAATGGCACGCTAATATTAGGTTATTAAACTGAGTTACTGTGAGGCGGTCACCATGATTGCTTCATGCATCCTAAGACCTTTGTGCAAAATAGCCAGCACACCTTAGTACGCACCGTTTACCAGAACGCTCAAATGTGGGAGAAAACCTGGTTCTGAAAACACTGTGAAGCTGGACTCCATTGCCTCCCCGTAGTCATCGCACAGTAAGATCCAATAAGATCACTTTTGTACGTCCAAAAAGATGAGCAGACCCAAGCTGTGCAATGGTGCACAGCTGGCTGAGAGTTTGTGGGCAGGCTTTTTTTGGTCCATCACTACATCCAGTGGCTTGGAGAACTTTGTGTGAAAATATAATTTCTGTGTGATTTTGGAATAAGGAACACTGACTAGTCTTAGCTAAAAATATTGCCCTTCTTGGAGCAAATATTTGATCGTGGGTCAAAGCACAATAGTTTGTGAATTCTTGTTTCAAAGTAATATTTACTTTTTTTTTGTCTAAAACTTGACCTAATTTCTGAAAGGGCATAAACGGGTTAAATAATCCCCCACATTAAACACAAACGTGTATTTAATGTAAAAAGTACGTTTTGGGTTGATCCAAAAATTTAAAAAAAAAAAAAAAGACGACTATCACTCTAGAGAACACTCTCTAATGTTCAGGGGATTCATATCATTTTAGCAGAAATAAGCAGAGAGACATAAACCACAAAGATTTCAGGCCTTCTGATCTAGCATTATTATGTATCCAGCAGAGATCAATGCCTCAAAGAAAAGAGTAAAATCCCCTGAAATGTCCCGTTAAAGACTATACATTTGATAGTGATTAGTATATGGATGTCTGAGCTTCCACCTCTTCTCCTCGTTATTAGCTCCATCTAATGTGATGTTCCCCATATGGACTGCTGGGATCACAGAAATACGTGCAGAATTGCACTGGAGGAAAGCAGAGAAGACATCTATACCCCAAAAAGCTGTAGGTCGCTTTGCTATCTATCCAGTGGATGGCCTATTCTACTTTCAGGACTAATTGCTCTTGCCTTAACACTCAGTTCCTTCTGGGGGAATTGTGGCAATGCTTCACACCAACATAACCAAGCATTCGGGGTAGGAAGGAAAGCATGGTTTTGTAGCCAGTTGCTGTGGTTGTGTGGTGCTGAATGGGTATGTAGATAGGAATAACGGACTCTTCAAATTGGAATTTGGCTCTGGAAAAGGTGTTAACTATTGCAGCCTTCCCCAAAGTGCCGTGTTATCTATAATGGCCACATACTTATGTTTATAGGCTGTAGGCTGTGCCAAGGAAATAGGCACTGAGCTGTTTCACTGGAGCTATGAAAACTGCTTTCTACAAAGTTGGAAGCTTCATTGCTTGTAATCATCTGAGATGGAAGTCAGAAAAGGTGGGTTTGTTGTTGCTTCTTGGTGTCTTGTAGAGTCCTGGCATTTTATTCAGATAGGCTGATTTGTCTGTCTCTGGTGACATGTGTAAACAGCTCATCGGAAACCTTACTACACTGTGTAAATGAATGAAGGGGTGATACAGAGAACTTCTGTCAGGATGAGAAAACCCAGCATGTCTGAACAGTTCTATTCTGGCCTCAGCACCTCTCTCATAGGTAGTGAGAGAAGGAAGGAGGAAGAACTTGTTTGTTGGGAGAAGCTGTGAGCCTCCCAGTACTCCTTTCCCCAGGACCTATATAAACATAAAGAAGACAATCTCACCCCAGACTGACTAACCCTTCAAAAGAGAAGCAGACATGGGGACAGGTGTGAACAGAGTTGTTTTGCAATGGCCCCATTTCTGAACGCACCACCCATGTTCCCTGGTGGGAGAAGGATGTCAGCCCTTCTCTCCTGCTCCTTCTTTCTCCTTCTCCTTCTCCTTCTCCTTCTCCTTCTCCTTCTCCTTCTCCTTCTCCTTCCCCTTCCCCTTCCCCTTCCCCTTCCCCTTCCCCTTCCCCTTCTCCTTCTCCCTTGCCAAGTGATAATTTCCCTCATAGTGCAATGAATGTGGATGCAATCGCCTTTCATAACTGATGAAGTCTACAGGCTGTATTTCATGGCTGCTGAAGTAAAAACAGTGACGTTGCTGTGCCTCCCTCTCCCCACAGAGGCAGCTAAAGCCTCAGTGGTCCCAGCACTTGTCAGCATAAAACCACATCCCTCAGCGGTTTCTGTCCACTCGATAACTGAAGTGAGGTGAGAAAAACCTCATGTTTCCCAGTTCAGAGTGGTTTTGCCAAACAATTGGAGCATAATTGGGATGACCTGTCCTGAAACCAAAGCATCCTGCTCTAAGAACACAGGGAACACAGACGTATTCCTGGCTACGTCTGGAGAAGCTACTGGCAGCTGTATCAAAGCTTTTAGCATAAAAGAGACATCCTACTGTCTGAGCTGCAGAGCAGTCTGTTGTGCAACTTCACTGCATGCTTGCTTTCCATATCAGCCTTAAGGAAAACCAAAATTAAATATTACACAAGCTGCAAACATTGAGGCATGCTCAAACATATACACACTGCAAGTAAAAACATCTACATGCCCACGTACATGCACACAGTCCACCTTGCCGAAGCTGGTGGCAAAGACTGTTTCCCAAGGATTTTGCCTACCTCCTAGTGAGAAGCCCATTTTTGTCTTCGAGAAAAGTTGATTTTGTTTTACACATAGGGGCTATTCATTTAGGCTATTTTTTGACGTGTCAAACATAAAAATGAGACAAGAAGTCAATTGGGGCCCACAGGGATGGGGAAGGGGAGACAGAGAGCCTGAAAAACGCTTCCTATGCAGGTGGCTTGTTTAAGCAAAGAGTGTGTTGCAGCCAGCTGGATCTTTGGAGAAAAAGATGAATTTCTACCCATTTAAACATGAATAAGGTGAGATGAAGGGGGGGGGAAAATCCATGAAGGTGAAGAGCCTTTTTTTCTCTTTCCCCAGTTGTGATGGATGATTTCAACCTAAAGTACTAAGCCTCCCAGTGAAGAAAATATCTATGGTGACTTTGATAAATAAATTCTTAGACCTTGCAGTTGCCACCTTGATGTTGGAGGGAAAGAAGTTTACACTTCAGAGTGTGGGGTTTTTTTGCACGGGGTTGAGAAGGATCAAGGCTGGAACAGTCCTTCTGCCACTCCTTCATTAAGAAGAGGGACTTATTCTTGGACATCGCTGTTTTCTTTACTACACAGGAAAAACCGGAGCACCCACAGAGGCTGGTCTCAATGGGCAAACTTAGGATGGCATACGGGGCTGCCAGCTCCTTGGAGAAGGGAAGGAAATGGGCCACTTTGTCCTACTGACCTCCAGTGTTGGCTTCTGTTTTTCCCTGTGTTTGTAATGCGGTGTTATGGCCTGGATGGTGTGCAGGTTGCCTGCATGGAGCTGTGAGAAAACATCTTTGGAGCATAAATAAACTCCCAAACCTCAAGATGTTTGCTGGTGGAGGCAGACACATGCAGTCCTGGCATGACTTGCAGGGTTTCTGAGGCGCCAGAGCTCCTTGTAGCTGCATTCTTGTATTACATGGGTCAAAGAAGTCCCTGAACTTTTTCCTTCCTTCAGACTGCAGCCCCTCACTCAGAGGAGCTGTTTTACCAGGGAATCCACTGAAGAGAATTGCAGCGCTGTATAGTTTTGCAGGAAAGTAAAGAAAAATATTCAATCCCATTGTACTTATGATTGGCAAAACATGATAGCCCAACCTGGAATATAGCTCAGATCAGAAAACATAGCTTTTACACGTGAAAAGAGAAACCTTTGAAGAATTGCCCAGGACTTCTCCCGTAGCGATATTCCCAGCACTGCACTGGAGGAGTGTGCCAGGGAAGTGGTGTACAGTCATTCACCGACTCTGATTCCCCGCATGGAGCTCTCCCAGTCCTCCCTTGGCCAGATTTAACACTGCTCTGCTGATGAGATGTGAACAGATCAGAAGTGTCAAGCTATGTGTGGGAGAAACTAGACTTAGGCGCTTCTGTCGGGCCCTGAATTAGAAACACGCATTACTGGATTCTTAACCCAACTTTCGTTTCAAAAAGATGAAAGTAATAATGAAACAAATGCATTCCTTAGCTTTCAGCCTACTGGGCATCTGCTTGCATCACTTGTCCCCTAACTCCTGTTTCCAAAGCCCATTGAGATAGTACCACATCAGCACATGGGAAAGGGCAAATGAGGGCAAAGACGTATTCAAGTGGAGCACATACCCGGTCCTTTCATTTGCTTCCCCAGCATGGGAATTCCTGATAAGGACAGCCAAGCTCCTACAAAAGGCAGTTGTAATTCCTCTCCCCCATTCCTGCCCAACAATGAAGGGTTTGAGGCTGCTCAGCATGAGTGTGGAGCTACAGAGGAGCAGATAGAAAGGACTGAGCTAAATGGAGAACACAAACACATCTCCGAGCTACACTAATGAGAACATAACTAATATGTTACATATTCCCAGAAGCACAAAGGAAACCTAAGGGAAGCACAGGCAGATGGAGGTATTATTTCACTAGCAGTAAGCTAGTTTTATTTGCACAAGGGTCTATCTGTCTGTGTATTTAAGTTCCTCTGCTGGTTTCTTATACCCTCAGAAATTCCCTAAACTTTGAATCGTGAGACTAAATTGCTTGGCTGTCTGTGCGAAGCATCAAAACCCAGAATCCAAAGTATAGTGGGAGGGGTGAACTTTGGTTTGGTAAAAGTGTGGAGAAACTCTTGAAATCCTGCATGACCCCTTTTTATTCCCTCTGAAGTTTGCTCAGTTCAGTTAGTAACCAAAGAGCTTCTGAGAGGCTCCAGATTCACCCAAGCTGCAAGATGAAAGCAGGGTTAGAAGGAGGGCTATAAACAAGATATATATCTATTTTTTTTTCCCTCTGCAGCAAACTGTGGCAGAGGCGGCAGCAGACAAGAATGCAGATGTCCGTGTCATTTGCTCCCCAGTATATCAGGGGAATGACAGGTCAGCACTTGGGTTTTCAGTGATTTGCATTTCTGAGCTGAGCAGGGTGACAATTTGAGGTGACATGACAGCAGGAAATGTTTGTAGCTGTGTTGGCCCTTAAGAAACTGGACATAGGACAGGCAATGTGACATCTCTTATTGGGCCGACGGTCAGACCCATCCGGGTGGATATTGCCGGAAGAGGATGCCCATCCTAACACCTGAAAAAGATGCAGGGAAGATTTTCTGTTGGACCTGTCACAGGCTTGCCTTGTCTGTGAGAGTGAGGATAGCGAGAGGAAGACAAGAAACAGAATTTTATTTTGTTCTTCCACCCACAGTGTCACATCCTCAACAGGTCACTGTGCAGATGTGGATACAGCACAGCCTGCCCTCCTTTCCAAATTGGGACAGGCCCTTGGTGCAACAGAGATGTGCCAAACAGCTGCTGTCCCAGGGACCTGCTGGTAGACGCCATGGAAGATCACCCTTTGGAGGCTTTTACTTTTTTATTCTCTTTCCATCCCAGTGAGGTGGATTTGCACACTGGGGTTAACTGTCTTGATCAGTTCTTCCTGCAGCAGCAATTATTTTGTGTTAAAAAAGAGGTTTTATTGAGAGATGGGTGGGAGCTGGAAGGCAAGGAGTGAGACATTGGAGAGACAGAGCAGGCTTCTTTCGACACCTGTCTTCCCTGTTGCCCTTGTAGATCCTACTAATGCCTGATGCTGCTCTTCAAACAGTGAAATACTGCTTGTCAGTCTCCCTGGGTTTTGTAGTCTCTCCTTGGAGGAGACTTGCCCTTAAACAATGGGTCTTAGACTGGCTTGGGAAAGGGAAAGACTGATGCTGTTTCTTAGGCTGTGAGCAAGGAGATAAACGAAATGAGCCAAATTTATGCTTGTGAGGGCTTCTGTGAAAATGTTTCTACTATTTCTAATTCGAACACAAGCTTTTGAGAGGGGAAAAAATTAATCAAAATTGTGAAAGTTTTCCTGCCAGCTCTAGCCAAGGTGGAAGATACTGTCCAAATTGAATCACATAAAACTCCTCAGGCCTTTTGGCTGGTCTGTTAGCCAGGTGGCTTGTTGGCCAAGGAAAAAAAAAAGTAACATGAAAATACCCTTACTATACAGGCTGTAAAGGTTTCCCTGCTTTGTTCTTCATGTCATGTTTAAGGGATTCTTATTCTGCCCAGTGGAGCATCTCCTCATCTCCATTGCCTTATAGCAGCTGGAGAGCTGGAGATCCCTGGGCAGATATGTGGCTTTCCCTTGCTGAAACAGCTGATATATTTCATCCCAGAGGAAAGTGCCTTTGAGTAACTTATAAGACAAAACCAGGGTGTATGTAGAAACACGGCTGTGAGTCCTAACTCAGGCAAAAACCATGGCAGGAAAGAAAGGTTTAGCTAAATGAGAATAAAGAATTTGTGCTTTTGAGGTTGGCAAGACATTTGGGATGTGCTGTGGGGAATGCTGGAGTCGAAACGACTAGGCAAATGGAGGGTATCATAACTATTATTTGAAAAAAATCTGTATCTAGAAACCCCGGCTCTGCCATTAACTAGAACATGAGCTCATCTGAATTTCACAGAGCTTAGCAGTGTCAGAGTTTGGGAAGACACGGTCTAGCTCTTTTCTTAAGCAATCTTAAGCACATTTATTTAGTTATTTTAAATGGCATTAGAAACGAAGCTAATTTACCAAGTTCCCAAATAACTTAAAACATCTATTACAGAAAATAACATTAAAGACAGAAGGAAAAGAAACCAAAGCAAAGAGCCCAACTGAGACAGGTTTTGCTTATTAATCTCCACTTACGGAAAACAGACCTGCACCAGAAGGACTACAGTGCTGGGCAGTGGGCTGTAATTAGTTACTGCTGGAAGTTATGCTGGTGTAAAGCTGAAACAACACTGCTGATTTCAGGATGTCTAGGCTAGATCTATACCAGCCTAAGCAGAGTGCTCAAGGAAGAATGTAACATTCAGTGGCACTTTCATCCTATCTAAAAGCATATTTTCCTTCATGTTGCACAGTCAATTTGATGAGAACGATAATTCTTCTGGGTAGAGGGATCTGGCAGATCTCAGACTGCCTTGATGTGGGGAAGCTCAAGGACCAACGCTGCACAGCTCTGTTCTCTGGTAGAGCACCCACTGGTTGGACCAGGTGGCACAAAGTACTGGCCTGATGGAGAACTTGTTTTAACCTGAAGAAGTTCAGGTAAATTGGTGGGAAATAGTGTGAAGGAGCCACTCTGTCACAGCTTATACAGTGTATTGATGGAGGACACTAGTGCGCTGGGGCTAGGTGTCCACAGCCTGTCTATTCCCCACGAGAGGGAAGGGTAGTTTGAAGCCTGTTTGTTTCTGCTTTGGAAAATTGAATGGCATCTGTGCACACATGCACATGTGTATGCATGTTCTGTATGCAAATGCATGCAGAAACACCCCCAGTGTTTCGCTTGGCAGAGACCAAAGTTGTGTCTTTATTTCTGTATGGGTTTTTTTCACCAAAATGGTAGCTTTTTCTGTGCATATCTGACAGTTATATTTTGGTCCTTCCCAGCTGGAATGAAACTTACAGTCCAAAAGAAATAAAAAAGAGAAAAGAGAGATGGGAAGAATAAATGAGGGAAATATGGAGAGCTGAGTGCCAGAGGCTGCCATCCAGAGATTTCTTTTGGGTCTCCCTTTCCAAGAAAACCAGAGTGAAGCAGTGTGCCAGTGCTGGGCATCAGATTCCCCTGGCATAGAAGGACTGGCTGCTTGGGAAAGATGTCTAGGAATGACATGAGCATCTACATAGCTCATCTCATACCCAGTGAAAGGAGTTGATTTAGAGCAAGCAGAACATAACTTTCTTCTTCCACTTTCCCACTGTGCTACAGCAAGCTGGAACTTTTGGACACAGTCAGTGTTGGTTGTAGTCAAACAGCATGGCCCTCTCTTCTTGCATGATTTGTGCTTTCCAGCAGTTACAGAAATATTTTGGGATTTGAGAGGTCTGGAATTAGTCTCTGGCTCTGCCATATATTTCTGTGGCCTGGGGTAAATCACTTTTTTCTTCAGCGATAAAATTTTTGGGACCAGCTTTGCTTACTTTTCCTTGGAAATCATCAGGATTTACTCCAGTCCTGAAGTGAAGCATGTACATACATGCTTGGCTAAGCCAAGGGAGATTGCTCAGCATCCTGTAGCCATGAAGCTGACCTAGAAGCAGATGATTTTGGAGTAGGTCCCATTTGGGTGTAACTGTTTCTGATGGAAGTTGTACTGAAGGGGTTGCACAAAAACATCTCCTTTGCACCTTGCATCACCTTTCTTCCCCATCTTGGTATCACTAAACATGCCAAGATTAACAAAATAGTTTCTTAAAGACCACAGTGAAACTTGAACCCAAAGGGTGTTGGTCTTTACGGGTGTATATAATCTATATGAAAGTTACTTTCTACTGTAAAGTCAAGCAGTATGGTGAGCTTCTGAATTGCAGATAAAGTGTTTCTCTGTCTATACTTGTCTCTATCCCAGATAAAGGTAAGAGGGCAGAGAACAGAGAGCCCAGTTCTTGAAGAGCACAAACACAGAGAGGATCTGGACTAGGAAGTCAAGTAACAGAGGGCTATCTTAGAGGTGGCAGCCAAACAGGGCTTACAGCATCAGTGTGGACAACTGTTGAAGGTCAAGCTGAAGGATTTCTAACAGAGTTGCTTGGTAGATATGGACTATGGGTGGCCTTACAGTTACATTAACTACTGAAGAAGTCACTATCTGGGAGCTGAGAGGCACAGATTGTTTTTCACCATACTTCATTCAAACGCCATACACTTTTCATCAAGTTAAAAACATTCTGGAACAGTCAGATTAGCAAACAAATAAACCTGCTTTACTTAATTTTGTAGGTTTCATTTTATAAAAATTTAGTGGGCCAATTAATGTCTGTGATGCCTATATATGTGGATGCATTTTTGCCTTTGTGAATACACACACATACAGAGCCTATCGTATATGCACATCTGTTATGTAAACAAATTCAGAATGGTGTTTATGCTTCTTACATATACACAAGCACACTCACACATCTGTCCATCTGTCCGTCCGTCGGTCTATCTATCTGTCTACCTGCCTGCCTACCTAGGTACCCACCTACCTATCTCCCTGATACACTCACATTACAAGCATAATTTTCTTCCCTACCCCTGATGCAAATCCTTTTTTTAACCTCTTCTGAAAACACCTCCAGTGCCTCATTCTGGTGCCTAATTGGCCTTATCATTAAGATTTTTTTTAACTAATGTCTAAGCTAAATGTTTTCCTTTTAGGATTCAAGCCATTGCTTCTTGTTATGCCTCTCTCAATGATGTCTACATAATATGGATTGATACACTAGTCAGGGATGGTTTCAAAAGAAGCAAATAGCATCCATTAAGGAATGGCAATATAGGAATGAGTCATATAAAAATATCCATCTATCTGTATATATATTTCTCTCAGTGTGTAGATGGACACACAAACCATTTCAAGTACACACACACACACACACACAAATCAGACCGCTGCATTTCAAGGATTTACAACATTTAAAACCCATAGAACCGTAAGAGCACATTACCTCACTCCCTGGATATCCCAAACTACATGTGCATGTCCTAGCAGAACCCCAGTAACTTGTGGCTGACTGACGCACAATTTGTTGGCTGCCAACTGTGCCAGTTATGCTCATTGTACAACCTTGCGTTCCCTGCTTTCAGGTAGTGACAGCTGGGTGAGATAAATCCCACCCAAACCCTGTAAAGCTGTAGGTCTGAAACTAGTCATTGTTTTAATTATATAGGTTTGCAAGATCTAGTGAAAGAGGCCTTGAGGCCCTGATTAAGATCTCTATTTGCTGCTATAATGCAAAACAGTATTATTAATAGTGTTAGTAATAAGCAGTACAGAATGCAAATCCTGGGAACACATGTTATCAAAGCCTGTGCAGACTTTAATAGGTGAATGTTTGTAAAGTACTTTTTGATCTTAAAAAAAAAAAAAAGAAAAAAAAAGCAAAGGAATTGACTTCTTATCATAGCTTCAACTCCACTAACCATGTGTTTTTCCCTCACTTTCCTAATTATTTACACAGTAAACGATGGGTTGGTGATGGCACCCGACTTTCCTCAGACAGGGTATGATTGTGTAAATACTGAGAGTGAGCAGTAAGGGCTAATTTTAAGATGGATAATGCAGGTGTTGAGACCAGAGTTCACTCTCCCTTGTAGGTGGTCAGGGTGTAAAATGCAAAGGACAGAGGTGGGCTTATGCTGCTATCAGAACTTTTACTTGTTGGTATTCTGTAGGGTTTAAGCAGAATCTTTAGACAGAAGTTATTACTGTTTTAATGAACAATTTGTTGCACAGTGATGCCCAAACTAAAACTCTTTGATCATCACAGTAGACTCTTCCTTCTCTCTGTTCCCAAAGCCCATTAGAATAATTTAACTCACCTCGAGTTTCAGCACAGCTTGTTGTTACTGGAAATTAGCTACTTTGTCCAATCCAATTTCAAATTAGACAACATAATCAGAAGAGCCTCTGCCACTTCACTGGAAGGACCATACTTCCACCATCAAAAAAATCTCATCACTCTCATACTCTCTCTGAGGTTTTCTTCATTTTCAGCCTTCTCCTAATTGCAATTAGTTTGGACCTCACAAGAACACCACAGCTTCAATTTACCCCCTCACATTCATACAGAGTTATCATTCTTCACTGCTTGAAGTGATAAGTACCTCTCCTTGAATATTTTTGCTATGCCTTTCTGTGACTGACCTGTTCAGTTATTGTTTGTTTTTTTTTTGTCCCCAAAAGAGGACAATCTATGTTCTACACACTGAGTAATACCACAACTGCACATAGCTGGACCCTTATTCAGATGTTAAAATCTGTGGGCAGCATTTTCAAAACCATTTCATTGCTCCGTGGTGCACAGCTGATGTGTTCCTGGAGTGACAGAAGACAAACTGACCTCAAAGGCTGGCCCACATGAAAATGAAATATGAGCAGTATCTTTTCCTTCTAATCTTAGGCTCTTAGAGACGTGGAAACAAGGTGCTTCATCTCCTTCTTGCATCTGACTAAGACTGATACAAAATGAACGTTCAACAAATTTCATTTCTGAAGATTACCTCCCACAAATCGGAATATGAGATCTTAACTTTGCTGCTGTAAATTGATAAAAAAGCCCTGTAAGATCAAGGCATATCTGCTATAATCCTCCAGTAACCACAGCTGTACTGCACAAAAAAAGAAAAAAACAAACCACAAAACAAAAAACAAGGGGAAAATGCAACAAAGGAACAGAACCCCAGGATGAACTTATCTCAGTTTGGACCAGAGAGATACAAATGTCAAAAGTACAATAATCTCTGGAGAGGAAAAAAACAAAACAAAACAAAACAAAACAAAACAAAACAAAACAAAACAAACAAAACAAAACAAAACACCCAAACCCAAATGTGGCAGAAACATAGAAATGTATGGATGTCTGGAAAAACATGCAGACCCGAGATGCTGTAAAACAGCATTGCTTTCATCAAGAATTTTTCATCCCATTGGTTAGGCTGCTATTAAACATCATTGCATTTGAATGCTATTGGGTACATTGCGTGGATTCTTTTGTTTCCTTGTTTCTGGATGGAGACTTAGTAATCTAATATTGGAAAAAGAGGAAAGAAAAATAATCTTTTTCTGCAGTAGATCATATCGACGTATTGGGATTTTATCTTGCATAGCTGAATCATTTGTATCTGACAGGTACAACTACATGGAAGATGTTAGACTTCACAGATAAATTAATTCTAAGAAATGTTTATAAATCTAGAGACCTGTACCCATTGACTTGTGCTCCAAGATGAGGCAGAGTAGCCACATTTTCAGAAAATGGCTTTCCTGTTGCTGTGACAAAAGAGTTTTTGGTGGAAGTCATTCACTTTTTATTTCTTGAAGAAGACAGTGCCAGCGTGAAAAATTTCACTGTAATGTTCATGATGTTAATGAACATAAATCACAGGGCCATTTGGTCAACTCTAGTGGCTCTGGGAGGGTTTTCATTAACTAAAGAGATGTGTTGTGCTTCAGGTATCATTTAGTTCAGAGGACACAGAATCAGGAATCAGCATCCCTTCATGGTGTGCCTCTGGTCTTAGCTGGAATGAGTAGGTGAGGGAAGAGGGATGGAGATAACAGTGATGCTGAATGGGGAGTGTGCTGAGCTGAGGAGCAAGGGTGCAGGGACATGGGAGAGAACAGGATGAAGACAAGTTGTAATAAGAGAGTTAGGAACTGCCTTTGATTCTGGGAGCTTTGAATGTATGAATTTCAGACTGTTTTGAACAGAATGAACCAAACTGCCTCTAGCACAGTTATGGTCATCTAAAAAGTGCCTGAGCCATTTGATAATTGATGGGATAAAGATTTCCCTGGGCTTAATTCTATGGTTTACATTAAGTCACAATGGAAACATAATCATTGAACTCATGTCTTTGTTCACCACTCTGTGGATCCTGAAGAGAAAAAGGTTCAAAGGTAAACCGTTTCTTAAAAAATAATAGGTATGAGTAAAGGGAAAGGGGATTAGTGCTATTAAACCATGTCGTACATAATTTGTGTGTTTTCTCAATGGCATAAAATTATGCTTTTTCCTAATAGGTTTGAGCTGCAGCAGGATGTTTCTGGTGCTTTTATTTCCATCTGAGTTACGACCACTACAGTAGTACACATGTGCACACGCAAACATACTTCCTTTTTTTGTGCAAACTTCCATTCATCCAATGAGTCCATAATCACTTATGTTCTACTTCTACAAGATTTTCATGGCCTGAAAACAGCCAAAACAAAGGTTTTCTCTAATTAAAACCTTCGACTGAGAGAATCAAGCTGAGTGTGAAGAAAGAGAATGAAAAAATTTTAGAGTACCTTTTATGGTCTACTAACTAAACTACACTGTCCCTCCATCATTCTGGCAACATCAATGCACAAATCAGCACTTTTCTTATTTAACTTACTGGTGCATGTAGGGTGCTGCTGTGGTCACTGGCAGCTCTTCCAGGAATAAGTTCTTTGAATAAATCCTACAGAGGCAGAAAACCACCTCAGTATGCCACAGGACCAGGCTTAGTGCATGAACATAAGCTAAACACAGGGAACAAGAACAGAGGGCAGAGAGGTATAAATGAATTGACAGTTCTGTTCTTGGTATGTAAGAACATGAATGTGAAGAAATGTCATCTTTCTCTATGACCATTTAGATATTAATCTCTTTCCTGAGACAGGAACAAGCATCAGTACATGATGTTCTCTAAGCTGTGGACCTCGCCTAACTCTTCTCTTGCCTGAATCACATTAAACTAATTTCACAAGTAGATCTGTACTGCATGCTGCAGTGTCCTGACAAGGACGCTTCCAACCAGCTTGTACTAATATTGGGGTCCAGGCTATGGGTTAAGAAGACTGGTCAAGATTTTATGCAAGTGAGGTATCGCCTATGCCTAGGATGGGTCTGTGGGACAATGCCCATGAATTTTGATGGACTTTACATCATACACTGTGGAGCTAGAGAAGAGAAACAGAAGATATTTATCCAACACAGTAGATACAACTTGCCAGTGTATTGAAGGTGGCTGTCCCAAAGAAGTTGAGCTGAAAAGCCAAGTCAAATAGCGTGACTGAGTCTACCCAGATACCAACACAGTGTGAAGTGTGACTGTATGACTGTACTCTCAATTATTTTTCAATCGTCTTGGGAATCTGGAGAGGTCCCAGTTGACTGGAAGCTGGCAAATGGGGTTCTAATTTTCAAGAAGGGCAAGAAAGAAGACCCTGGTAATTACAGACCTGTCAGTCTCACTCTAGTGCCTGGTAAAATTATGGAGAAAATTGTGCTGGGAGTTATAGAAAAACACCTGTAGGACAACACCGTCACTGGTCAGAGCCAACGCAGGTTCATGAGGGAAAGGTTCTGCTTAACCAACTTAATTTCTTTTTATGACAAGGTCACCCATCTGGTTGACAAAGGGAGGCCAGTCGATGTCTTTTTAGACTTCAGTAAATCATTCGATACTGTTTCTCACAGTATCCTTCTGGACAAAATGGTCAGCATACAGCTAGGCAAAACCATAATACGATGGGTGAGTAATTGTCTGGCGGATCATGCCCAAAGGGTTATAGTTAATGGAGTTACATCAGGCTGGCAACCAGTCTCTAGTGGGGTGCCCCAGGGCTCCATTTTGGGGCCAGTTCTTTTTAACATTTTCGTAAACGACTTGGATATGGGACTAGAAGGAATTGTGAGCAAGTATGCAGTTGATACTAAATTGGGAGGAGATGTGGACTCCATTGAGGGTTGTGAGGACTTGCAGAGAGACCTGGACAAATTAGAAAACTGGGCAATCACCAACCACATGAAGTTTAACAAGAGCAAGTGCCGATTCTGCACCTGGGCAGGGGCAGCCCTGGCTGTACAGACAGACTGGGGGATGGCGCGCTGGAGAGCAGCCACACTGAAATGAAGCTGGGGGTCTTGGTTGATACCAAGATGAACATGAGCCAACAGTGTGCCTGGGCTGCCAAGGAAGGCCAACTGTGTCCTGGGGTGCATCAAGCATGGCATTGCCAGCAGGTCTAGAAAGGTGATTGTTCTGCTCTAAGCCACACTGGTGAGGCTTCACCTTGAGTACTGTGTCCAGTTTGGGCGCCACAGTAGAAAAAGGACATAAAACTATTGGAGAGTGTCCAAAGGAGGGCAACAAAGATGGTGAAGGATCTAGAGGGGAAGACATATGAGGAGGGGCTGAAGTCCCTTGATTTGTTCAGTCTAGAGAAGAGAAGGCTGAGGGGAGACCTCATTGCAGCCTACTGCATCCTCATGAAGGGGAGCGAAGCAACAGGTGCTGATCTCCTCCCTTTGGTGACCAGCAACAGAACCCATGGAAATGGCATGAAGCTGCGTCAGGGGAGGTTTAGGTTAGGTATCAGGAAAAGGTTCTTCACCGAGAAGGTGGTGGAGCACTGGAACAGGCTCCCCGGGGAGGTGGTCACAGCACCGAGCTTGACTGACTTCAAGAAGCATCTGGATGATGCTCTCAGTCATCTGCTCTGATTGGGCTGGTCCGGTGTGGAGCCAGGATTTGGACTTGGTGATCCTTATGGGTCCCTTCCAACTCGGGATATTCTGTGATTCTATGGTTCTATGATTCTGTGATTCTATGGCAGACTAGTAATGGACTAAAGGTGAAAATACACAGATTAAAGGCAAGCTCCAGCATGGAACTGCCTGTATTTTTGAACACAGTCAGAAGTCATTGCAGAGGTAATGTTCACTTCCACCTGGCAGACAAACACTTAAGAAGTTCCACTTGTTCCTGTCATAACTCCTTGCATAACTGGACAGAGTAGGAGAGTGATTGTTTCCCAGAGAGAGGAGAAGTTTAATATCCTCCTCTCCCTATTCACATGCACTTCAGTCAGCCCAGAAGATCTCATTGCAGTGAGATCTCCTTTCTGCACAAGGAGAAAGAGATGTGAGTGTCACAAGGAGGTTTCCCAGTGGTGAAGACTAGGAGAAGGAGGAAGAAAAGGTGAGGAATAAATAAGAAGAATTATTCTCCTACAAGGCATAGAGTTACCTTCTCAGAAAAGAGAGCAGTGAGTAATATTCAGGAAACGTGATTGCAAGTGCCTCAGGTGCCTCCTGAGTTGGCGGGTTTTACTGAGTGCCAAGTTCCCTCTCTGGCTAGACAGTCACCTACAGGAAGCTTTTGGCTAAGACAGTATTTCTGCTGGGCAGACAGAAATCAGCAATGCTGAGAGGATGGTCCCACAGACTGGTAATAAAATGTCTTGCTAATGAGAGATGAGTTGGGCTGTGTACAAAGATCATTGCAAGGTGCTGCTGTATATGAGGACATCTGTCAAGTGCAGTTCACCAGCCAGAAACAAGCCATTTTTGTTGGATGTGACTCAAACTTCCTCTGTCTCTACATGATATTTGTATGCTTTATGGAATAAATGCTTCTTGTTACCTTCGTTAGCATGTGTCATTGAATATATAATGTCTTGTCACTTTCACTAGTATGTTCTATTGACTATATTGCTGCTTGCAAAGCTCATGTTGAGTTAATGTACCCGATTTATTTATACAATTCATTTTGCTTTATTTCCAGAGACATGCTGTGACCATACTGTGATGCAGATCCTGTGAGAGTGACTGTAATAAATAAACCCAGTGAACAATTATCTCCCAAATACAGATTCACTGACACAAATCAGTAGAGTATAGTTCTTCACTTACATTTAAGAGCTGGTGGTCGCATACCAAATGTGGAGTTTGACCAACAGGGAGTACAAGCAATGCATTTGTGATCAGAACTAGAGGGGCAGAAGGAAAAAAACAACAAAATAGCTTCACTAGTAATAATTTGGAGGCGGAAATAATTTTTTGTTGTGTGTGTACTGATAAAAGCAATCTTTCTGAATGTCTATATTTTTTCCAAACTTTCTGGTGCATAGATAGATAGAGAGACAGATTTATTTTTTCTTTTAAATGGGATTTTTTTTGTCTTATGATGCTTGCATTTGGAATTAAAAACCACCTCTTGTCCTTTGCCAAGAAAAGTACATTGTTTTTTTTTCCTTCTGTCTGCAAATCTTTTCCTTTTGACTGTGTAACATTCCATTCTCTTTACATTTTCTTTGGATTACTGTTGCAGTGAAACCGCCCTACATACTGGTTGAGATTATGTCATTCTGCTGTTGATGAAAACTGGTAAGTTCTCTGAAAACTGGAAGAAATTTCGAATTTCCAAGAGCAGAGTGCTGCACAGCCACATGAATCCTATCATCACTGACGTGCTCTCTGTGTAGGTTGAAATAACTCTGAGAGTGCTTAAAGCTAGATGCTTCAGATGTGTGGCAATCATGGTATGGATCCCACCTAGCAGTAGATTTTACAACGTAGGTGCCAATGTTTGATCCAGGTGTCCAGATGTCTTGATAGGAAATATTATTTAGAACACAGTTCTGGTGCCCAAATAGTGGAATCTACTTTGAGATGAAATGAATATTGATCAAACTCTGCTAACCGCGTTGCTTAGCTCACTGATGACTGTAGAGGCAGTCAAGAGAGATTTGCTTACATATAGGTGCAGGCAATGTAGACACGTATTTGGTCAAATGAATCACCACCATGACCTTGATGTAAAAAAATTGAGGAAGGTGCAGCCTTATCATGTGGTTATTATTGTTATTATTGTTTTTGTTATTATTACTATTATTATTTAAAAATAACGATCATACTGAGGACTGTTCCTTATTCCATGACTTAGCAGTTACTCCACACTCTCTGCATGGGTGTTTGTAGTTCCTCTGGGCCTCATGGTGACAACATGGTATTAGTAAGAAGACATCAGCTTTGATTGCAAGATTGCTCCAAAGCCCTGAAAAGCTAACAAATATCTTATCCACTGTCACTCGTGTCACTTTGAGCTTTGAGATATTTAACTCCCACTATGCTGTTCTGCCTTTGCAGGAGATTTGCTAGAAGAATGACAATATCTTCACATGGGCAATGGCTGCTGCCTGTGAGAGACCTGCATCACTGTTTCAAAGTGGATTAATTTCCTCTCCCCAGATGTGACTTCATTCATTAAGTCATGTCATGGTAGAGGAAAAGAAGAAAAGTTGGAGTAAGTATATACGAGAGGTGGGGGACTACCATACTAGGAGGAGTTTTCTTCTAGTGGGGCTTATCTGGATGATAAACTCAGCCACTGAGAGCCAAGGCTTCTCCCCCCACACTCTGTCCCCACACCCCCAGTGAGTAGGTCATAGCTCAGTCTGTCTGTCTGCATCAGAGCGTTTAGGGTCATAGTGCTAAAGGACACCTTGCACCCTCACACGTACGTGAGCTAAGCCCTGGTCTCAATCATACTGGAAAGAGTGGACATTGAATATCAGTCAGACATCCCAAACTCTGTCCCGCAAGCTCCTGTTAGCAGCCGTACCATGGCTTGCTGATACTCGAGCTGCTGGCAGGAGCAAAAAGACTGCTTCGCCACAGCAGTCGTGCGCAGCGTGTCTCTTGAAAAGCCAGTGCATGGCAGGGCGAAGGGAGGGTAGGATTTCAACCTTCGCTCCAAGTTGCCTCGCTTTCCTGGGTTTATGTCAGGCCCTTAGCGTTATTTGAACATAGTTTTTGTGGTTTAATTTGCATAATTGATGAGATGGAAAATTATCTCGATGATTGATGGATGTTCTGCACGCACTAGAGTTTGTCACAAAATATAATGCATCTGTAGGATGAGCCTGCTGCTCCTGCCATGCTATTTCCCAACAGGGCTATAAAATTCTAACTTAACCCTGCAGGTTTTTAGGTTTCTTTTGTTTTTAATCTTTTACAATATAATGTGCAAGACGGTAAACAAACACAAAGACACAGCATCAACTGAAGTTACCATCTTTCTTCATTGTACTCCAAGGACACGGAATAGTAAAAGCAAAAAATGCTATCACACTTGTGGAATTGATCCAAGACTTTCCTACGTGAGTTCCTCTCACTGTCAGTAAACTTGCACTATAGCCACATCTATACTCCCACCTGCTTTGGGTATGGTATATCTCTTTCAGAAGTTTGCATTAATAACATTTACTTTCAATTTATAATTGGTTAACAGTGTGTTACAAAAATTCAAGTGATGAGTGGACTTTATTATTGCTTGTTATAGATATTTTTACAATCAAATGATGATGCCAAGAGCAGAAGTACACTTTAGCAATTAGTGTTTTTTTCCCAGGGGAAGCCTGTCTTGGTCCATTCCTCTTGAGCACAGCACTGAGACACATGAGTGACTGAAGGCATATCTTAAAGCTGAGTGTGAAGTTGCATATGCTTTATACCCAGCGTGCGTTAAAGTTCTCTGTGGAGCAGAAGTGGTTTTAGGGACACATACAACTTCTTTGACAAACAGTGAATTTGGAGAGAAGAAGTGTTCCCCATCCTGTCTGTAAATCAGTGGCCAGGCACAGCAGGCAGTTACGCAGTTTTCATACACCAGAATTATATGGTGGACGGATGTGCTTTTTGGGGTATGTACGTCCTGCGTGATTGTCTCTGCTAGGACAAGGCAGCTGACGAGCTCCTCCCGACACTAAATCGTGCTCCAGTCCCTCTGGGCAGTCTGAGGTGGCAGCTTCAGACTGACCCTGACAGACGAGGACGCAGCCCTTTAGGGAATGGAGAAGGAGAGACACCTTTTAATCCTTTGTAGGCTATATTCAGGGAGGATTTATGAGGAAAGAAGGGAGAGAAGGAGGTGAGAAGAGAGTTTGCTTGATCCTCAAATTGATCGTACCCAGAGACTATGAACAACATTTCTAGGGCACTTTCAAATGATTTCAGCAGTCTAAAAGCATAGGCTAAGCCTAGGATTATCACAGCACTTGAAGGACAGTTTTGCTGTGTCAGATGAGTTTTCTAAACAACCCTAGTTTTGGTATAAGGAGGAGAAAACTGCACTGACGTTAGTGAGGCTGGGGACAATGAACAACACTGGCAATCCTCCAACCACTCAAGAAAAGGTACCAGAATAAAGGATTTACCCCAGGAACTCTTTACTGTGACAACTCGTTGCACTGAATGAAAATTAGTTTCAATGGGAATTTGTTCTCTGAGCTACATGTAGATTCCTCCAAAATTTAAATAGGTCTAACCTGCTTTTCTCAGTGATTTATTTTTGTACACTTTAGTTCACATTTGCAAGAGGATAAAAACATGTATGCTGTATTAAGCTTCTATGTAGTACTATGCACTTTTTTCATCATCTATCGTCATTAACGTTCCCTGCAGAAAAGGATAAATCAGACCAAGAAAGGAAAAAAAAAAAAAAAGAAGAGGGGGTAAGCAGTGACAATGTTGTGTCTATGCCCCCAGAAAATGTCTCCAAACTTAAATAATTCAGCTTCTGAACACAGAGGTAGAAAAATCGTACGGCGATGGCCACGGTTCTTTTCCAACAAGGAACTTTTCTACCAAGGAAAATGAAAGACATTCTCTCTGTCCGTGGTCCACGCATGACTCGGCTCCAGTCTGAAGTGACAAAGGGTTGATTAGTTATGATCGGCTGCTACAGCTGAGGCGATACAGAACTCCAATCAATTCCTCAGCAATCAATTCGTTACACCGAACTCTCTTTCCCTCCATCTGCAGCTGCTTGACATCCATCAGGGCCCCCTTCTCCTGCCTGCAAGTCTTGGTGAGCATCTGAAGAGAGCTCAGTGGGCTGAAATGGAGATGCCTTGCTCGGAGTGCTATTGGGCGGATAGCCTGGCAGCGTTAACCCTCTGGAGCTGAGCAGCTCAGCTGCGCACTTCAAGTTTCCACTGTGATATTATATTTGACATTCAATTTGAAACTTTAAACTCCTTTAATGCAGTATCTCAGCACAATGATAGTAACAAGGCAGTACCACTTGCTTTCGATTTAACTACCAAAAGCAAAGCGGAAAGGGGGAGAAAACAACCCCAATTATGTTAACCCCTTCCCTACTAGCTCAGTAGGTGAGTCCCTTTATAGGTACAAACTTCGATGTTAAAATAAACTGAGAAGACAGACAGAAGAGTGATTTTTTTCAGCTGTCAGCTGAAATGCTTTGATTTGTTGTGTTTTGCTCCCTGACAGTGCCAGAAGCTGCCATTTTGCTCTGAAAGTTTCAGCAAAACTGCATGGAGGTGGTACTGGTTCTCAACAGAGCTATTACCTTGCGTACTTGGCAGGAGGTAAATAGTTAAAATCCTACTTTTCTAAACACAGGGCCATGGCGTGCCCTGATGAGGCTCTCAGCAAGTTCCCTGTGATGCTTCAGAAATCTGCCTCCATGGTTTTGTCACCACCCCACATCAATCAAGATGATAGCAGTGGCTTAAAGTACTCTGAGGTCCTCTCCACCCAGAAGAATGGGTGGAAAATCAGTGCACCAGCTCTCAGTATCTCTATATTGCAAATGGGGAAACTTGTCAAACTCAGGTCTGGTTTTGATGGGAGATGGAAAATTTGCTCATTGTTCAAGCTGAAATACTGACTGTTTATCTCTAGGGTTTCTCAAGGCTCAGATCTGGGTCTGTCAGTTCTGGAGAGCTTTAAAACACCATTTCTGGCCCAAATTTGCCTCTAATAATAACACACAGTAGGACTGTCACCCAGATTTTTGTCAACTTTCCAGGCTGAGAAAATACAAAGTCTGGCTGTGTTACACCAAGTTTTGCTTAGCTCTTCCACTGGCATTTACCATCTATTAGACTCAGCAGATCTGAGCCAGCATGAGTTAAAACACGGATCAGGGTAGAAGGAAGGGGACATAGACCTAATGGACCAAATCTAAAGGTAGTTAATATTCCTGCTATGCATGGGTGTGAAGGTAAGGTTTTTTTCCTTCTGGTAACTTCATTTCTTTCTCTTCTAGTCTTTTCTCATCTTTTTTTTTTCCCCATGTGTAAAGTACTGCTTTATACACCAGCTCTTTGACCATGTTTCTAGACATATGACCTGTACCGTAGAGGATGGTATAAAACTTCCCTGGCTGCCTCTTCTCAGCTTGTCCTTAGATACCAAGTGAATGTCAGAGATCTACACTCAAACTATTTAAAAGCATTTAGCCAGCTTTACACAGCAACTCTTCGGTCAAACTTTCTCTGCTTTAGGAAAGGACATGTCGCCCCTCTTGGCAAATCAATTATTCAGATGCTGTGATAGTCCAAGGCATCGTATCAGTAATAAAGTAGTGAATTATTAATCACGGCTTGTGCCGTTTCGATTAGATTTGGGAAATTCAGGATTAAATTTCTGGCACCCCGTGTCTCGGATTGAGCTCAGCCCAGCTGGCCTGACAGGCATGAGCTGGCTTTGTACTTCAGAGGAGGCTGGTAGATAAAAATTACTTGAAAAGCCTCAGAATTTCAATTATTATTATTAGTATTTTGGAAGGAACTGGAATGACTGAAAATAGATTTCCAATCTGCAGGGCAGTTTTGGTTTCACACAAAACTTGTGCTGTAATAACTCGATCTTTTTTTTCCAGTTCCTTTGAGCTCATCTGCTTGCTGCAAGAAAGACTAACTCGGCTTGAAAGACGAGGCAGTCTGGTGAGTCTGTGTGTCTGCGTACAGTATTTACACTTTCCACATTTTATCTGGGCTCTGAGGACACTCTGGGAGACTGAAATCATATTAATTAGAAGCACAGGACCAGCACTCCTACTGCTCTGGCACTATCTGTTGAGGGAGGGAGGACCTTAATGCAGGAAGCATGAGCCTTGGCATCCCGGAGACTTTGCTTGCAGCCTGCTTAGGGCTGGTGTAAAAGGGTTTTGGCTTTATCTGCCCCGTCCCCAGCAGACAGCCAACCCCTACAGTATCCTCCTACATAAATTCAACCTGGCTTCACTCGAAAAGATATTCTTTAGCTCTTGCCTGTGCTTGGTGCCTGCTGCGGAGAGCCTGCTCTGAAGCGCTGGTGAACGCTCCCTTCACTGGAGAATGGCCTTTTTACAAGCATGTCTGCTGCAGCGAGGGGAGAAAAGCAGTGATGAGAAAGGCAACCAGGAGAGGGGAAGCTGTCGGGAGTATATGGGGAGCAACAACTCCCCCACATGTGGCGGGGGGACACGTAAAGAAATGCTAGGTGGTGATGCCAGGGTGTGAAGGTTGAAGCTGTCTACCTGAGCATGGGTGATGGTGTGTGTGTGTGAGCTGGGTACTACAGGGAGTTGGGGGGCATGTGGGCGAACAGGGACCCTTCATCTCAAACCACCTGGGAGAACCAGGTGGTAGTTCTGGGATGACCCCAACTAGAGCAAAAAATGTACCACAGAGCTGCGAAGAAAGAGCATTTCCTCTCCAGTGACTTTCATCCATGGATGAAATTTAATTTTTCCTTGTTGCCTATAGGCATAGCAGATTTGCAGAACTTAGTAACTTCTTCAGCAGTTATGCTGGGAAGTTAAGTAACTTTGTCCAGGCCTTAAGGAAATCAAAGGAAAAACCCAGGTGACCTGACCCTACGCTCACATCCTTGTCAATGAGAGCTGATAGCACAGGTCTGAAATGAAGCCTGCCGGGTTTCTCTCTGTGAAGTTGGCCTTTTGCTAGACATACAACTGAGGGAACAGCTTTTGCCACAAATGCAGTCCAATTCAAACCCTGAACAGGACTCAAAAGTGACCGAGTTGAAAACCCTTGACATGAAGAAAATAACATTTCACTCGGTGCAGTTTTAATTTCATCCCTCTGCCCTGGAGTCAGAGGTTTCTGAGCAGAACGGGGACTGTGTAGTGCATGTGCATTGTGGGGAGGAAAGTGTGTGGGGAGATGCTGCATGTAGCTTGTTTCTTACTCTTAGAAGCCTTCATGACTTTGGGGGAAAGGAAAAGCAAAAAAAAAAAAAAAGGTTTTAAAAGAATTTTTTTGAAAAAGGAGCTGAAAAAGACATCAAAACAGATCAAAGAAACTCATGGAAGTGGGAAAAAAAACCAGAGAGAGGGGAAAAAAAAAAAAAAAGAAGGAAAAGCTCCTGCAGTAACATTGGATGAAAATTAAGCTTCTCAGATCTGTTTAAAAGATATTCTGTTTGATCTTTTATATCTTCTGCTCTGATTATCCAGGTTCCTTTTGATGTTGCTGAGCCCTATAGAACTGATATGTAAAAATACACATACATATGTATTAATATAGTGGGTACACATGCACATGCACGCACCCTCTCAAACTGTCCTTGCTGCCTATGAATGAAAGACATGGAGCCAATAGAGATGACGCCACTTAGGAGCAAGCTCTGGTGCTCTGGCCCTGTGTTGTGTTCCCCACGCTATGGTGTCCCTGGGAAAAGAAAAGCCTCCTTGCTCTTTTCCTGGGCAGCAAAGGCCAGGGTGGATGGGGCTTTGGGCAACCTGGTCTAGTGGAGGGTGTCCCTGCCCATGGCAGGGGGTTGGAACTGAATGGTCTTTGAGGTGCCTTCCAACCCAAACCATTCTTTGATTCTGTGATTCTGTGAACCACTAGGAAAACCGGTGAGATGAGATGCACAGGCTGAAGGTGACGTTGGTCGACATTTTAAGTTAGGAGGCTGCAACTGTTTGTGGGCACACCAGGTCCTACTCTGTGCACCTCTGAAGCCCTTCAGAAGTCATGGGCTGACAGTCATGATGATGTATGTCCATGGAAAACAGCAATATCTCACAGACGCTCTTCAAAAAACACCCACAGCCGAAGAGGCACAAGACATTTACTCCTGGGAATCTTGGAGCAGCTTGTGCTTCATCCTAGTCCCCAGCAAACATGTCCTTCTTGGGTCACTCTCATCTCACTGCTGATCCCCCAGACTTTCCAGGCCATCTCCAGACTCTCATCACTGTAGGACAAACTGCTTTTCTGCCCTCCCATTAAGGCAGGGGAGCAGTCCCAGACCTAGGATGGGTCACTGATACTACCAGGAGGATGGGGAAGGACTTTGCACAGAGAAGCAGAGCCAGCTGCTGTTGCCGGGGTGGGAGGAGGGAGGTGAATGGAGATTGCATTAAAATCCCTTCCTTGGCTAGCCAACAAGCCTACTTTTCTTCAGTGTCACCACCTGCAAAGCGCTTCTCATGTTGCTGTGAAAGGTGGCCACTTTGGAGGCAGCAGGATCCAACCCTGCGTGGCTGCAATAAGCTTCATGTCCGCCCAGCCCAGGCTGTGCCGCATCGGCCTCTGGTCCCCACTGCCGTGCTGCCCACATGCTTCGAAACCTTTAATCTCCTTACCCTCAGGAGGCCCTGGGAAGCAGGCGAAGTGGTGTTAAGCTCATTTTACAGCAGGAAATGCAAGTGATTTCCATACGAATACTGAGCAAGTTGGCAGTAGAAGTGGGACCTGCCCTGCATCTGCCTAGGCTCTTGCTCTGGACAGGAAGGCAGAGCTCCGCCGCCCACCTCCATCTCTCCCTGCTTGGCTTTGCACTGCCAGGTGCCAGCTCATGCAAGGAAAATGCTGTCCTCCCTGTCCCCCCTCCTCAGGGACCAGTGATTTCCACACCGCATCCCTCATCCCCCAGTCCTCCCGGGAGGATGAGCACAATGAAGCACTCCAGCTGAATTTGAGCTCGAACAAGTGATTTCCTGCAATTTTAATACACCAACACACTTCTAATTGTTATGAATGTTTGGAGGGGAGTGTAGGCAGCTGGGAGCAGTGGGTATGGTGTTTTGGGTGTTCTTAGCTGGGGCTGGTACACTTGGCTGTTTCAGCCACAGGACGCTGGCAGTCTGATCCCTCCTCACCAACTGCAGCACTGAGTACTTATTTGCATTTCTCCTCTCCCTGGTCTCTCCCCCACCCTCATTCGGATGCTTCCCAAGTAGATCTGTTTACTGCCACTCCCTTCTTAACACTCCCAATTTAAAGGGAAAAAAAAAAAAAAAAAAAACATAGCACAATTATTTTAGTTTTACAGACAGCAATAAAATGATCAAAGGCTTATTTGTAGCTAACAGCGGACGTACACCATTCATTGAACTAAGATGGTGTGGGGGGGAAACATTTTCTTCATCTCCCTACAAATGTGATCCTTTTAAAAAAGAAAATCAATGGAGGCAGATTTTTTAATTAAAGTAAATGCTGATCCTTCCTGCCCCTGACGCCGCTACATGTTTTGTTGTTGTTGTGGCTGTTGTTATCTAATCTGGGCCTTTATTTATTTATTTATCAGCCGCTGACAACAGGGGATCGTAGTTCTGCTCTCTGTGCTGTATTTGGGGGAACAGGAGGGAGGTGGGACTGTCAGAGGCAGATGCTTTTGTTGTGTCTCCAGTCTCTTTGCTACCCAGGTGAGGGTCAAACACCCCCTTCTTCCTGCCTCCCCCTCCTCCAGCTCTGTAGGTGGATTCAAAGGCTAAGCCTCGCTGTCTCCTTCTCTCCGTCCTTTTTACAGATGCAAATCCCCTCTGCTCAAGCTGAAGAATGTCTTTGGGAATAAAATGTGTTCTGTGGAAACGCCTTCATTTGAAAGTGTTATGGAGATCTGGAGCTGAACTGCTGAATGACTGGCTTTTCTTTCCTTTTTCTTAAACGCTGGGTTTTTCCTCTTTCTTTTACCCCCTCTTCCTTCACAAGAAAACACCAATTTAGGACTCTGATAACCAAGAAAGTTGACTCTAAAGCATTCACCTGGCAGATCTGAATCTCCAGTTTCCTTCCTCTGTCCTTCAAACCCTTCCTCAACAGCTCCCGTTACACCCGAGATCAAAGGGTTCCCAGTGAAGCTTTCATAATGAATGTCTAAGATAAACACATTTGCTCCAAGTGTGCCACAGTTGTACCTAGCACTGGACTTTGTGGGACCAGGCAGGACCGAGTACACAGTCCATCTCCTCTTCCTCACCGGTACTCTGTGTGATGTCTACAAGGGCCTCTGGTCTTTCGCTCTTCAAATTCAGGCAGGTGCATAGAGACGGGGGCTCATTCACTGAACACAACGGGCAGTACCCAGCTGTTTTAGTCACCATAAAATCTAAAGCAGAGAGATGATGCCTCAAAGAATCTAAATCAAGGATAGGTTCATCCACCATTTCAAGAGCTCTTGCTATGAGCTATGATCAGGGATGGAGGGAGATGTCCTGGGCCTGGGCTGTCCTCTGCTACAGGCCCTTCCTGAAGTCCATATTTCATTCTCCACAGATACCTTTTGCCTATGGGACTCCCTACCTGCCTTCATGGGTTATGCCTAGACATAACCTAAGGGGCTCTCTTGACTCTCCAGGCGCAAAGGTGACCTGCATCAACCAAAGATTTGGCCAGAGTGTTTATTTTTATGTGTGTCAATAGGACATAAGGTCAGTGCTGCAGGGCCTCAGGAGAAAATTGTCCTTTCTGTCCCTCACCGTGCCGTGGGCCAGGTGCTGCCAAGAGGGAGGGCTTCACACACCTCTGCACACCAAGCACAGACCACTGCTGGAGGCACGGTACCTGACCGGATGGATCGCTGGTCCCATCTGCTCTGGCAGACTATACACATGCATGTGGAAGGAAACTGAGAGTTAAACCCACCCAGGGAGTGCTTTTTCTTTTCATCTTATAGGTATCCACGTGTTGTGGTTTTACCCTGCATCCACATATCTGTTTGAGCCTGATTTCCCAGGCTCTACACACCTGTGACCTTCACTGTTCTTCAAGGCTGCCCTGGGCCTGCAACTCTTCCCCAGGTCTGTGGGTAGGTGCTGGCAGCTGCACGCATGGATTGAGGGATGTGCCCCAATACCAACTGGCTACTTCACTGGTCAAAATGCATGTCAACAAAATCATCTTAAAAACCCTGTTTTCCAGTTTGCAGGAGTGACTCTCCTGACTCAAATGGAACTGTTTTTCATTTTGTTATGTTTTGTCCCCTTTTCATTAAAGCAAGCAGATTAATAAAGGAAATTGAGAAAAAGGGAAAGAAAAGGCTTTGTTTAAAAAAATGCTTCATCAGCAAAATAGAATTTCCACATTTTCACTCAAGGGAATCGATCATGTTATCTCACTATTATTTGATAGGAGCATGCATATATTTCCATTCAATGCCTAACTACTTTTATTTTTTTCCTAATGAATAAAATATTTGACCAAAATCCTTCCTCACTTGTAATCCAGAATATCATCTTCCGATATGTCTTCAAAGATAAATAATACTGACTTCAAGAATCTGCAGATTTAGAGATCTCATTTTGAAAGGGTGGGATCCATTTGGTGAAACTTAAGTGTTTACAACAAGACTTGACTCCATCTGAGATAATCACCTTCAGCTTTCTTCTGTTGTCAACAGGGATCTGGTCTGCAAAGTTGAGGGCACAACTCTCATCCTAAGATAGACATCTACTTCCAGCCAGATCACACTTCCTCTAAAAACATACTTTTCTCTCCATGTTCTATATTGCAAGTCTTGACTGACTTGCTCAGATGGAAGGATCTACATTTTAATTAGATGCCTTAGATGTGGAGAAATTTAGGGAATATTAAACCTGCCCAACTAGTCTAAAAGTGAGTTCCTTCTTTAAAGCTGTTCTGGACACTAACAGGATTATGCAGAATCTAACAGGCTGTGGTTTTCTTAAAGCTGGCTGTGCAACAGCACATGGAAATAAATGCTTCTAATTTCAGATTGAATGCCTATGGGCTGAGGAACCAAATGTGCACAACAGTGCACAATTTGGTATCTGCAAGTGCAAATATTCACTCCGTAGAGGAAATTAGAGGTTTTAGATGTATCCCTTTTCTATTGAACCCTTTTTCTTAATATTATCAAGACCTTAAGATGCACAGAAAAATTAGAAGATACAAACAGCTCCCCTTCCCCCACCACCCACACTTACATAAGCACATGCATTCAAAAGAGGTAAACGATATATATAGATACATATATATATGAAAATGATAAAATCCACTTAAAAATGCAATCTGTAACCCTTTTCAAGCTTTTGCCTTTATCAGGTGGCAAGTAAAGACTTTCACACCGCTGGAGTGTAAATTCTGTTAATAAATTCTGCTACGATATCTTAGAAGGTGTAAGGCAATAAAATGTTATATCTGAAGATTAAATTATATCCAGCTTTAGCAGAACAGCAGTGACATCTTTTTGGTGGACCTGGGCTAGGATAAGGGTTTTTTTAAGCATCTCTCTCTACCTTTCAGAGGGAGATGAAGAAGGAGACTTTATTCACAGCACCTTGGCATAGATGTATCTTTCACGGCCGTCCCTTATAACTGCCCATGTTTGGGTGTTATCGTGGGAGTAGCTGCCTTGCTATATGCACCTTTTCTTGATTGCATGGTATCGATTGATGGTGTACCAAAGTTTTTGAGTGATAGCTCAACAATGGAGAAGTTCCAGACTCCCTCTCTCTCTTCCTCTGTCAGTGGAGGGGAAAATATCTTATCCTCAGCATTAATTAAACTCTGTGAAGCCTGATCCTGCTATGGAAGACCTGTGTGTAGATTCACACTCTCTGACAACATCTTAAATTCACTGATTGGCATTTACCAGGTAAATAAATAAGAGGATCAACCCGGCACTACTATAGAGAGGTCAAGCAAAATCTTTGGTCTATCTGTGAAATACATGGACCAAGCCACCTGCTCTTGAAAACCACCAGAGCGGTACTGAAGCTTACTGATATGTTCCATGAAAAGATGAGCTCGTGTAAAGGATTTGCAGCTGAGAGAAAGTCTGAGCCAGAGAGTGACTGCTATAGAGGTAACCAGGGGGACCTTCTGCCTGGAGACCAGAAGGTTCTGGTTTATGCTTTATTTAGAAAAACATGTACTGATTCCTATGACTCCTAGGTCCATTTGTGTTCTGCCTTCTTGTGGCAGTTTTCACCCTGCACTGGATGGTGTACAATGCTACAGGCCTAAACCCGCTTTTGAGTCAGACTTTCAGAGACTTTAGCCCCGAATTGCTGGTTCTTGACCTATGTCCATGGTGCTGCCTGAAGGTCCGCTTCTGCCTGTGTGGATTTTGCAGGGATGAGGATGGAGGCCTTGAGGCAACTAGGAAGACTACCTAAATGATTATTTATGCTACCTCTGCTGTAAATTGGACAAGCAGATGGTTTGAGGCCAGGTCTTATGATTGTCAAAAATCTGCTGGTTTTAGCACAGTGTTGGCCACTCTTCTGAACCTCATCTAGGTATGGTTCAGAAGACAGCACAGGTCAGGGGCTGTTCCCAGTCTGCAATAAGGTTATGGCACGCTTTTTTGTGATAAAGGAGAGCTTAGCACTGTAAGTGTGAACATGTAACCATTTGTCCTTACGTACAGGAAATGCACCTAGCACGACATGGATGTAGTTCTTGTTTACATTGATATATATTAGCTGGGCACTCAAACTTTATCTGTTGTATGGATGCATTATTCATATTAAAACCTCCCTAAAGAGAGAAGACATACCTCAGATGACTTCCTTTATTTTCCCTGATTTTTATATGGTTTTGCTAAATGTCTGCTGACCACTGCTTGAGAAAGGGTGCTGGATTACCCTTCTCATTGATCAGAAGCACTATAACAACATTTATATGATAAAATGTCTTCGTTGTCTTTAAGGAAAAAGCATTTCTGAGTTATTTCTTCTAACTTTTCCACCCCCGTATGTATGTTCACACTTAATCAGCCCATTTCAACCACTGCACTTCTTCCCCCCGAAAATCAAGGGTGACTTTCATCTCCCGGCGCGATTGGAAGAAAATATCTGGCAGAGAATAAAGCAAAAAGTTGCTTTTCCCTTCTGGAATCTGTGTGGGAGGATGAGATTGGCACAAGTTATTGGCCAAAATATCACTTACGAGTGGTAAAGCTCTTCCGAGGACAGTCTCTTTCACATCCCACTTACAATAACAATCATCGTGGTATAATTTTAAAAGAGAGAGCAGAGAAGGTGTAGGAATGGGAAGGGCAGGAATTACAGCCCTTATATTAATCAGATAGAAAAGCTCTGTCTCCCACAATTCTTTCATTAGCTGGCGAGACAGGTGCCCTCCGACCTCCAGCATCACTTACTTCCTTGGTAACAACTACTGCTGGCAGATGATCCCTCTTGTAGACTTCATCCATATTCAAAGAGTTGTCACATTCAACTGATGCTAAGAAGCTAATCAAGTGGAATTTTCTTTTCCTTTTCTTTCTCTTTTTATTCCCCATTTTACTCGTTCTCTCATGTTAGAAAGATAGTTCCCCACCGTGCAGTCAAATTCTTTTGAACCCTGGGAAAAGGCCAGATCCACAGGGAAAGGGAAACAATCCCTTTTCTGTTTACACATGAAGTCTCTGATGATTTTTATATGTCAAGCATATGACTGTTTTGGATTCCCACTAACAGCATTTAAGAATGACCCAGCACATCAGGGAGCTTGGCTAAGACAGCTGTTGCAACATACTTGCTGGTTCAGGACAGGTTGAAAATTTCCCGTCAAAACTTTTTTGAGATGGAAAATTAAATTTCCAGTGCTGTCTAGGTTTTGGAAGGACGTGCCTTTATTAAAGCAGTTGATTTTACAACAGATAGAAGATGAGAGGAGTTGAGTAAAAATTACATTTTCCACAGAGAACAGTAATATTTTCATTGATGTTTTCATTTTCGTTCCTTTTTTTTCCCCCCATGGTAAGCCCATCAGCTATACCATGCTTCCTTCGTGTGTTCAGAACCAGACTTGCCACATGGTTTTGAAGTATCTAGCAACAGCTTATGTGAGAATATTGTATGTGCATTTGATGCATTTTGTACAGAAATAGTTTCTAAAAGAGATTTCATGGTCATCTCTTCTAACCACATGCAAAGACTAAAGTGACATAGTTTCAAACACTGGGGATAAGAATGCTGAGTCTGAAACAGCAACTACATAGGAAAATCTGACACATCTTTGATGAGGAAAAAAAAAAACAAAAGACAGAAGAATAATGAAGATACCTTTTCTGCACTTTTCCATTCTGAGGATTGTAGATGTCTGATCATTTGCATATTCATCTAGGGGAAAATCTGAGGCCATTGAGTTCAGATAGACAGTGAATCTTCATTCACAACTGTGTGTCAATGGCTGTCAGTCAAACATGAGGAAAGGGGAATTAAAGTCAGGAGTTTTTGCTCCAGAAAATATAGAGATTTATTTCAGTGAGAGACTCCAGAACACCTGAAGTATCTTATTTTCAACTTTTGAAAATGATGTATCGTTAGGCAGAGAGAATTCCTAAAACCAGTTCCATATTTTTTCTGGAAAATGTTTTTAAGCCACTGACCTGAAGAATCACTAATAAAAAAGCGTCATCTACAAACAATAGCCCTGCTACAATGCCACTGATTTGTACTATTCAGGGGAAATGCTGACATCCTCCATTGAAGCACTAGTTTCAAGCTACTGAAAATGTTGGTTTAAATCCTGACAGCATCTGTTTCTCCTCCATGAGTTAATTCAAGGGGAATAAATGTGCAAAACAAAGGAAAGAAGGAAAGCAAAGGTGCACTGCTACCAGACAAACACCGCTCCCACAAATCTCCCTTATTTCCACCATCCACTGCCAGGTTTCTTGTTAGAATGTGCAATGCATAATTTACTCCTCATGTCTTTCCTTTCATCATCCTGTGAGTACAGATTCTTCCATAGGCTTCCTTGGTGTTACTGCCGTTCCTGTCACCGGTGCAAACTGAAGCTGGCTGGTGGGTTTACCTATATGAGTGTGCACTCTGCGGGACCGCTGATGCAACTTCTTAGCAGCCTCTGTCTTCATGACACTATTTTTGGACCTTGCTCTCACTCTCTCTTGTCTAGCAATGTCTTGTCTCATGGAGACTGGAGAGCTAAGTTCATTAAAATGGAATTTGGTGGGTTATTGCACAAAATTACCTCTATTTACATCTGCTGCCTGTCACTTTCAATTCTCTACACCTTTTATCACTTAATACTTCCACTACCTGTCCATGCCAACTTTCAGTGGGCAGCAGTTGTAAACTCAAGTTAGTATTGCTTGCTGTGTGCACTCCTTCCTACAGAAGCTGCCTTTAATGGGCTGTGTGAGCTGGTGTCTTGGCCAAGAATGTTTGTTCATTGGTAAGACAGAGCTACAGCTGTGCTGATACCCAGAAATGCCAAGAATATCCATAAATGATTTTCCTAGGCTGAATTATAGTTCCTACACTGTTATTAACTCTTTGGCTACTGCGAAATATCTTTGTTGAGATCAGCTGGGAAGAAAAGAATAAAACTGAAAGTAAGCTTTTGGCTGGAGTAAGCACTGAACCTGGATCTTTCATATCTCAACTGGGCTGGGCTGCAGTATTTTGGCTAAAAGAGAAGTTTTGGATTTTTGCTCATGGAGGACAGCTCAGCAGTGGGTCAGTGAGTGAGTTCGTAATGAAATTCATGCCTATGAGACATTTGAGAGGTGGAGACTCAGCTGAGACCCCATTGCCTTGAGTTAAAGAAGCAGTTAGGCACATGGCAGACTGTGGTGTCTAGTGGCTGAGTCACAGCCTATGGAGCAGTGTGTTACTCAAGCCTAGTATACTCTCCTGGTTTCGCAGCACTGCTCTACATACTAGAAAATTTTGCAAACCAACCCTTTTTCCTGTCTAACATGACACATCCATCACCTTCACCTGTGTTTACTTGTGTGAGCAGTTCAGCAGGGACTTTGCAAGGATGAAGAGCAGCAGAGTACGTTATTTCCACAGACCTCAGCAGGCATTGGCTAATGTCACATATCTGCAGAAGCTCAGGCAATTACATTTGTCTTCTTGCTTGCTGTTAGCATGACACCCAAACATCTAACTGACTACCATAGCAAAGCCAGGAAATCTGCCCCTGTAAAAATTAGGCACATACCAACGTGGGACAGCTCGTGTCTGAACCAGAAGCAATGGCTTTAAAGGCTTCCTTACTCACACTTTCTTCCTGCCCTTTCACAAGTGAATTAACACGGCATCAAAGTCTCTGCCACCCTGATCTCTGACCATGAGCCTATTAAAATTGCATTGGAAGTTAACAATGAGGACAGAAAACAAAGATCAAATGAATAATGCATAAACAAAGCACTTCAATTAGATATTGAAGAAAATAATATAAATATATTAGGTAGCAAAATATCTTGAATTATAAATTAGATGGGGAAATTATTTTTTTTCCCCCACTGGGAGGAAAAAGTAAAAGGAAATAAAGAGATACAAAGTCTTTGATTGGCTGATGAGAATAAACTGTGGGGATATTTATACTTCTTTGCTGTTCAAGCTTAGTAATTTCATGTGTTTTTGCAAGATAACACTTAGGTCATGTGATTTCATCAACCAATCGAGCTGCCAGGCTCTCCGCTGACACTCGGTAATGAAGTGATATGGTAGGGTAGGACACAGTCACCTTATCTTTTTATAAATGCATTGAGTGGCATTTGGGATGCCTTCCTACCTTTCCGGTTCATTTGCATTACACAAGAGCTCTCTAAATGTTAAAGCTTTCACTTGCCGTGAAAGTTTGACGCTTCCAACGGCATCCAGGGATATCTGTCTTGGAGTGGCATAAAAATAATGATGTGCAGTTGTGTGTGTGGGGACGGGGCTGCGTACGCATGTGCGCAACAGCCGGCTGAGACATTCCGGAGCTGTCTCCGGCACCAAAGCAACGCGTGGCGTCCATCCGAGTTGACAGGCCTACCCAACCTGAAATCATCTGAGTGCAGTTTCTGAAATCGTTTGAAAGTGGAGTGTCAGGAAGATGTTTGCATGGTGGCTGACATCTCCTCCCGGCGTGGTTTAATGACATCGCTCCCTTGTCATAACTCTCCTCACGCTTCACAAATAATAACAGCGGTGGAAGGACTTGGCAAGACGGAGTTGGGGGCAGGAACAGGAATGTGGGGAAGGGCTGGGAGGCAGGAAAGTGCAAATCGCTGGAGACAAAACCACTTGAAAGGTCTTGAATCAGCCTGAACATTCATACCTGGGAGGGCTGTGGGCGTTTCTTGCTTTCCACATCATTCTCCCATCTTGTTAAACAAGGGATACGGATTTACCTGTCTTTGCCAATCAGCTCAATCTAGAGTGGCAAGCAAGGATGAAATCCCTCTTGGTACTGAAGCCTGTCTACAAAGGTGCTAATTTTCTCTATGTATTTATTACAATATGTTTGGTGGGTGCAAGGATGGCGGGGGCAACAAATATGCTGTTGCTTGTGAGACTTTCCTCCTACCCACACTGGGCTTCTGGCTTTGGTGGGACTGGCAGGCAGGTTGTATGTAGAGAGAGACTCAAACAAACACTGCAAAGCAAGAGCTGGGGGGACCAAAGTGTTTGACAGAGTTGAGGGTTTTGAAATCCTGACTTTTAAAACCAGCTCTGCCACCTTTCTGCTGGCTCAGCTTGGGCAGGCTGCCCCATGCTTCCGCACCTCAGTCTCACCCTTTGCACGACTGGGAGGAGAAGGCAGTGCTAGGATTGAGGAATCAAGATTAATCCCAGAGGTGACCAAAAAAATCAAGGTGACATGAAACATGTTACAACATCGTCACATAGGGGATGAACGTGCTTCTTTAAAAATGCCTCATCAGCACTACGTACTCTCAATGTAATGGAGTTGTAGCCAGGAAAAATGATCAAGAGCTAACTGGCATTTTTCCCCCACTTCCAGAGAAAGAGTCACATTTTCCAAGTGCTTGCTAATTAGTGTTACCCACTTGTCAGCTAAGACTGGGAAACCAGACTTCTGGCCCCATTTTTGGTCAGTTCAGTGCTTGTGGGAAAGATGCTGCCCCTGGATTTCTGGTGGGGGACGAACCCAGCAGAACAAACCACGTCACCCACGAAGCCTGTGTGCTGCCAGGCAGAGGAAAGACTTGTTTCTGTCAGGCGTGAAGACAGTGAGAAAACGGAGGAGCTGGGGAATCAGGTAAGCGCTTTCCCGCGTCTCCGGATGGCTGTCTCAGCTGTCTCCGCAGCCGTAAGAGACAGTTCAGGAGCTGAAAGCCTGCACCTGCTGCTGAAAGAAACATGATTTTGTAGGTGCTCGGTGTCTGAGGGTTTCAATGTGCAATAAAAAGATAATTTATAGTAATCATAACAATCATGGGTGAAACCTTGAGGCCTTTAACAGTCTTTTGTGGGGCAGAACGACCACATAAGCTGGTGACAACTTTGCTGTCTCAAGGACTCTGTAAATGACTGAACTGCAGTCCAAGGACTATCTCAGTAATAATACGGCAAAGGGAATGTAAAAACCCTCCTTGTTTTAGCTAATACATCTAAGAAAGGACTTTTGTACACTCAGTTTTTGCCTTCTTCCCTCCCTCCACACGCAGCAATCTCTAGCATGCAATCCAATAAGAACAGAAGGGTGGGGTGGGTTTTTTTTGCTTGCTGACTTTGTCTAAAACACAGATATGACTGTGCTTTATAGAAAATATAAAGGCTTGTTGGGCCAAATACGTCTCTGACAGAATGCATGTGAGCACAGTAGAGATCCATTTTAACCACTGTGTCCAGAGATGCAGGGGGTATCAGAGGCATGGGTACAGCTCCCCACTGCCCCTCGGCCACCTCTGCAAACCAGGCACGTGCAGAAATCTCCTGAGCCCCTTTTTGAATATCTTTCCAGCAGATGTACAGTGGGCACGCTCCTGTGAGGATGGAGGGCGTCTCCCAGAAGACAGGAGCCTGCACTCCTGCCTTTGGTAGCGATGACTGACACTGGGGT
This sequence comes from Psophia crepitans, assembly GCA_013399095.1. Lineage (NCBI taxonomy): Eukaryota > Metazoa > Chordata > Aves > Gruiformes > Psophiidae > Psophia > Psophia crepitans. The sequence continues at coordinate 705,903 of VWZZ01001792.1, read as the reverse complement.
AGCCTGCCAGGCTTGCATGTGCTCCGCCAGCCCTTTGGGAGCGTGTTTACGAATTAAACGAAACAGTCAACAGATGCTTTCCCATTACTTCACAGGGAACTGAATGACAAGGTCAAGGAAGAGAAAGGGAAGAAAAAAACTTGGTCCAAAGAGTATGTACCTCAGTGGCCGGGATTATCTTAAATGGGCTCACACCTATGGCACTGGGGGAGTCCCTGTGCACCGAGAACATCTGTGCTTTGGATGAGTTCTTCAGCTAGCACCCTTTCCTTTGCTTCTCTTGGCTCACCTGGCAGAGGACAAAGAATCCCAGTGTATTTTTGTTGTCCAAAGGACTTAGTCCTACCACTGTGCCATCATTCCCTAGCTCCACACAGCAGATTCTCCTCACCAAGACTATGTGTGGGCAGCTACACGACACATAGAGAGTGGCACTTGACCCAACCTACACACTGCTCTTCTAGCTTTTACAGTCTGCAAGGAACAAATGGGCATGCCAGTGAGCAGAGCTGCAAACCAAGGTATCCTGTCTTCTCTTGGAGCAGGTGTCTGTGCTTGCAGTTGGTACAAAAGTGTCCCCTGAAAACACTGGGGGTGTATATGGCACCAGGTTGCTTTGCTGTGCCATGAATATGGTTCAGGTTTGAGGAGGTGTTTGTGAGAGTCATGGACAACTTGGAGAAGGAAACTGAATTTACTGAGGGCTTAGATTGAAGCCTGATGTAGTTAATAGAATTTTTCCCTCACTCTCACTGAGCTTTAAAGAAATCTCCAAATTCTTTAGGTGACAATCTCTGGAACTCATTTCACCTGGCACCAAATACCTGAAAATTTGGAGTAAAGGTGAATTGAATCATGCAAGTTCTCTCTATTACCAACGGAAAGATCTAGACTCCTCACTTTGGAAGGTGACTCCTATCTCAGATATGGAGGTATAATATGAACTTCATGCCAGAAATTCATTCAGATTACTGGAGAAAAAAATGCACAAATCAGAACATCAGTGTGAGTCTATCAGAAGCAGCATCAGCAGATGCCAGAATATTCAGGTAAGTCTTGAGGTGAGCTGACCAGACATGATGCAGAAAGTCTGCCAAATTGTAAGTATTACTGTTAAGGGCAGAATAAAATCTAGAAGTAAGGCCTTTCAGGTGGAGATCCCTGTGAACTTCTTGCACTTTTATGTGGCTTGGCTTCCTTGGATGTCTCCATGACCCCACCTAATGTTTCCTCTGCTATTCACCACACAACAGCAATGGGAAGAGTGGAGTTTAACTGTTATTGTCAGGGGGCATCTAAGGTAAATACTGTGCAATTTCTCATCTTTAACTAAGCAGCTGAGGAGGGATAGCACATCTATCCTTACCAATATTTTTAACAGTGAGGGTATCTAATTCCAATAGAGAAATTTAGGATGAACTGCTTAAGTGATTTAAGTAGATAAATATCAGGTGAGTTTTGGTGGGGTGTGCGCATGCTCTCTCTCTCTCTCTGTTTTTGTTTTTTTTTTTTCAGTTTCTTTTTAGTATAAAATCCACATAATCAAAGGAAGATTGCAAACAAAACAAATAACATAAATCTTACAGAGGAACCTAGGTTTACTATATTTAAATCAGAAGTATTTCTGAAAGGTTTAGACCTGATTTTTAAGTGTTGCATCCCCATCTATTTTCAAACAAATCCCTGGAAACTCATGGGTGCTTACCGCACACTGAAAATTTGGTGATTTCTTCTGCCCTAAACACTAATAGAGAAAAGTAGGTACTTCTTTTTGAATACTTTGTCTGTAAGGGCACTTATTCCTGAGCATCATCCTTACACTTGTTTTATCAGTCTCTAATGACCCCAGAGCAGTCGGGATGTCTGTTCATGTTTGAGCTGAAAGACAGCAAGACAGAGGGGCTGTGAAGGGCAGTCAGTAGTGAAGACATGTTTTCAGTCTTCAAGCTCCTGAGCTTTTCTTCCTTGAGATGAAGGCGGCGAAGGGGCTATTCCCCAGCATGGGAATGAGCCCAGCGTCACGGAAGAGAACTGCTGCTCGCAAGCTCTTCTGATGCAGGCAGGTCCATTGGGAGAGCTCCTCCCGCATGAAAGATCTGTGCTGGCACTAATGAATTTCTTAGCGATTGATTATGGAATCAAAGCTCGTCGTCTGTCCTCAATGGGCCTCAATGTAATTTCTGCATGTGTTAAAGAAGCGACTCATCTTTGTTGATACAGATTAGGATTAAAACACACAAGGGGAGGTGGGGAAAAAGATGAAGCTCAAAGCTTCCACCTGTATCTTCTCATCTTTGGAGCTTAGTTTAATAAAAACAGAAAACATATGCAGGTGGCTGGTTCAGAAATACTTTGCCAGCATAGCAGCTGCTTAAAAGCTTCCAAATGCTCAAGATGTTTATGAACTGGGATCCATCTCTTGTCATCCTCCATCCGCCACACTCCTGCACACCTCCTCTAATTACAAAAACATAAAAAAAAAGAAGAGGAAACACTGCAGAGCAAGTGCATTCAGATGAACCTGGGAGGGTGGGTCTTGATTTGTCCCTTCTCCTTTCCTGTTATGCTATCAGATCTAGTGATATCAGAGAACAGTTTGGGCTGACATAGTCTGGGGTTCCTTCCTGTGCTGTCCTTCATGGCAGTTTTTAAGTTTTAGAAGGTGATTTAGAGGGGAAATTGAGCCAGTAGGTGTATGTAACTCCAATGCTGGGGTTATAGCCCGAAGTGTAAGAACTGCAACACAACAGAAGTGCATCAGAGGCATTGCACAGAAACTAGAAGTACTGTTCATGTAGCGATGCTCTTTTTCCCTCACTCCCCCATATCCAGAGGACACTGCAGTCAGTGCTCTGCATGGGCACAGGGACTCAGCTTTACCTACACCTTCCTTCCTACCAGAGGTCTCTCTGCTTGATTTTTGAAACCACTCTGCTGGTCTGCAAGAGGACTTTGGGAAACAATGACAGAGGAATCTTCTTTTTGCAGCCATATCTGCTGCAGTCCAGGCATGTTGAGGCCTGCTGTGGGCTCAGTGAATCTCCTCTGTGGACCAGGTGAGGGAGCAATCCTTCCCACTATTGCACCGTAATGTGTGAACTATTGGATATTTTTTCTCTCCTTTTCCCCACCCCCTGCCCTGCCACCTGTGAAATTTCTAAAACTTTTTTCATTTACGAGAAAAATTAAATAAACAAATAAATAAACCCCCAGAACTCAAAGATTTCTTATTAAAGTTCTGAACATATGCTACTTAGGAAAAAAAAATCTAAGTGAAATTGGCTGATAAAGTAAGAATCCCACAAAGGGCTGTTCTTCCAATCATTCGGTATTTCTCCTGTAATTTCCTCAGAGATTGTGGAATGATTTTCCAGATGTCTCTGTTCCTTCCAGGTGGCGTGTTCAACATGATTTGGAACAAGGCCAATCTCATGCTTCTTCCTATACAAGGGAGAAGATACTGCACAAGGTACATATATGTACATACTTCCACATCTTTTTAAACACAAATAGTGTGTTTTCTTAAGTGTGCAAGTAAAGCACAATTCAGAGGAAGGGTGGTTTTCTTGTGAGGCTGACAAAATTGCCGTGCCTGAGAAAGCTACCACCTTTTCTGATCAGTAAGAAGAAAACCAAGGGCAGTTTTTGCTACAGAAGTGGTTGTAAGGGGTGAGGAGGTGGCACAGTTTCCTGCTAGTCTTTAATGTGGCTTACATAAACCCTGTTTATCCTAAAACTTACTTTCATTCCCTCCCAAATGCTATACCTCCTTGCTCGCCTGTTGAACATAGGTTGACAGCAGCAATGTGCAACCACAGAACTGGGGCTGCAGGGACACTTCTGGGGCAAGAAGCCTATGGCAAATGAAAATAGTAACAGTAAGTTTGAGTCAGTATATTCGATCAGGACAAAAACCATTGCATATTCTGCCTATATTCAGTATCTTAAAATCTGTGGCAAGGAGATCTGTTGATATCTCTCCTGGAGGGCCAAATGCTATGGTGGTTTTCTGCAGGGTGGACTGAGGTTTACATGAGCTGCAGCTGTGCAGACCCTAACAGGGACCTCCATCAATCTCAGCACTTCCTTCATCTGCAAAAGAGCAGACATAGCTGATGATAAACTAGACAATTCCTTGACAGAGAAGCCTGTTTCACTTTCCACCCAATACACTTTTCACCCTGCAGACTTAACTACTTCTCTGTAAATGAGAACCACCTTTATTTTTGGTACCGACTCACATCTCTGCTCTGCATTATCAGAGAGATTAAGCCAATCAGTACTATCAGTGGCCCCGACTCCCTGCGATGGACGGTACGGCAGTGTAAATGCCACGGGTGCATTTTAATACTTGTGATTTTTAAATGATGAGGAGGATGCTTGCTGGGAGACAGACAGAGATGGGCTTTGGCTGTGGCAGAGAGAGCTGAGCAGTGCCCTTTGAGTGGGATTTTCATTCTGCCTCCTTCCAGCACTGACGTCAACAGGAGCAATAATGACCTGTTGGGTTTTAAGATGAAAGAAGAAGGGAAGGCATTTCCCCCCTGCTCCATATAGGCTTCTGCGATAAATTTAAATACCTCCAGCATGCCATGCATCACAAGCTAAGCGTAAGTGATGGACCTTGGGTCACTGTTGCTTCAGTTCTACGGTTTGCTGTTGCAATTCCCTCCGCTCAGACTCCATGTACACGTTTTTGCCATTTTCACTCATGTTTTTTCGATTGAAGCCCAGCCTTTTAACGGGCAAGTTTTTCCAGCAAAGTGCATAAATGCTGTTGAAGAGATATTTCCCTTTCTCTGGAATATGAGTGTGATTTTCAAAAAAACTCCTTAATCTTATGCTGTCAGAAAGACCTTGATATAATTGAAAACTTGTATCACGAATGGAAAGTATAAAACTCATCATCTATCTGCAATGCCACCCTAAGCTATCTATCCATAAATGTTCTATAAGGCAGTGAGTCTGCTACCCTGTGCAAATATAGGTAACTTTCAAAGAAAATCAGGAAAATTAGGAATGGGGTAGATTCTAGAAATTTAAATTTTTTTTCCCTTTTCTGAATCGGGGTCAAAGGTGTAATATTTTTGCTAAACTGCTCCTCTAAGAACAAAACTCAGGAAAAGAAAGAACTCTTTCTCAGCTTAGGCTCACTGACACTTTCCACCTCCATAATTGTGTGAATACCAGAATGCTGTGCTATGATTTTAACCTTTTACATATTTTACCATTTTTATAGTAACCCTTTCTTCCTTGCAGCTTTGCCTGCATTTCACACATTTCTAGTACATTTCTAGTGTAATAGCCTATATTTTCTTCAAAAACCAAAGCCAATTAAAACATAAATATATGTATTTTTTAATACTGAAACAAGTTTGCATAATTTCCACCCGGTATCTCTTGCATTGGGAGAAAGCAACATTTTGATTTGAACTGCTTTGGTTCTGGCAACTAGCTTTTCTAATAAAATGTGGGATCCATCTTCTCCAGCTGAGGATGTTTTTTAAATTTAGATGTCCAAGCTGTTCAACCTAGGGTTTCTTTATGTTTTGGTGGGCGTTTTTTGTGGGGTTTTTTGTTTTGTTTTGTTTTGCTTTGTTTTATTTTTTGTTTTTATATAAATACCTCCTGAGGGCAATTCATCTGTTTTTTCTTACACACTTATCTTTGACTACAATGAAACGAACTCTGGAGGTACCTGTTTTTCTGTATTGAGTATAAGGAAAGCCTGGCATGACTAACTCACATTGAACATCTGGCTTTTAAGACAGCTAAATCAGGGACGATGAACCTTGCCACAACTGGATTGGCAGAAAATGGCCCTAAAACATGTTATCGGCATACCTATGAACATCCCTGTGTCAGGTCCCCTGGTGTCTGCTGACTCCTGGACATTGGTCATGAGCAAATTCGACCAAGTCTTTGTATCTGAGAGCAGTGAGGAGAAAACCGTAGGATGTCACCTGAGCGCATAACTTGCTTAGAAGTGCTGCTGAATGGCCAGAAAGTTTGGAGACTGCTTTCTACCAAGTCATCAAAGAGAGCACTGGAAACAGACTATATTTGTCTCTAAAAACCTCTTTTTCATTTACACCTCACGTTTATTTCCCCAGAGTTTGCAACAGCCGGGTTCTAATTTTGGATATGTGACTATCTTTTACTGAGACGGTCACCAAGAACACGAGATTGACAATAAGATTTTGGATGTGGGAATCAGCAACAAATTACTTTTTGAAAGTAATTTGAGCAACACTGAGTAGCTGATAGATTCAGGCCACAAACACTTTCACCTGAATCAAGGCAACCTCCAAAACAAATACACCAGCCTGGAAGAAAGGAGCCTTCTTGTACTGGAGGGATGACTGGCTCACTGAGCTTAGCAATACTTATTACTGATAGAAAAACTTAAGAGGAAAGGTAACAAGGGAGATCTTACACGGTCTAGGGAGAAGAAGGGTGTAGAGGGAAGTGTAGAGGACACTGGAGTTATTCTATCCTGTTGAGATCTTAAATGAAAACTGAACGGGAGTCCAGAAAGATGAGGGAAGAGAACAGAAAACGTAGTGAGTTTGGCATCTCTGATCTCAGCTCAGCCCGCACTGAGTCTGAAAATGACCTCAGGCTGGAGATCTCTAGCTGTGACTCTGGCGCAGATGGTTCCCCTTGCTATCAAAGGACAGAAAGAGCAATAGCTGGTATTTCCACCCCTGCATTTACTTCTCAACTCTGCCCTGCCTCCCTAACCCTTCTGCCCAAGGCGCCAATAAAATCTGCTATTTCCCTCCTTCTATAGAAAGGCAAGAACGACCTTGTGAAAACAGACACCTGAAGGAGAGGATCTCATGCTTCGAGATCTGTAGGGCCATATTCTTTCCCAAAAGCACCTCATGCTGACCTGATCCTGCTCCCAGGGAGAGGGCTGATAACAATCCCTCCTGACTGGAGCGAGGACAGACTGGCCAGCACACAAACTCTTTGGAAAGCGCTGCTGATCTTATGTACAGCTGCCCAGCAGGAGAGGGCTGTCTCTCGGCAGGACCTCAGTGGCTACATCTACATTACTCTGAAAGGGCACCATCTGGAGCAGCAGGAAACATGGCATACTACACCTCCTGCGGGCTGCCTGCCTGTGGAGAGTTTGTCTGGGCCTGCCTGGTAGCGCACTAACCCTCCAGGTATCCCTGGGCATGCGAGGTCTTGTGCAGTGCGATCCGAGTACACTTGACACACCTTAGGCCATTCTTGCAGGCTCATTATCTGCACAGAGGGTGATTTCCTAGTCTTGAGCTCAGGGCTAACCTTAACAGCCAGTGTAGACACCTAACATCAAGTGTTATTCAGCTCCACCTGTTCACAACAAGTTCTTCCCCTCTTTTGGAAGAGAAAGCATTTTACATCCGTGTCCACCTGGGTCATTCCTCCCTCCTTTTCCTCCACCCAGCTATGCAAAGCCGCACACAACATCAGAGAAGGAAAAGCAGATATACCATAACAGATCAGAGTGTGGGTACATTGCATAAAATATGCTGTTTGTGACAGAGGGAGCCATCCAGCCAATTTGATAGCTCCGCTCCCAGGGGATTAAAATACCTCCTTCATCTCGGCAGAGAGCCTGCGTATGGAAATAACTGGAATTAAAATCCACCTTTTGCTTCGGTGCTTTCAAAACACTGCTGCCTCTCTTGGGCAAAGCCAGACATAATCCTGGATTCAGTGTTCCCTCTCAGTGGTGTTCAGTTTGTTATCTCTCCTTGTTTGTTTGTTTCTTCCACTGACTTGCTGTGTACCCCTGACATGAAGATAATCAAAATCTCTGGAGGAGGGGAGCTCTGTTTATACCCTGATGCTCCTAGGTAGTCATCACTCTCATCTGGCTCCTGGGTTCGTGGTGGTCCCCTAACCGCAGCATCTGAACACCTCCCCATCTCTAGCTAGCCAGCTAGCTCACACTGAGATCTGTCTCTTAAATAGCTAGTGTTAGGTCAGGTAAACAAATCTCATCCTAATTGACTAGATCAAGGTAACCCATGTAGTTTGTGGTAGAATAAAACACAGAATTTACACCAGAGGCCAATGTCCTCCCCAGCCTCTGGTTCATGCCCCTAATGTGAAATAAAAATTCATCAAGGGCTACCAAATAGAAAGACACCACCTTTGGCTCAGGGATCTTTTGAACTACAAATCACAGGAGACAGGATGAATATTTTAGGAGGGAATCACTGCCTGCTTGCCCTGATATCACATTTTTTCTTAGGCATATGCTCTTGACTACAATCAAAGACAGGATACCAAGCAAAGCAGATGTTTGGGCCACCCCAGCCTTGCTGTTCTTGTGTTCTTCCCAATCTCAGACCTTGGATTAGTCACTCAGGGACACCTTTCTAGCGGTGACATTGTTCCCAACTTCCTTGACCAAGGTCACATTGGAAGCCTATAAAAGGTCTGAGAATTAATTCCAAATTGCTCAAGTGAAATTTCTACGCATTGGACTGTCCACCCCCTGATTCATGGCTCCTACAACTAATTTCAACTGCAGACTATCAAATTTTTTTCAGGAGCTGTGTCTGATCAGTTGATAATGTTAAAAAAAAAAAAGGGGGGAACACGTCAAATAAATTCAAACAATAAATAAGCCAGCTGAAATCGAGGTCTGCTCATGGATATTCAGTAAGCTGCAAAAGAATCAAAATCTGTTGGATAAATTATTCATTGCAAATTATTTGTTCATCTTGACAGTCATAAAATTATACAATCCATTAAAAAAAAAAGTCCAGTCACAGTATTTGACTCCGGCCCTGTGCTACAGAGAACACCTCACTAGGTTGGTCTTTAGGATGAATGACACACCTATGCCCCTGCTGATGGGATCTGGGGGTGTCCAGCACCTCCTAATTCAGCCTGGGAGATGGAGTGCTGTATGGGTAGCCACAATGCCTCTGGAGGAAGGGTTTTGTTTGCTCTTATAGGGATCTGAGAATACTCCTCCTCATTTCTCCCCCTACCCCAGCTGAAAAGAGAGGGTGTGGAAACCACCACTCTCACATATCTCAAGTATTTTAAATCACACAAGTCCTCTTCAGCTTTGTGCCAGTGGACTTTGCTCAAAGTAGGCTCTTTTCCAACACCTCCTGCTTGGACATATCTGTTGCCCTTTGTCGTGGTTTTACCCTAGCCAGCAGCTGGGCACCACGCAGACGCTCGCTCAGTCCCCCCCATCGGAAAGGGGGAGAGAATCAGAAGAGGGAAAGTGAGAAAACTCCTGGGTTCAGGTACAAGAGTTTAATCAGTGAAGCA
>VWZZ01001792.1:666519-694996 GCA_013399095.1 Psophia crepitans | reverse complement strand
AGGAAAGGAAAGGAAAGGAAAGGAAAGGAAAGGAAAGGAAAGGAAAGGAAAGGAAAGGAAAAAGAGAAAAAATTAAAGAGAAGAGAAAAGAAAGATAAAAGAAAAAAGGACAAGCACTGTCTTGTGAGAAGCAAGGAGTAGATGTATTTGTCCTCCTGGAATGAGTCCCAGCAGTGCAGGGGGACAGGCAGGCAGTAGTCAGACAAACAGAGCTTATTGGAATGAACTTGTGTACATCCAAGGCAGCTCCTCTCCTGCCCCATTTGTTCCATCTCTTGACAGATCCCATTAAGCCGAACAGCAAGCTAACTGGTTTGCAGAGCCCTGTGGGCTGTTGCAAGGGAGCGGATACTTATGCAGCTCTGCTTTTCTGTTGTCCCTTCTGGGGCAGGGGAAGTTGTTGAAACAATTTAGTGTTTGCAAGGACTTAGCAGGTGGAGATTTAAAGGAGATAGAACAATTTCAGATGTGCAGCTTAAGACTCTGGTGATGTTTTTGGACTTCCAAAAGCCACAAAACATACTCGCCTAACAGCGATGCCACTTCAATATGCCTGAGAGTAAAACGAAGGACTAAAAAACTACTGACCCCTTTTGTAAATCTTGGCATGGGAATGTGTGTTCTGTAAACCATCAGTCCTAAGTTATGAAGAGGGATTTCGAAGAAATTTAAACTACAGAAGAGATCACCATTCCCCTGTCATAGGCTGCTGGACAACCATGCAGCTTGAGCATTAACCTCAGCGTTGATGCACATGGGAGCAATCAGTGTGACCATATAAGTGAACACGTCCATACTACCAAGTACCAAGAAATCTCAGACAAATGTCCAGCAGCCTTAGATTCTATTTCCACACAGAAACAAAGGAGATTTCTAAGAGAAAATGTGAATGTATGGTGATCCTGCCTAAAGAGGGATGATGGGGTTTCTGCTTTCTTCTTTTTGGCTGCTTTTGAAAAAAATACCAGACCTTCATGCTCCTCATTAGGAATCTTACTCCCCTTGGAAACCTGGACCTGTGTGGGCTGTGCATGAAGTAGCATCTGAGCCCATTCTCCATAAGACACAATGAGACAGAGGAGGTTGCATTCCCAATCCTAGACATTGGATTTGTTGTTTTTGCAACCATCTCTCTTTAAGAGGAGAACACTCCACGCTTGCAGAGTATTTGTATTTTTTAATGTCAGTGTCAGCTTCTTCCTCCTAGGCAAATTACAGGTACAGAAGGTAAATGCGCTAAGCAGTGGCAGAATGAAGGGGGAGACACCAAATCCACAGCCCTAGAGAACAAGCTAAGCAAAGAAGGACTTGCCTTTAGCTCAGCATCCCTCCCCGACTAGCTACTTGGCATTCCAGCAGGGTGGGTTAATCCTTTGCCTTTGATGAATCTTTAATCTTGGCACCTTGTGGCTGAAGCCGGCACTAACTAGCAGATCCTGGCGATCAAAGTAATGCACTTAAATATTTCATTTATAAATAAAAAAATAATAAAATAAAAAATAAAGACTTGGCTTCATAATAGCAATAAGACAACTCCAGGGGAGTTGTTATTGCCAATTAATCACACTCTTGGGACTGAAAAGAAGCTCCACTGCTCCTTGTAATTCTAATTGCCCTATGGGTGCAATTATCCTTACCCCCCTCTTCTTCTCCATGTCCAGCCAGACCTAATGGCTTAATTCCAGGGTAGGCTTTCTAGTTTTTAACCTCTATTGCTCTAAACCACCCTTCCTGTGACCCAGTCTGGGGATGGAGAACTAGAAGACTAATTCATCTGCTTTTGTGCACTTTCACTCTGGCCAGCTGCAATGCAGGTGTATTCACACCTGCTTTCATGTGCACAGATCCAGGCTGACCGTGACGATACTCAGGGGATTCACCATGCTGCAGAAGACAATCCATGAGCACTGTTTTTTTGGGTAGGCTCTGCAGCTCATGTCCATGAAAGCACATAATTCTCACCTCCTACTTAGGACCTCAAACTTCCCACTGAAGCTGCAGCCTCTGCTCAGAGCTCAGGGACTGGACCTGAGCCATAAACTTTTGAGCATAGAAAGGAGCCTCCTCATTGCTATTTGTGCTACTTTGAATGTTTGGCAAATACTAGAACTAATCCTGTTAAAGACACATATTCTTTTCTTCATTATCTGTTATTGAAGCTTTTCCCAATTTGAAGCTTGGACCTGACCCACAAAATGTCTAAATCTACAGATAAATGGAGGCACATGTGACACTACAATGGGACTGGCAGGAACAGATAGTTGGGTAAAGGGAAGAAAACAGGGCAAGGAGAGCATATCTAATGACTTTTTGGGCCTATCTAGATATTCTGCAGAAAGGTGTTTCGTCACCTGACTGGGTTCTGCTAAAAATGAATTTCCCTGCATCCATCTTAAGTATCCTGCCCGACAATTTTGTTCAATGCCTCCCACTTGTTACACTGGGAGAAGCGGTGAGCAGCTATTCTCTGTTAATTTTCTCTGAGACGCTCAGTTTTACATGCATTTGTCATATGCCAGTTTTATCATGAGAGGCTAAAGGCACGAGTTACCTTCTCAAAGAGAAAATTAAGAGTTGATTTAACTGTTGATGGAACAGAAATATGAGAATACAGGTGCCGTGGTTTTACCCCAGCCAGCAGCTGGGCACCACGCAGACGCTCGTTCCGTCCCCCCCCTTGGAAAGGGGGAGAGAATCAGAAGAGTGAAAGTGAGAAAACTCGTGGGTTCAGGTACAAGAGTTTAAGAAGTGAAGCAAAAGCCGCGTGCACAAGCAAAGCAAACCCAGGAATCCATTCCCCACTGCCCACGGCAGGCAGGGTTCAGCCATCCCCAGGACAGCAGGGCTTCGTCACCCGTAACGGTTACTGGGGAAGGCAAACGCCATCACTCCGAACGCCGCTGCCCCTCCCTTCCTCTTCCCCCCAGCCCCTTACAAACCGAGCATGACGCCATATGGTATGGAATGTCCCTTTGGTCACTGGGGTCAGCTGCCCTGTCTGTCCCCTCCCAACTCCCCGCGCACCCCCAGCCATCCCGCCGGCGGGGCGGTGCGAGAAGCAGCAAAGGCCTTGGCTCTGTGTGAGCATCGCTCAGCAACAGCAAAAACATCTCTGCGCTATCAGCGCTGCTTCCAGCACAAACCCAAACACACAGCCCCATGCTGGCTGCTGCGAAGGAAATTAACTCTCTCTCAGCTGAAACCAGGACAACAGGTCTCTGTATTTCAGCAGATGGGGATGTAGAAAGAACCAGATCCTAGAAGGTGAAGTCTGACATGCAAAGAGGCAATAAGGTGCCCCTTTTAAAGAGTAATTAACTATTAGAAGTCTTTACCAAGGACTATAGAAGATAACCTGTCACTAGCTACCTTAAAATGGGATCAGATGTTTTTCTAAAATATACATTTTACTTTGACAATAGCTCTTGGACTTGAAATGGGAAATAATTCAGAGAAGTCTGAAGACCTGTTTTATGTAACAGGCTAGCTGAGATTGTCACATAAGTCTCTTCTGGGCTTAAAATGCATGAATTATTGAAGTCTGATACTCAGTCTCCACAGCAAAGGTTGCTTTCTCTGAAAGGGTCAAGCCTTTAAAGGTTCACTTGTAGCTACTTGTAATGTTCATCACCTGCTGTAGTGGAAGCCCAAAGCTTTGAATTCAGGTCTTAAAGAAAAAAAATAAAAAAAAAATCAAGGACTGGATTCAGACTGTATGCGTTTTGTGGCTGATCTGAAACTGGTCACCCTGCTATGCCTAACCATGTGAATTGAAGGGTGAAAAAAAGCTGTCATACTGCACGTTCGGAGCTTTCTACTTCCTTAAAGAAACCTTGTCTGTAACAATAAAGTTTTCCTCATATTTTTATTCTTTAATATATCCTCAGATGATATAAAGAAACAGAGCTCCCTTAACTTCAGCCGAACTGGAGCAATTTACCACATCTGAGAATATGTCTCATTTCACTTCTCCATTCACTGATGGCATCACCTCTTGAGAGAAGGAAAAAGGCAAATTTAGTTCCCATCACCAGTTCATTCCTTGCTTTCATGGCTAAGGCAATCAACAATTATTGCTGATCACACACACATACCCACAAAGCTTTGCAGAGAATTGCGGCAGTGCTCCTGCAAAGAAAATGCGCTAAGTTTCATAAAAATTAGAGGTTGAACTGTTCCTATGTCTTGTCCTTTCCACCAGCATTTAAGGCCTGCAAAGCTTGCTACTTGTGTTGCAATCTTACCCAGCTACAGGATATGTGACTGTGTTGCTTATTCCTCCCCAGTGTAATGTAGACCTCCATGCCTCACATGAGCCAGAGTCTTGTATGAGTTATATGGCTATTATGTTATAAGTAGGACTGATGTATTACAGAATGCTGCCATAGATCCTATTAATGGCACTCAGGCTCCATTTTTTTCTCCCTGTAGTAAATTCTGCACTTTTTTTTGAAATGGACAGCTTCACAAAGATGCAAAGATCCAGCACCCAGGAGGGGCTCAGGCAAAGTTTGGGGTTTGCAGGTTAGGCGGTAGCAGAGCACCTCACTTCTCTGCAGTAGCAGGATTTACGTTGACATCACCAGCCCCTTCTGATAAAGTAGTGTCTTGTCCAGCCTTGAGCAGTACTGCTGCTGAGAGGTTTCCCCGGTCCCATGCACTTCACTCCATTGCCTGATTTGCTCTTGCCATAATAATGTTTTTCCTTGTTCTGAATTTACAGTTACCTCAGCCCCTCATTACCATTCATGCCCATTGACAGATTTGCGGGTATCTGCCCTTTTTCTAACACTCTTCTGCCTAGGAGCAAGACATAGCTTGATATTCGCATACAGTGGTTGTTTTTTTTATACAGGGTGATCTCAATAAGAGAAGAATCTGGAGCCGTTTTTCAGGCTCAAACATCTCTGATCTTCAACGGATATGCATATTTCTGGGCTGCTGTCCCACTTGGCTCTCAGTTCTTTATAACAGGAAAAAGCATAAAGCCCAGAATAAGCATATGTAGGAACTTCAAATATCTATCTGGATACAACTTAGGCTCCGCTCTGATTTTAAGAATCAGGATTCAAACACAACATTAATTCTTTCCTTCCATGACAATTTCATCATTTTGGAAATACCTTCTTATGAAGTTTGTTTCTTTCTTGAATTTATACCTAGGTACTGGGGTAAGTTTGAGGGGAGTTCGCAGATATGAAAGGTGGTTGGATGGGTTTTCTTCCTTCCCCAAATTTTGAAATCATAGAATCATAGAATAGTTTGAATTGGAAGGGACCTTTAAGATCTTCTGGTTCCAAACCTCCTGCCACAGGCAGGGACACCCTGCACTAGACCAGGTTGCCTAAAGCTCCATCTAACCTGGCCTTGAACACTTCCACGGAGGAGGCAGCCACAGCTTCTCTGGGCAACCTGTGCCAGGGCCTCACCACCCTCACAGTAAAGATTATTTTCCTTATGTCTAATCCAAATCTCTCTTTTAGTTTAAACCCATTCCTCCTTGTCCTATCACTCCCTGCCCTTGTAAACAGCCCCTCTCCAGCTTTCCTGTAGGCCCCTTCAGGTACTGGGAACCCGCAGTTAGGTCTCCCCAGAGCCTTCTCCAGGCTGAACAAGCCCAACTCTCTCAGCCTGTCCTCATAGGAGAGGTGCTCCAGCCCCCTGATCAACTTTATGGACCTCCTCTGGACTCACTTCAGCAGGTCCGTGTCTTTCTTATGTTGAGGGCCCCAGAGGTGAATGCAGTAAAACGGGGACAAAGGCTTAACACTGTGGCTTTGTACACATCTATCAGCTAAACCTAGTAAAGACTTGGACCCAGGCACTGTGCTGTGTCCGTACAGATTGTTATGGTCCAGGCATCCTTTCCAGGAAGAAATTTAGATTCACTCACACTGCTCTGGGTGGAAGAGATTTTAGGTAGGTGGATAAAAGCTGTACTGTGTCACTTGTTCCTTGGGCCAGAAAATGGGCCTTGGCTGGTTTAATTTACTACTGTAGATATATGTTTTAAGATTGCATCGTGTGGTAATGATAACAGGACAGAGAGACATGAAAGTTTAAAGATAACAGTATCTTCCTCAGTCCCGCTAACAGCTCACTGTGACTCTTCTGTGTCTTACAGTTCATTTCCTTATTTCTTTCCCCTATCTTCCCCCTTTCCAAAACCCAGCCAACATGCACTATGTAATTTCTTACTGGATGCCTCGAAATGGATTTGAAAAGAGCCAGGTTCTCTGCTTAGATGAACTGTGGGACTTAGATATATTCAGTGCTGCCTCTGCTCCAGCCTAACTAAATGTTCGGCAGCACAGTGAGTGAGTAAACGAGCGGTTGTAAAACCATGATGCAATCCCTGCCTGTCACATTTGATTTAGCAAACAAAGTCAGATGGTCTTACAAAAAAAAAAGAAAAAGAAAGAAAAATAAGCATAGCCATTGCTTCTGTGTTGGAACTGAAACATTAACAATCAGAGGACAGTATTGAAGCAGTGCAGCCAGAACATCCATCTTAGACACATCAGGCCACACGGAAATCCATGACCAGTGGATACAAGAAGTCTAAATACCTCTGTGTTGGTAAGATAGACTCATCCTGATTACGGGGAAGCTGATGAGGTACAGAACTGGGGTCATAAATCTGGTGTGTAAGATGGCTGTGGTGAAGGCAGCTCTGACCAGGGGCTGGGATTCAGGTCTGTCTTAGCTGAGTGAGGCACAAGGGATTAGGAAATGCAGGTCTTCTTGAACATACCCTGAATTTACCCCTAAATTAATCAAGATCTTTTTTCCAGAACTCCAATGTAGCTCTTCTAAGAGATTATAGCTAATCTCTTATCACTAATCTGACGTATCTCTTGTTGCCTTCAACAAGTGGGGAGGGTTCACTAAAAGGCGAGGAAAGAGACAGAAATGAGACTGAGAAGTATTTGCATTTACATGTCTCAAAGTCTCTTTATATAGTCCCTGGTGTTTGGGATGAAGAAACACCCCAAGTCCATAGTGAATGTTAGAATTATGTGGCCTGAATCAGAGAAAGGTAAAGGAGCAAAGGTCTGTTGACCCATGTTCATCTGCCCCGTATCAGGCAAAAATCTCAGAAAAAATGTTAAACTCATCTGATGGCCGTCATGATGCTGGGAAGATTCTGTTACTTTGGAGCCCAATTTATAAGATTTTGGCAATGTGGTGTCCTTCTCAGCAGTGAAGTTCAGGCTCAGTTTTGACCTTGAGTCCTCCTGAATCTGGATATGGTGTAATTCCTAGATGGTGTCTATATTACTTATGTTTTACTCTGAACACAACAACCTGTTTTTAATAAAGGAAGGAAAAGACAGTTGTAAGAGGGGAACTGATACTTCTGTGTTTGCCCTGTTGGGTCCAGAATAGGAAAGATGAGTGGTGGAGTAGAGAAAGGGTAGAAAAGAAAGAGAGGAAATCACTAGCTTATTTCTCTGTCATTCCCAGATTTATCTTTTTCTCTCTTTTCTTTATTACTAGGGACATTAAGATGAAGGCAGTGTCCTTTCTGAGTTGCACTCCCATGGCCCCTGCTTGCAGAGTACCTCTGAATGCCTCACTGATACAACCGAACAAAGTTCACAGCACCCTTGTGAGAGGAGTCAATATCATTAAGGATGATTGTACGTTACGATACATTTTCTAAAGCTCCATCTATGTTACAATTAATCTCCAATTCCAGTCCAGTATTTGGCCTTCCAAGGTACACATTTACTTTCCATCGCACGTAGTAACGATTTTCTGTCCCTGGTCCTGACTTTCCACTGGTGTAAATCTATACGGAGCCTGCTCCAGCTCATTTTACACCAGCCCATCATCTCAGACTTTCTCTGATATTTGTTGTCTGGTGGTGTTGCGGGTCAT
Organism: Psophia crepitans; assembly: GCA_013399095.1. Lineage (NCBI taxonomy): Eukaryota > Metazoa > Chordata > Aves > Gruiformes > Psophiidae > Psophia > Psophia crepitans. The sequence continues at coordinate 687,112 of VWZZ01001792.1, read as the reverse complement.
TAAGATAGATGCTTGTGGCTACCTCGGGACGGGCGGATGTCAGTGTTGGGAAGATGTGTTTCCTTATATATGGTTTGCTGCACTCAGTGGGATCTTTCAAGGTAGGAAAGACAATCTGAATGCAAAGTGGAATTGAGTGCACAGACTGTCACAACTGTTGGGCTAGAAGGCACCAAGAAAGAGCTCATTTTTCTTGTGAGAAGACAGGATCAGCTATATCTGTGTTGTTCCGGACAAAAGTCTGTCTGTCCTGCTCTTGCAGGTCTGTAGTCCTGGAGAGGCTGTGCCCAGTGTGAAGAAAGAATTTAAGCTTTTTATGGACTTTGCCATTGTACACTGTGTCATTTGCAATGCTAAATTTTATGTTGTCATAAATTTTATCAGTTATTGAAAATTTTTAAAACTAGCATCTACAATCCTGCAATGAAGTAAGCATTGTACGCTTATTTTTACAGTAAGTTTCCAAGCATCATAATCACTAGACCCTCCTCTCCTCCCATTCCTCAGCTCTTGGAGGGATGAAAAAATTCAATAAATAAGACAAGGCACGATGCAAACTCGTAGAATGCCATATATGTCTGTGAAAAAACACCCCCAGATTTTAAGCGGCTTTTTTGGTTCTGAAAATCTTGACTCCTGATTATAAATGTTTGGGGTCGGGAATACTCCAGTGGGAAACAGCCAAGAAAAGCATGGGCCAATTTACCTGCTTGATGCCCTTGAGAACTGAGACTTACTCTGCCCAAACTGGAAGTGGACAAGCTGCACAAAGCATCAGATAGCAAGAGGTGAATGCAGATGTCACCTGATTAAGTGGACATGGACTGGGGAGAGGACACAAGTGCTCTCCCCTGGCTTTTGGCTACGTCTATGACTCACCCATCTGGGGTCATTCACACTCTGGAGGAACATCCATAGCTCACACTGAGATGCTGGGCAGCCCCTCACCTGTGTCTGAGGGGAGAACTGGGCTCTTAATTGCCTAGCATGACTGCATGAGAAAGGTGTATGGTAATAATGCTGCAGTAAATGAGAAAGCTGGCTATGTGAGTATCACATCCTTTGTCAGCTTTATTTCACTTAATAATGTGACATGGCTTGGGGAGGGAAAAAAATTATTAACCTTGCCATTTTTAAGCCTGAATTGCTGGGAGTTTTTCTGCTGAAATTCATGCCCTTAACTTTCTTTGATATTTAACAAACTCCTAGTTTTATCTCCATGGAAGCCTGTTTCAGGAGGGATGAGAACTAAATGTCTGCATGGAGGGAGTAGGGGGGGAGAGCGTAGAGCAAGCCACCATTCGGGAATTGGGTGTAAAGTAGTCTGGCATTGATCAACGTCTTTAAAAGAAAGTGGGAGGGGAAGTGTACTGAAAATGAGTGAAAGAACGGTATTGTAATCTGCTTTATTGCATTCCCGAGATGCTTGACTTAGCCTCATTGTCATAGCAAGATGATGTGTACCCTATGAGTGTATAAAAATATATGAACTCCTGGGACAATATAGTTCAATCTGCTCTGCTATTACCCATCATGCTCATCTGAGCACACTACAGCTATTAGATCTGTTTGTGAAACAGCTGAGCCCATGGATGGATCTCCTGCAAACAGAACCTGAGTGTATAGTTGAGACAGGGTCTGACTGTACAATACATGGAAGGAGAAACAATGGAAATGAATGTACAATGGGGACAACTGCACAATGGGAGGTGCAAGAGGAATGAATCTGCTCCAACTGTGGATATGTAATGGTAAAACAGACAGATCGCCATCTATAATTCATGGTGTTTGCTTCCCCCTTCCCCTTGTCAGATAGCCCTCAATCAGTTTGACTTGCTGGAGCTATCCTTCACTACTGAAAGTTGTTAAAAAGCTGTCATGTTTAACCCCAGAGGTAGCTGTATTTAAACACAGGAACTGAGCTATGTATGTACAGAAAGACATGTCCCACGCCCTTTCCTTTTCCAGATGGACCAAAGTGGAGCTACCTCGGGATGAAGACCACCACCATCAAAGCAGCTCCCTGCAACATGCAGTACAAAAGCAAAACAGAAGAGAGTCAAAGAAAACAAGCTCCATGTTAAAATTATGTTAAATGTTAAGAATATATATATCAGATACCTAAGGTTAATATTCTTAAAGGGGTTCCATCATAATACTAATAGCAATTCATTTTTAAGACACCTGAAGAGAACTATTGTGCCATACACACTATTAACCCTACTAACACTGATGATCAGTGACACCACAAAGTGACTGAGTCATGGTCTTCCAATCCCACATTATGACAGCTTTCACAGATGTGTGTTTTTTCTAAAGACGGCATTGCTGAACAGGCTGAAAAATACTAAGTTGTCACACACCTGCATCTTTGTAATTCTGTCCGTAAGAAAATTTCTGCATTCTTAGTACTTCAGTTTTGAAGAATTACAAAATGCTCCAAATGCTTTTTCTTGTTTATGCCTGGGATACTGCTTTCAACCAGGAGAGGGGGGAAAAAAAAAAAAAAAGAAAAAAAGAAAACTTGTCTTGTTATTTCCTTCTCTGGGTAATTGCATTTTCCATACCTCCCCCCTCGGAGGCATTTACAGTGAGTTCTGCCTTCCAATGCTTCTATTGATTTGTAGCTCTGCAGGGTGAAAGCCAGACCCTGGCAAAGCCAAAGGGAGTTTTGACTTCATTCTTTAAGAACAAATCCACTGGTGTGCTGGATCAATGCAAAGAGTCAGAGCGCTGGCCTGTTAAACTGGATTTGTAACTGCTGCTCAGAGCTACAGCCATGAGAGCAGCTAAACCGTAGTGCTGAATTTAGCCTTTAGTTTTTGACGGCCTTTTTAGTGACTGGGTAATGTGGGTCAGTGGCAGGCAAAAGTCTAGGGTAGCCCTTTCCACCCATAGAGCTGGTTTGTGCTTTGGGAGTTGCCCAGTTGCTTCAGACCTGGTTCGGAGCCACCCAAAGGGGCTGCGGACACCCTGCTGTGGGCAGAGTTGAGAAGCTGCTGCAGTGCTGCCTAGCAGAGGGGCAAGGTCATACAAAGTCTCCCAAGCACAGATGCCCAACCTGGCATGCCGTGGTGGGCTTTGTATGACAGAAGGTAGATTTGGCCTGAAGAAAGTGGCATGACTCCCAGTACAGCCAGCAGAACTCCAGCAAGCAAATTCACCACAGAGGAAGGGACAGGATCCATTGCACCGTCTCTGAGATCACATCAAGATTAAGAGCTGAATAAGCTGTTGACCTCGGCCTGTTTGTTTGGCTATACCATCAGATCAATTAGATACTATTGTTAATAGTATAACGTAATTACTTCCTAATTTCTTCAAGAGTACCCCAAGCATAAGAATTCAATTAACTGCAACTATACAGAAAGTTCGAAGTCTGAGCTGTTCTCTTATTCACATCACTTGGATGAAGAGAATGTGAGCACAGATGTTACATTTCTTAAAGAATTAAATTTTTAATTAATTTTAACTTATGAGCTAATGAATAGGTTTCTCTTGTAAACTCTGAAAATTACTTCCATCCTCCAAAAATAAAACCATTCAGTTTCAGAAGGATAATCTGTTGTTTGCTTGCAAAACAAAGAGATAGGATCCCAGCCTTCACTGGAAAGCAGTTTTTTTTAAAGTACCAAATAAAGAATACATTCTTGCTTTTATTAGACTTCCTTTTGCTGTATGCCCTCACCCCAAATGAAAAATATAAGGCTGTCAGCAGCTTCTAGGAAATATACGGAATTGTGATATTAGGTAATGGCTTGCCAGAGTTCTCTTTTTCCTCTTAGTCTTGCTCCATTTCCTAATGGCTTGTTAATGCAGTTCAGTGTGCACAATCTCTAAAACACTTTTGAGGATGGCTGAAATGTGCAGCGCTATCTTAAAATACCAGGGAAGGGATGCTGCAATGTGTGCAGCTGAGTACACACTGCTGCAGTAAGTGCAGCAATGAGGGTCGAAGGTGTGTGGTTAGCTCCCTTTAAGCCCTGGGATGCTAAGAAACAGCTGTGCCCTCCCCTATTTGCAGTTTTTGACAGCTGTTTGGGGAGGGTTCCGATTTTGTCAACACTGCAATAATGGCAGTGTAACACAGAGGTACTGGCTTAAAAGCCTTTCGTACTCGTGCCCCAGCAGGAGGTTGCACTACTTGAACACACTGGTAAGTGAAGGCAAAACGACTTTAATGTGAAGAGAAGGCTCTGGGGTCATAGGACACATTATCACACACCATAAATAAAAACTAAATTCCAAAAGATGAGTCTACATAGCAGAGCTGGCTCTAAACTCCTCAGCTTGGGTGAAAGCTGCAATTGCATCAGCATGGATGGCAGTGGGAAGTTGCAAAAAAATTCCCACTGAATGGCCGTTAGCCTGTCCTGACCTCAGTGCTGCAGAGCAGTGGAGGGATAGCTCAGCTGTGTCCATGCAGACAGCACCTCTGCACTGCAGGCAGTGTCTCAGCTTGTGCCTGCCCTACGTGGTGGTTTGGGGTGGCTTCAGTGCATGATCTGAAGGCTTGACATCCCCTGGGCCCTGGGAATGGACACTGTTCCCATCTCCAGCTTGCCAAGGGAGGCAGAAGGAAGAGGTGTCAGGTACCTGACCTCTCTGTATTTCTGTAACACACTCAGGAACTCTGTAAATTCCATCCACATGCTCTTGAGACACAGCTAGAACAAGGCACTGCTAACCTGACCATGTGTGGGTGACAGCCCTGCTTTGAAGGAGAGGCTGGACCAGAGACCCTGGCAGGTCCCTTCACACCAGCATCCCAGTGATTTTCCTACACTATTTTACCTGATATCTCCTTGTCCTACAAAGCGGAGGCCAGATCTGCTCTGGTTTGTCTCCATGAGCTGGCCATACACCACAATGCACTGACAACCTCTCGAGAGGAGCTCAGCCCTGCACTGAGCATCATGCTGACACACCAAAGTGCCTCACAGTTTCTCAGCAGTGTTCAGCGCCTGGCACAACTGAGTTTCATATCTGAAGGTCAACATCCATATTTATCTGTTTTCTCCTGTTTTGCTGAAGTCTGAGCATAATCCCTTCAGCCAATTTTTACTCTAGTGAGGAGCGAGAAAAGGACAGTTTTCGTATTTGGAAAACTGTGAAATTTGTTTGCTTTTAAGCTTTGCTGCAGAAAGAGAAAGCCAGCTGGCCTTTGAACCCTGACATAGAGGCAATTCTCGCTGAAGATGGGTTGGTATCTTCACTAGATTGCAGAAGAAGGAGGGGCGGGGTAGAGACAAGCCTTTCAAAACACAGTAATGAAAATGCTCACAGGAAATGTGTTAGATCGGTAAATACACTCTAATGGCATTTGCACTTATTTAACATCCCTTTTACACATTCACTATGGCTTAAGGGAGCCTTAATATAAATGTGAATTGGGGTCATAGAGAAATAGATACAAGGACACGGGCTCAAACTCACTGCTATGCTCTGAACTGGGATGCATTGGTGTGACTCCTAATGTATGTTAGGTAAAGATTCGGCCATACAGTAGGCCGTTCCCACACACAGATGCAGACACACAGACACATGTGCTTTTCCTTAAGAATAGTAAGCTTTCACTGGGCCCCACTTCCATTAAAGAGGACTTACATCCTATGAAAATTCATAAACTCTGCAGGCGTTTCCACGGCGATTTGACGGAGTAATCTCCCGTCATCTCAGCTTCTTGGTGACAATGACAAGAGGAAGATGGATTTATCAAATACACAGTGACATGTTTATGACCCTGTTTTGCATAAGCAGGAACCTGAGCCAAAGGCTGTGCAGCTTGAGATAGCAGGAGGGTTTTTATAAATATTGTGACAAGCAGAAGTGATATTTGGAAGAACACGAAAAAAAAAAAAAATCTCTCCCTTTTTTTGAGACAGACCGCATTGTGGCAGGGTGGGGGAAGAAAGCCTTTTTCCCCACTTCTCCACAATTCAATTTCCCCAAGAGCATGAAAGCTTAGCTCGCTCTCTCTCTGAAAAGTTTTTCTGTTAACCCTTCTCCTCCCTCTATGCAGAACCCCCTTTTTATAAACGCGTTGTTAGGAAGGGGGGGAAATGCTCTCCAGTGGTACAAAAATAACATGGAAGAGCTATAGGAACACAGATGGCACCAATAACTCCATTTGTAACACACACACAAACATGCCAGGCCCAGCTCCAGATGAACTGCTGCCTTCACCAGCATCGTTTTCAGATGGGGAGCACCACCAGAGGGCCCTCACACTGTGTTTCACCCTACTCTTGCACACAAAACCTTACCGTGATGGCTATCACTGCCTTTCCCAAACAGTGGTCTAGATAGCTGCTTGGCCTTCTGGCTAAGATCAAGTGTAGTGTGATAGCTCACGGGGTGCTGCACAGGTTTCTTGGGGCTGCAGAAAGCTTGCATCTCTCTGTGGCAGGACCAAACCTACCATGGTGTGAAAAGGCTTTGAAGCCCACCTTAAGCAGAGTCATGCAGAGACACTAGGTCTTTATCACCAAACTCCCCCACTCAATGTCCCAGGCTGGGCACTGAGAGGCAGGCACAGTCTCCCCTGCCCAAACTAGGGGCAGGTGAACTGTTTTCATGTGTGTCCCCTTAGCAGTCCTGCCTGCATGAGAAATAAAGCTGTCAAGAGATGGAGAGACCCTCGGCCTGAGGTCCCTCCACCAGAGGCTATGGAGATGCTCTGGACTCCTTGCGTCTGCGATGCGCTGAGGTTTTGCACAGCTGTGTCGTGCTTGGGGGGACGTGCAGCGAAGACAGGAACAGGGACTGGGGATGAGTGATGTTGCAGAGCTGAGGAGCGAGCCCCACAGTTTTACATCTGCAAGTTCCACAGCAGGAGGTATCCTGAACACTGCCAGATACTCTTCTGGAGTCTGGCAGCGAGATAATAAAATGTTTGCGCTATCTTTCAACTTCTCATAAAACCAGGAGGGTTGGTTGAAAATGCAGTATATGAATCACAAAGAACTAAAGAAGGAAAACACGAGTAAGAAATGTGTTTGCATGTGATTTCCTCTCTGGATTCCATCAGTTTTGTGAGAATTTATACACCAAATGAAAGGATGAAGAGAGCTGAGAGCAACTGTGTAATAGGAAGGGTTGTGGGTACCCAGAGGGCCCCCCATTTTATCTGACATGCTAGACAGACTTGACCAAGACCTGCGACGTTCAATGTGAAATACAATCTTTGTTTTAAGTTTATTTTCCTCTCCCCTTGCTCTTCTTTTTTTCTTCCTCCAAATAAATATATTAATTAAATGACCCTTCTTTAGAATTACACAGAAAAGAGAGTTCAGGAACCTTTATTGAACCAACCTGTAAAACTAGAGCAAAATCAGCTTCTCTGTTGTTCTCTCTAAATGATTTTTCCATTGCATTTCACATCTTATCAGGGACTTGTTTGGGCTTGAAGCTCTGAAGCTTTTTCTGTAGGTCAGCTCAATAAGGCATTCAAAGCTGCTTTTCTCTCCATTGATTGGGATGTTGGGTATGGTTTTGGGTTTTCTAGTTTTTTTGAAAGTAAAATAATAATAAGTTTTTCTGTCTTTTATTTCTTTTATCTTTAAAGGAAAATAAACATATTCCTATCTTTGGTCTATAAAAAAAATAAAATTCTCTTTCTTAAAGTGAACTCATACCATTTCGTTTCCTCATGTCCAGAACGGAATCTAGCTTCTCCACCTACATTGCAATGTTATAAAATTGGGATGGTGGTTTCGAATTCAAGGAGTTATTTCACCAAACATGAGACCGGAATGAAACAGCAACTTCACCAGCTGTTTCCCCCCTAGGGTAAATTAACCCTCTCTGTATTGACAGTCTATAGTCTTTTGAGCAAAATAGTTTCATTTTTCCCACTTCTATTTTTGGTATCATCACATCTATGAAATAGGTGGTCTCAGAGACTCAGATCAGGCAGAAGGGACAGCATGTGAAGACTTTTAGACAGCCTGAATTAAATAACAGTCAGGGGACAGATAACACGAACGTGTGATACCCTAAACTGATAGATGAGGATGACTGCACAGGTTTGCCTCAGGGCCCAAGATCCATGGGATCTTCTCAAGTGCTGGCTAGTGGTGAGTATTTAGAGAAGTGTGGGACATCAAGTATGAAATGACCCTTCTCCTGTGCCTCTCTAGCTATCTGACTTCATGCACAGAAGTCTGCATCACAAGGTCAGAGATGGGATCCAGACTCCTATCTGTCCTTTGACGTTGTTTCTTTCTGAGACCCTTCTTAATTTCCATCTCTAATTTGTCCTGTTCCCAGAGAAGAACCACCGGAGCATGGCATGGCTTCTGACAGCCCCTGACACAGCCTCAAACAACCCCCTGCGTCTACAGCAATGAGAAGGAAGGACTACCTGAAACCCCAAGGAAGCTCTGTTACTTCCATGGGGTCTTCTCTGGAAAGATAAAATCCAAGAGCCCCTCAAACAACAACACAATACACACACAACTCATCCTGCTCCCCACAGCCCCTGTTCCAGCTTGAAGCAGCATTACAATATCCCAGGTGGCCAAATTTGAAATTGCTATAGCTCTATACAGAAGTCACCTTTCTTTTTAGACATTAGTAAACATTTCCTATCTCCAGTTGACTGATTATACGTTTTATCTGTTATATTATATTTCCTCCACCCCCCCACCCCCCCAAGCATCTCCCCCTTCACAGCAAACAGTTTCATGCAAACCTTCTAAGATTTCTGTGGGGAGCGGTAGGCAATAGAACTCTGTTGTCTAATGGGACTTCTACCGGCATTTGGCATCCTTCCTGGCATTTCACCCTTCATATTATAATTTATAGTGTAATGTAATTTTTTTCACATCACACTATAACATAAATTATTGCCAGTTTGTCCTTAACACTCAAGGAGACAGTCTAGGGCTTTTCGAACCAGGAAAAAGAATGAGAGAAAGAAAGGAGAGAGAGGGAGAAAGAGAGATAGAAGGAGGGAGGGAGGGGAAAGAGGGAGGGAAGAGTTTGAATGAAGATATGAGAGAGAGGGAGGAAGGGATGAAAAAAAGAAGGAAGGAGGGAGGGAGGGAGGGAGGGAGGAAGGACATTTATTTACAGAAGCAAAACCCCCCAAACCAAACCAGTTTTTCTAAAGGCAAACTTACTAATAAAATAAATAAAATTAAATGAAATAAAGAGGACAACTTTTGGCCCAATAACTTATTAAAATGCTGTGCATCAGCCTAGGATATATCAATGAGTCCTCAGTGGATCAGACAGCAGAGAATCTGAGGAAGAGGCCATCAGGCTGAAAAATAATGTATTTTAAACTTTCCTTATCTTTCTCACTAGTATGTCCCTTAAATTATTAAAAGTGAAAGACATTTTAATATCACTTGGAGGCTGTTTGTTCATTTTTGGCATCTCATTTAGCCTGGAGAATAACATTATAGAAGACAGTTTTACTGTCTATTTACTTTATTACTATATGTTATTTCTATTACGGTTGCAGTTAGAAGGCCCATTGGGTTAGGTGCTGCACAGATGCATCCCAAGCCATGAGCAGTCCGTTTAGCTAAGGAGCCTGCAGGGATGCACTCATGTCCTCTCCTCTCTGAGTTGGCACCACTCCATGGGCAAAACCATACCCTGCGTGCAGCAATGCCGGCAGAGGACTGCTCCTGCGTTCCTCATTTGCATTGCTTGAAGAAGTCATCACCAGCTAAAAAAACACCCTCCCTCTGCTCTCATATCCTATGCCTCCTTTAGAAAGCTCCACCAAAGAAGCCAGAGAGAGCAGAAGAGGTGCCCTGGTACAATCAAGCATTTGGGGACATTCTATGAGCAAGTCCCAAACTCCAAAATGAAGGGACAGGCTGTCACCCACTTCCATCATTAATGGGTCTCAGTGGAAAGAAAAAAAAAAGGAAAATGGAAAGAGTATTTTTTTAGACATGCATGATAGTTTGGGGTTTTACGGAGGTTTGAACTCTCAGGCCAGAAAGAGCCATGTGGCCCCTGAACGTGGCCTCCTGCATCTGACCGCCTGGTAAATGTCCCTGGGCAAACTCCTCATGTGGTCTCTTAGACAGTAAACCAAAGCATTTAGGGCTGTCTGGGAAGGCACAAGCTGGCCCCAGCTTTGCCCTGTGGCTGCTGGGCTGCAGGCAAGCATACTGCCATGTGCTAGGTAGACCTGCTGGGGAGCTTAGGAGAGCTGGAGTTAAAAGCTGTAGCCAGCTTTTAACGACAGCCTAGGATGTCACACAAGCTTTAGGTGCTGGATCTGAGCACACCTCATTCTCCGAGGCACACCCAGTATGGGTGGGACATCATGAGAGGACAGTGGTTTTGGAGGAAGTCTGTGCCTCCTTCCTCTTCTTGAGGCGCCAAATGCTAGGAAAATCTTTGATCAGGACTTTTGCTAGCTTTCCCCCCTTTCCCTCTCTTCCCTCTCCTCCAGGTTTTCAGCAACCGAAGCAGAGCCGAGAGGTTACAAAACCACCCGGAGCCCTCCAGCTGCAATAATTGCTGGGGCTTGTGCAGGGTTTACACTTTGCAGTTGTGGGATTACACCTATAAACAGCTCTAAGGAAAGAAAATGGATGCGGCTGGTGTGGGATGCCTGTGGTTCAGTAAAGCTAATCACTTCACCGTGTGACAATCAGCCAGGTACAGGGTTTGCCACCTTTGTAATGAGCTGCTCCGAGGTCTACATGCCTTTTGCAGGGTCCATTTTATAAATATCTTTGCAAGATCGCAAGATCCTAGGAGCTGTTTTAGAAAAGGACATTATCAGTGCTTTTTAGAGGAGGGAGTATTGATACCTCCACTGGAAATAAGAAGCAACAAAGGTGCAGAAGAGTCCTGTCACATCAGCCCTAAGTTGCTTAATAGAAGAAGCCAAAATAGTAACACCACTGCTAGGGGTGTCTCCACTTCTGAACTTGAGAAGTCCTCACCAAGTTTGTCCTCCTGCTTTTTGAGCAGCAATTTGGAGATTTCTCCATCATTTCCAATTTTAACAAGAATGGATAAAACCTGTCTCCCACTTTTTCTACATGTCATTTTCCTGGCCACATCTGGTCTTCAGGCAACAGATCCAAGCCCTTCCTCTGTTTCACAATGAAGGAATACAGGTAGGCTCCTGTTCTCATTCTGCTGCTTAATCGAAGAATTTATCTGGGTTTCCCTTTCTGCCTGATTGTAGGCGAAGTTTGTCCATCCTAATCTCTGGGGGCAGCTCTTTAGAAGCACAGATGTTTTCTGAGCCTGTAGAGATTCTCGGAGGAAGGATTGCAAAGTGGAGTCGCACTCTTGAGACAGGGTCCATAGAAATAGATGTACCTGTATTAATTACTCTCCTGAAACAAAGCACATGCCTCAACTGATGCTCTCTGCATGGACTTTTAAATGCATCTCTGGAGGTATTTAAAAGTCATGTAGATGTGGTGCTTAGGGACATGGTTTGGTGGTGGACTTGCAGTGTTGGGTTGATGGTTGAACTTGATGATCCTAATGGTCTTTTCCAACTTAAATTGTTCTATGATTCTATGGTTTCTATAACTCAAACAGTACTTTCTTACCTTCTTCCATCTCCTTACTCATAGTTTTTTTACTGTATAAGCCCAGGTCTGCTTCCTTTGCTCTGCTCTGTCTTCAGACCCTGAGCAGATTTTAACTTCATGTGTTTGCTTAGACATTTTTTGTCAGCCAGCTGAGCAGACTCACTACATTACAGGGAAGTGTGTTGGCCCCTTTTGGACTTAGCCCACTCCCTGTGTATTTGACTTGATGGTTTTGAATTCAATCGATTGGTAAATGACTAAATAGTGAGAGAAATTGCTTTCTCTCATTACTCTGCATGGCTGTGTCATTACCCTTTAATATTGCATTGTTATTGACTGATGCAGCCTGTCAAGACATGGCCAGGGGGATGTAATGCAGTGGTAGGGATGTGCAAAATATTTCATTCAAAGTTTACTCCTCTAATGGGACGCATGTGTATGGTCGAAAGAGGGAGCAGAGGAGTGGTGTGAAACCCCAGCAACCAAATGGCCAGCTGCTCTTCAGCTTGACCTAAACTTAAATCTGTGATGAACACTTAGTAGAGAGATGCATCCGTTCTTTATCATAAGGACTAGATGTCGTCTAAGCACAGATAAACCATGCCAACAAGACCGGACATTCCCCAATGTCATGCTGCCCCTGACAAGACTGTTCCTCAGCCTAAAAACGCTGTGACTTTTCCCTTTAAACACTCATATGGCCTGATGCAACCAGTTAGGTGTGGTCCAGGAGATAAAAACCAGAACAAGAAGGTAGCTTTCTGTTCTTGCTGAGCTTCCTAGCTCCCAGAAATTAAAAAAAAAAAAGGTAAAGGAAAAGTATTTATTTTTTCTTCTTCTTCTTCTTCTTTTTTTTTTTTTTTAACCTGAGCAAATGATTTGAAGTTGCTTGCTCCCAGAGTTGAACTGGCCATCTCTGGGCTTCCTGCCTTTCTCACACACAGAACATGACTTTGGACACTGGATCAAGTGTTTGTATTCTGTTTTCTTAATTCCCTATGGTATTTGGAGACTTCTGCTAAAAAGTTCCTTCTGATTCAAGACTCTTGTCTGCTGCTTCCGTGTCTGAGCAACATGCAGGAAATGGGAGAAGTCAGACACAAATGGAGAAGACAGGGGAAGAGCAAAAAACCCATCCCAAAACAGGTCTACAAAAGAAAAGATGAAGGAAGAGAAAGTGACAATGTGACGTAAAAATAGTTGTTAATTCACCTGTCCATGCTCAAAACATATCTATGATTGCTTATCACCTACTAACTGGAGTCACTTCTACATTAATTAAATGGCTAACAGCATGCAGGCACACTAATGAACACATGGAAAACCAGTTCACCCAAAGGGTAATTGATCCCTGGAATGCCTTGCTGTGGGGAATTGCAAGTGCTAAAAATTTACATGGGTGCAAAAAAAAAAAAAAAAAAATCTAGAGAAATTCCTAGGTGAAAAATCCACCCTGGGAAAATAACTGCAAGGAAATTCTGAGCCTTCATCACAGGAAAAGTAGGCTGTACGTCTTACAACCCTAACTGCTCTTGGCTTCTGTGGATAGATGTACTGGGCTAGATAGCCTGGCTTGATGCAGCTGTTCTTACTTCCCTGTGTTCATGTAGAACACGTATTTTGAAACAAAAGCCTAATAGTAAAAGGATGGAGGAAAGTGCGAGAAAGAGATTTTTAGCAATCAGTGAAGAGAGAAAGAGAAAAAGAAGAAAAAAAGAAATATTGCCAGAGGGCTGGCTCTCTGCCCTACTATTCTGTTTCTCCTCCCCCTTGCCATCTTAGCCCTCATTTGGGAAAGAAGACCCGTCAAATTAAAGATGGATAAAAACTCATTAAGAAACAACAGGCCTAGATGAAATTGCCACTGGGATTACACTGATGGGATGGTCTCCCCCCACCCTTTCCTTCGTTCAAAGATTACAAACCCTTTTTCTCCTTCAGGGCTCTTGCCTCCATCCTGGTCCTGGCTAACTCCACTCCTGCCTGAACCCCTGGGTTTGAAGGGTCCATGTGGGTAGAGAGGAAGAGGGAGTGGGGGTTGTTTGTTATGCTTCCTTTTGTTTTAATTAACCTCCGGTGTTTTCTTTGCCTAGAGAGCAAATCCTCTCACCCTGATTTTTTACACATGCCTGCATTCAGACTGCAAAAAGTTAGACCTAGAGAGAGAAAAACTCAGAAAGTTAGAGGAGAAAAAAATGCTTCTCTGTCAAAAGGAAGAGCATTATAAGGAGAGGGAATTGCAATCTGTGTAAGCTTTACAGGCCAATCTTTGCTTATTAATCCTGGTGTGAAGCAAGCCCAAGAGGACAAAACCACTCACGGATTGATAGTGAGCTACCAGTCTTCTGCAGCTCTGGATTCCTGCAGCAAACCCTCATTTCAGGGTCTTGCACAGAAATATCAGGGCTTGGCTTTGAGACAGAGGTGTGGAACACACACCCACCCAACCCCACATACCCCACAAAGCCTTTTCTTGCTCTTTAGCCCACACACCTCTTGAAGATTGTGATGGTTCAACAAATACCTGCACTGAAACAGCTGTGAACTAATCCAACAGATCTGTGGTGGTATCTGAAGCACACACGGGTACTTTTGTCCATCCGTGCTCACGTCTTGTGACAAGACAGCATGAGAAGACACACAGAATGTCATGAGAGCCTCGAAGGCAGCAGGAGGGTTAAGATACTTCACAGGGTAGTGGCAGTGCAGAGGTGGCACACCATTGCAAGTTAGAGGCTAGAAAAAGCGGAGCCACTGCTTGCATTGAACTGTCTAGACAGGAGTTCCTGGGACTGCTAGAGATGAGAAGCACAGTTTAGATTTCATGTGCCTTAATCTCCAAGAGTGAGCTGAAGCCCTAGATTTCCAGTCATGCACATGTCAGTGGGGTTACTTTCCAAAATATGGGAAAAGTCAAGAAGATAGTTTGTGGATGAAACAACTAGAAGTCAAAGAAAGGCATAACATTTACAACATGGCACTTTAACAGGAAGACAATAAATTTTACTAACTCCTAACCTGACTGTGATTAGAGAACAAAAAGGAATACTTCAGATATGTATGGAAACAGAAATATGGGTGCGGGGCAGGACAGGGAGATTTTTGCCAGAAAGATTAACCCAGACATAGTCAAAAGGCTATCAGAAGGAGTGATATTTTACATTTAAACCTTCATTCCACACAAACTGAGATTGAAAATACCTGCAGAAACCTAAAAACCCATTATCTGTGCAGACTTGTCCAATAACAACACAACATCATGCTGGGAAGAGGTACTTCAGTACCCTGAACCTTTCCACGCGTATTAGCGTCCTCATCTTTTCTGGTCTCTCTACTTTGCTAACAGTGCTGTTACATAGGGGAACATACCAAATAACAGCTTTGCTGTGAAAAGCGTTATCTTTCCAAGGGAGAGACAGCCCAGCAAAAAGCTTTCTGTCACTTTCAATAGGGACTTTGGGCTAAATTCTCAGCTGATGTAAATCAGTGTAGCTCCACTGGATGTCAGGTTGATGAAGCAGCTTGAAACCACCTGATGTTCAACTTGGAGAATTCACAGGAGATGTTGATGCACAGGCTATGCATTAAAATAATAATGGTAATAATGACAATGACATAAACCAAATTTGCTATGGGGCCGCTGGAATACTGACAGCAAGTTGAAAATATGGAGAGTATAAAAGTTTGAATATGAGCTTCCTGTTCTCCAGACCAAACTTGGGAATTCGATTCTTTCTGTATCTTTACTGAGTAAATAATCATTACACTGCTGTTTTGAAAACAGTGAAATTTGAAATTAAGATGAGTTAGATGATACAGTAAAAATAAAACTATTTCAAATCTTGTGTAATTGAGTCCCAAATTCATTCAACATGTAGTCTGCAATGACAAATTCAAGTTGGGGAGTCACATATGTAAAATATCACTCATGCATATATATCATACTGAATACCCATAGCAAACAGTGCTTAAAAGGCTGGATTTTCACTTCTCCAGACTTGGATTTCTTCGCCTTGCCCTAAAATGGAAATCCCTTCGCTGATAATGACAGGAAAATCTCTATGGCAAGGGAAGAACAGCTGCCACAGAACGATGTTACTCACACACAAGGTCATGCAATGCAAGGCAGTTGCACGAAACATGTATATGGGTATGGCAGTCTTAAATCCTGTGGAACTCAGTGAACCTCTCAGTCTTACAAAGCACTTTTAAACTGTTCCTCCTCCTCTTTGTTTCCTTTAAGGGCAATTTCATGCATCTCAACCTCTTTTTCTCTTCAGATACCAAACAAACCCTGAGGGCCATGAGGTTAAGAAACTCTTCACAAAACTTGGGCCCATTGCCTGCAAAAGAAGGTCGAGGACCGCAGCAAATGGTTGACAGGAGCCTGGAGAAGCTGTCTAACTCATCTAGCACAATGCAGGACCAGCTTCGACTGTAGTATTACTGACAGTTGTGCTTCTCTCATTTTTAATCTACCGCTAGTGATGGAGAGCCTCAGCATCCCTAGACATCCAGTTCTACATCTTTTCTTTCCTTACCCTTAGAAAGGATTTCTTTTAGTGAGAATCTTTCTCCATTCAATTTCCTGCCTCTTTCCAGTGGCAATAAGGAAGCAAACAGAGCTTCAGACAAACAACAGAAGCCCTGTCCTCTCATTAAAAATGTACCTTGTCACATCCGTTAAACGACTGGTGCCACAAGATGTAGACATTGATATAGGGCAGTGAGTTATCCTGATGGGGACAAGGGGAAGGACATGTCCTTCCACTTTCTTTTCCAAAACTTTATCAGAGCCAGTCTTTGAAAATTCAATATTCATTCTGAGCTCCTGCTTAATAAACTTGGCAAACGTGACATTTTTAAAACAAAACAAAACAAAACCATGCTGTTCACTTTCCCTTTTCATTCTTAATTGGCCCATCTAAAAGCAATCAAGTGAACATTTAGCTGTGGTAGAAAGAACTGCAGGAGACCTCTCCTCCAAATGCCATTATTCAGGAGTGCACAGGACTGTGGATACATTATGGAGGGTGAGAGGCACTCTGCAAATTCTCTCTCAACAGTGACAGAGGAGCAGGAGGATGCCCAGAGCTGGGTTCACGGGGGGATGTACTCATCGCAGTGCCCCAGTATCTCTCCAGACGAAGTCACAGCCAGCTACGCCTGTGGTTTTGGCCTCCTGAATGATGCCAGGGGAACTTGGGCATGAAAGAATGAACTGTACAAACGGCACACTGAATAGGGAGCTGACTAAACTTGCCAGAATGAAGCACCACAGCGAAAGGCATCTTTTAAAACCCAACCCTCAACAGATCTCAGATGCCACCCTTCATTAGGGGATCGACTTGTGGGGATTTAGGTGCATGAGAACCTTCTTGCCCAACGTGCTCACCCAGAGGAGGGCCCCCTCTCAGCCAGCTGCTCTGCAAAAGGAAAGGTAAATACCAGACTGTAAAGCAAGAGAGAAAGGTGTGTGTAAAGCTTAGCTGTAAGCCCGTCTCTCCCACAGCTGAAATGCAGACCTGCTAAAACACTTAATACATTTCACATGGTGATAGTACTGGAGGTAAGGCAATCCTGGTTGGACTGCTTGGTGTGTGTGATGAAATACATCAAGTGCAGAGATCAAGTTAACTTTTCACAGCAGGTAATACAATTTCCAGAAATACATACACAAGTGTGTCTAGGGCAGGAATCAGATTTCAACAGTGGAGCCATACAGAACGTATAATTATATTTTGCATTTTTAATAGACTTATTAGCATAATAATGCATTAGTCTAATAGAATATTAATGTGATGTGGAAATATTAGCATATTACAGATCCTTATTCATTAATATATTAGACCCTTATTGTATTAGTGGCACAATCTACTAGAGAAAATGTTGCTTTGTGTCTGATATTGCAATACAAGAAGAAAATGAGGTGGCAAATAGAGAGCCTCTCTGTCTCACAGGCATGCCTGAGTCTAGGTGTTACTTCAAGGGCTGAGCAGAAAATGGGTTTGCAGGAAGCAAGTGGTTGATATTTGAGCAGTTTTCCCACTTTCTCTGAATTCTACCTCAAAACTTTTCAAGCTTTTTTTCATTAAAATGTGAAGCACTCTGAATCCTAAACCCTCAGGAACCTCAAAGTAGGGGGAAACAGAGTCCTTTTTCTAGGACTCAGATGCCCTCCTGAAACATAGGGAACAGTTCGGATCCTTGCTCTCCCACCGTTTCACCTCCTGGGGACCAGCACCCCCTTGCAGAGCTCCCCGGTGTCTGACACTACCAAACAGATCATCACAACAGATTGTAACCTGATATAATGTGGATGAGCGGCCTGATTACCTGTTTTATCTGACTTTCTCACAATCGTCTGCTTCCCATACCTCCCACCAGAACTGAAAACATTCTCCTGATAAAAGCTTAAATTGGGAATGGTAGGGTCCCATGAAAAAGATCTGGAAAATCCTATTAAACGAAGGTCCCTGAAATTTGTCTGTATCTTTGTTAAGACTGTCAGTTTGACATCAGTCCTGGGCGAAAGAGTCAACCCTGTTGTCCCCATCCATCCCTTCTCAGGAAGTAAAGCCTCTGTAAGCTTGTGTTCCTATCCATGCCTTTGTACTGATGAAACTGACTCCGAGGACATTTTTAATGCAGGCTCGTAGGACAACCACAACGTCAAAACAGGATCTTCATTTTGTGATAGGGACTCAACACCCCCATGAACGGTACTGTATAACGCATTTGTCTGTTGAAGCTGCATGCTGGGCTGCATGACCCTGATGTCCTTATGATAACTGAATAAACATTCTCTATAAGCTACGGAAAACAAATATCATCTAGTGACTTAATCCCATGTCTCTCATTCACAGACAGACTGACAAACAGGACTAATTCCTCTTATTAATACTCGGAGTATAGGCAGCAATGCTAACCAAGATGACTCACAGGTTGGATTACGTGCTTTTAAAAGAGTAAGGAAACGTGTAAAACAGAAAAATGAAGAATGTCAGTAGGGATGCTGAGTTTTGAAGTTTGTTGTTTATTCTTTCCTTTTGAGGAAATGCAGTGCAGTGCTTTCCAGAAGCAGATATTCTCCAAGCTCGAGGTAACCCTCCCAACTAAGGACAACAAAGAGAAGGTGAAAATCATACTGCTTACTCTCTAGAAACCATGTGCATCTACATGGCATCTCTGTGGCATCAGGATTGTTTGAAATTCCTTCTGAGGAGCTCAGCAAAGTAGGTATTTTGCTTTTAAAAATAAAATACTAGATTCCCAATAAAGAAAGCTCTTGAATTGAACTGACTGTAGTGCAAATTTTTCTTAGTTTTACATTAGAGCCAATGGGCTGTTTTCCTGTTTTTTTTTTCTTTTTCTTTTTTTTTTCCTTGATGCATTTAAACAGCAGCTTTTTTCTTCTCCTTGTGATCATGTTAAATGTTTAATTGCTCTTTGCATTTGCTGATGGCACAACATAAGCCCCTGCAGTAAAAGAGATTTGTGCTAAAACTCAAGTGCTTAAGAAATAAGGAAAGGGGTTATATTTTGGGTCAGTTCAATTATCTCTATTTTTGGGGAATTATATATTAATTTTAATATAAGCTGCAGCACAGAAGTGCAATTAGCATTCACACACTGTCGGAAAGTCTTGCCTGAAGTTAACTGATGTGTACAATTCATGCAAGGGATTCAGTGAGGTTAGACAGTGCAGATCACTGCCATAACACAGCTAAGCCAGGTCCTCAGATGGTGTAAATCAGCGCCATTGATGGAACTGCTCTGATTTACATCGGAAAATGATCTCCCCCCACTTCTGTTTGAGATGGGCTCAAGATGACAGCATTGGGATCATCACTAGAATACAGACTTTTTCTAAGTTCCAAATCACATTAAAGCCACCCATTTAGACTAAGACCTAGAAACCCAAGAAAGCCTTTTCTTAGGTGGTATCAGGCTATTCAAAACCAATGCCAGCCACTCCAAATAAGCCCTCTTTAAATTACAAGGAGAAAGCCTTGCCTCCAACTTTCCCATGTGTCCAAGGCAGATGATTCTATATCCCATTTTGTGTTAAATCACTGCAATCTCTGCCCAGCATAGAAGGGATGTAAAGCACAGGAGAGCCAAACTATTCTCTAGTGGGACCTGTGCCCTTCCAAATTAATGCTTCAGTTAGCAAGTGGTAGATATTTACCCCCCTCTACCACATCTGGCTCTTCACGTCTGAATCTACTGTAACCCCTTAGCAGGGCTGACCTACGTTTTTGCCAAATTAAGACCCTCGTCCAGTGAAAAAATGAGCAAACAAAGCCCCTTTGTTTCTAGTCTCAAAACTTCCAACCAGTTCAAGTTGGGAGGTTTGCTCAGAGGTTTTGTAAAGAGTCTTGACTGACAGAACCTGTCTAAACTCAGAGAATTAATGAGCTTGTATCCTGCAATGGGCTGGGAAAAAAATCTAGCTGGAGAGACCCTTGATACAATTGTTAGTGCTGCTTTGTTACCATCCTTTGTTCAGTGCTTGTATAGTGCCCAGCAGACAGGGGCTCTGCTGCCTGGTGGAGAGGGGGCCCAGGTGATCCTGAAATGCAATTAATGCCTAACAGCTTCAACCAATCCATCTAATTTACTGCCTGCATTTCTCCTGGGCTTGCTTCCCCCTTTATTTTTTCCTCTCTCCACGAAGGATAGCCACTCATGTTTTAAAAAAAGCAAGGAAAGAATACACAAGAATTAACATGTTTTTTCCTGGACTCACCCTGCGTTTTCTTTTCCTGAACGCTGTTTGGGGACTCTTTTATTTAACAAAACAAGGTCAGCTCATCAGCACAAAAGCTGAAAGTTTCATGGGGCCCAAGACTGCTTCCATCTATGGAATTACTTTTTAACTCATTCTGAGTTAAAATTATCCCCTCTGAGCCAAATGCAGATTGACAGCCAAACACCAAACAACCACATTTTGTTAATCCATTTACAGAGGTGCAAATGACTGGTCCAACACCGCTTTGGTCTGACACCACAGCAGTGTTGTGGAGTTGGTTGGCTTTTTTTTGTTTGTGTTTTTTTTTTTT
>VWZZ01001792.1:557453-666477 GCA_013399095.1 Psophia crepitans | reverse complement strand
TTTTTGTTTGTTTGTTTGTTTCTTTTGATTTATTTTGGTTTTTGTTTTTTAAAAGGCAGAGATTTCGAGTGAGAGACTCTTGTTACTTTTTAAAGCAGAAGGGAGGGATTCTAGGAACCTCTGTGTCTGTGGGATTGCTCACCATCATCTCAGACCTGTTTGGCTTGTTTATAGTTCAGAATGCACCTTTTGTGTCAAAAACTGAAGCATTTAACATTTTCAAAGCCTGTCTTCCTCTCAGCTGTGGTGCACATGCTGATGGAGCAAAACAAGGGCACCCAGAGTTCAGTAGCTCTTATAATTGGACCTAAACTGATTTCAGTCTAAGGTCAATTTGAAGAGGATGCTTCAGGTGCCATTCAGAAATGACAGGAGAGCACAAAGTAAGCCTTAATATTGCAGGAATAATATAGCACTGATCAGTTAGAAATCATTGCTAGAAAGTTGCTGTCTTGCTTGCACATGAGCTGTGGATCTAGATCATTTAGACAGACAGACAGATATGGGTAAGGTGGTGAAATTCCATCCTTGTCACTCAGCAATCCAATTTAACCTGATTTCCTTCTGTTTAATTTCGTGTGCTTTACTACAAAGGTGTCTGTAACCTCATTATCTAAGCATGGGAAATGTGAAATTGGACTAATTGGTAATAGAGATAAATAGTTATGCAATTCAACAGATGTGTACTTGTTACTGCATACCTAACTCCCCTTATCTATTCTTCTACTTATGCATGCCTCTTTCAGTTTTTAGTGCTGCTGGAAAGGGAAACATTCAAGGCTTAATATTTGTCTGCACTTTTTGTTTTTTTTCAAGTGGTCGATACAGACACAGACACACACACTCACAGCTCTGCAGCAAACTCATCCCTCTTGAAAATGGTTCATTGAGCGCCTCTGAAACATCAGTGTGAAGACATTAGATCACACACTGGATATTCAAAAGCCGTGCGCAGTGTTGAAAATTGACCTACCCCATTTGCTCCTGCCTTGTCTTACATGCAGAAAAGCCACCACCCCATCATCTGACCTTTAGAAAACAGATGGCTCCCACTGTAGTCTGAAAACACATGTGCCCATGTGTGGGCCATTGCTTTTGAGAATAAATAGCAGGGCTGGGAAAAAAAGAGGAACTACATGTCATGACCCTTTTGCCAATCAGCAGGTGACTCAGTTGACATCAGGCAGCGTAAGAGTCGTGGAGCTAGGAATGATGCCCCTCATCCCACCTTCCACCTCATCTATCCTCAAGGAAGAAAAGGCTGAGAGGGATCTGCTGCCCACCCACCGTCCCAAGGACTCAGGGGCTGAGTTAATCCCATCACACTAACAGAACATAACAATGTGTTGAGAGTACTTACCACATTCCTTGAAATTGAAGAAAGTTGCCGTGGTTATTAGTAGCTCGTAATGATATTTGCATAGATTAACAGACTTTAATGCAATCATGAATGCTACAATCCCGGGGAAAATAATGAAGAAATCCATTATGAGGTAATAAAGTAACTAAGTCAATACAGTAATAATTTGATCCCATATTAGTAATAATTTCATCTCCTGCTGCAAGGCAATTTTAATGCACATACCATTTCTGGACAGTTTTATAAATATCACCTTTGTTTGAGATAATTAATTAGCAAAATCAAAAAATATATTGCTGGTATTTTATACGATAAATTAGTCATTAGGTTTAAACTGGCAGGCTGTAATAAAACTTATTAAGATAAATGTGCTGGGATTCTTAACACTTCAGAGAAGCTGTTCTCTCCTGTCTTAAGGCTCTTCTGGTGCAAAGCTATTATCGCTGCTGGGTGGTTTCTACGTATGTTAAAACCTAATTATGAAAATCGTGTTTATAACCCCGACTTGCTTAGCAATAGGAGCTGAATGCATTAGCCCATACTTGCCCAGTGGACGAGGTTAAGGTGAAGGTGAGTTGCTGAGGGCCCTATTATCTCACTTCCCATCATCAGTCAGAGCCCAGAGCCTCCTCCAAGACTGAACTGAACTATCTTCACTTCAGAGGATCTCAGATCCAGGTCATCCTGCTAACATGGAGGAATGTTTTGCATTCAGGGGCAGGGGAGGGGGAGAACATTAATTACTAGGAGGGTGGTTACCAATTCTGGTTTTCTGTTTCTGCTCTTATTTTTATGATTACTGAATAATTTTTTTTGCTTTCTAGAAGTGCCTGGAAAACACTACTGACCGCACCAACATTTGTGACAAAGTGGCCACTGGAGCCAAAGGCTACTCCACTTTACAGTCACCACTGTTTCCAGCCCTCTGAAATATGCCCTCCATGTGGCTGGGGCTCTGAGAAAGGCTTTGCTGTGTGTTTCAGGAGCTATCCCAGCCAGATGGCACAGGCTGGCTGAAACTGTCAGAACTGGATGGGGACCAGCTTCTTGTAAGGAGTGCAGCTCTTGCCATCTAATGAGCTGGTCTTGGCTCCCTGGAAGACTGTGCTGTGTGGCCAAAGCAAGGATTGCCATTCTGGGCTTCATGACACTGCTATCCAGGAACAACAGTATTAAATCAGTAGATCACCTTTTCAAAGGGCATTGTTTGGGTCTTGCTTAGACATCCCATGAGCCAATTTGCTGTCATCTTGCCAAGGCCTGGCAATTTCCAACTCTAGCCAAACCTGACCCTTTCCCCACAGTTGCCCATCTAGCTGAGGTTTCCAAATCCGTGTCAATTTGCATTTGGAATGGTAGTAAATTACAGAAATTGATGATCCATCAAACTCCAGTCTTCTGTATGGACCAATTCTCAATGCAAAATAGAAATGTCCCCAAAATTTCATTCTCATTTATAAAAAGCTCAAGAGAGAGTTCAGTATTTAGCTGGGAAAAGGCCATGAATGCTGCTGGAATCTGCTATTAAGCCAATATTGTAGCCAAGTGAATGGTGAAAAAGCAGAAAAAGTGGCACATTCCATTGCCTCTCCCATTCAGAAAGTCATCTCTGGTACAATAACGTTAGGGCAGTACAACACATTTATAGGGCTAAGAAACTCTACTGTAGAAATGCTCCCCTTGACCATGGGCATCAGTCTTGACATAAAATGACAGAATCAATACTTTGCCATCCTTTTTTAGCTTTTTGGGCAGAACAAAAGTTTTTCACCACCAAGTAGCAATGTCTTCACTTTAGGGATACCTTCCCGTTGATGTACAAAGTGCTTTATATACAAGCTTGATTTAGGAATCCCATAAGCTCTGGAGTGCCAGAGGCTGGAAGAGCAAGTGGGGTAAAAATCATTTTACAGGCACTTTGTTCTGGTAGTTTTTCCTATGCATGCTCTACTGGCCAATGTCAAGGAATGCTGTTGGTCTGCATGAAGCTTTGATATGACTCAAAATGGCAGATATTATATAATCATGCCACATCCTGGTGCCAGTTGACATGGGCCATTGCGTTGGGTTGGTAGGCTGGATGTCTTGCTTTTCAATGAGACATTATTAGGCTTGAATTTCCAGTCCTCATATTGGGGGTGTTACTTGGGAAGCTGTTTAAAAGTGTTGTGCCGTGAAAAGGACTGCAAGATGAGGCAAGGCCTCAGAGATTATTCCATTTGCTGTCAACCCCCTGTGCTCTTTGTTCTATCATCTCTGATTTAGTGCTTTTGAATACACAACGTTTGCTCTGACTGCTCAAAGGGGAAGGCATGGTCTTTAAGCACCAGCTTTTTGGGTGTAGGTTTCCTCAGAGTGGCTCTGAGACTCCTAATCATCCATTGGAACTATTCCTCTGGCTGATCTCTCTTGTGCCAGTTGTGTGATGGATGGATGTGACAGAAGTTCTTCTCAATATTTGTGACCCACAAGTGACCTGGCACCTCCACAACGACATTTCAGTGATGTCTGTTGGGTGAATTGTCTGTTAACAATTACACTTCTTTCAGAATAAACAGAATAAAAAGGGACTGTTTCCGAATTACCACATGAAACCACGGAACTCTTAGGGAGAATTGTGGCTTATTGGCAACCCCATCCCATCCCTCTCACTAAAGCCTCCTGGCTACACAGGATGAGGTGATGAAGGACCATTGGTGGAAAATCTCCCAGACAGTTGGCCATTTTGGGCTTAGCTGCCTTGAGAGAGTTTTTGGGGGGCCTTGCTGCTCAGACCTGTTTTGCACCCTCAGCTCTGTGGTGACGCTCAGCATCATTAAATCAGACGACCTCAGGGATAAGGGTAGAGGGAAAAGGCCTAGTAGGCATAATCCCTTCAGCTTCTCCTGTAGAGAAGTGGCTTTAGCGACAAGCGCCTCACAACTGCCATTCCCACAATCGTTCCCCTTGTCGATACGATGACCTTTCAGAGGCAGAAGCTCCTTTTTATTACTCTGTGCACTAGGGTAAACCAGGCCACACTGTGTTATCTACCCAATTTATCAACACTATTTACAGCAGGTCCATTCCACTGTCTGGCTTAACTCAGTGCCCAGAGACCCGGCATTGAGAGAGGAGGCGGCTGCTGAAGAGAAAGAAATGTCAATTCCAGCCTAGTCCCCTAAAGTGAAATAAAAGAAACAAAGTAAATAAGGAAGGAGAAGTAAATACAGTATCTCCAGGGTGATTACGTCTATCTAGCCCAATACAGGCAAGCATGAAACCAATAGAAACACCGTCTTATCCTCTTAGTTATCACCACACACAGAATGTCATCTCTTGGTGGCCTAAAAAGAAAGAAGCATGCCACATCCATCTTTAATGAATATGACATATCTCTCACCCGCTTGTATTTCAGCAACCTCAAACCGCTGAAAAATGAGATAGGAGGGTCTGTTCTCCCTGGTTTGCCCTGAATCATGAGAGTGGATTAAAATGGTTTTCTTTCTGCTTTGTTTTTTAAGGATTACTTTGCGTAATTTTGTTTTCTTTCTGCTCTTCTGTCCTTTATGGGTTCAGGTTTGTCAGCAGTTCCCCACAACTGTTATCAAGATGTAATCTTTTATTCTTTTTAAATCAAAGAAAATCATGCTGTTATATGCACAAATGTTTGTAAAGGCTTCAGGTAATTGGGAAAAAGCCAAGTATCATGAGACTCACTATAAAATGACAAGGGTGGTGGTCTGCTCCCTCCATCACACTCAAGTCACTTGAGTCTTGGACCCGCCTTTCTAGCAGGTTCAGATTCCCTCAAGTGGCAAAAAAGGCCATATCCCTTCCCCCGTGCCACTGCCGTCTGGTCTGTAGGATGCTTTGAGCTACGCGATGAAGGGGATGCTGCTCTGATACTTCACGACGTGTCTCAGCAGGCTGCTCTTAACACCATGTCCTCCTGCTATATGGTCTGTACTCCCCACTTCCTTCAACAAGGATCATGCCCTGGCCATCCATATGTTCTTCAAATGAGTTAATATCATCATTATATATTTCTTTATCTTACTCCCTTGCACCCTGGATTGATATCAGTCCTTGTTAGCTACTCTAACTCAAGACTGAACAGGTAGCCATCAATATGTTGGATTTTGACTTGTACTGTTTAGACCGGTATTGAACCATCACATGGATGGTCCATGGGGACTGAGACGAACAAAAGAATTTATTTATTTCCCTACAGCTGAAATATGGCCCCCACAAACCCCACAGCTGTGATGTATCACAGTGTCTGGGCATAATCAGAAATCTAACTCAACCATGTCCTCACAGATTTACAAATCAATCAGAGCAAAATCAGGAGAACTGGTGGAGGCTGCTTTCTTAAATCATATTTGAAATGTGAAATTAAGAGAATAGCAAGAATAAAACATGAAAGAAAAGATCTGTGTATAAAGAATAATTCAGACAGGTTCCACTGAAACTAAGGGCTCTCTTCAGGTTTCCTATCATAATTACACTCCATTTCTGCCTCACTCTGATGGCTGCCTAGGAACCAGCTTTTGACAGATCTCCTTCTAAAGCAGGCTCTCTAGTTTATTGCCCTCTTGGAGCTGAGAGCCATACCTATCTACTCCAGGCACCTAAACCAGATGCCTGGCTGAGGCCCGAAAGCAACTGCTTGCACATGCCTTCAAGTGGGAGCTTCCTTCTAGGCACTGTGGACTTTGACTATGAAGCTGACCTAGCAGATGACAGGAAAGGAGAAGACAGTAGAGATCAAGATCACATTCCTGTTCATCCTTTTAAGTATTTCACCAGGGAATAAGGGACCCAGGTCAGGATGATGCCTCATAAGGGGAGAGTCCTTTGACACTGCACTAGGCTTGCTTACGGTGTGGCTGTTGACCACCTCAGGTTCCCCATAGAAGGAGCAACAAGCCTTGGGTCCATCCAAAGGCAAAACAGAAAGCATTTAACAGGATTAGCTGGTATCAATTCCGGAACCACCGTTCCTCCTGTAATTCCCTTTCAAACTGCCTCTTTATTTACCCTGGCGAGCAGAATGCAGCCCATCACTGGTGATGAGCTATTCCAGTGTCACTATCATTCAGTTTTGGTAACTTCCTCCTAAGAGTCTTATGGTCATTTGAACACTACCAATATTGTGAGATATCTTTAGCACTCCCATCTGATTGGCAGTGAAGTGTAACACCACTAGCACAGAACTTTCTGCAGTGTCTGTTAAAGATAAGGGGGGGGAACCTGAATAATTTATGTAGTTAGTTTAATTTAAATAATTTATATGCTAAGCATTGCAAACAGAGCTGGAGTTGATAATGAGTCCGAGAAGCACATTTTGAACTCAGTTGCAGATTCTACTGCATTGTAATTCTTGCAGGATACAGGATTTCCTAGCAGTATAAAGGCCAGGGTGTGTAAACAAGGTAGTTGCTCGAAGAAGAGCCTGTACAGACTCCCTCCTTACCAATTACCACCAGATCATCTTGTGTTCTCTACAGCTTGTTCAGTTTGAACCTTCTGAAATTATCAAGAGCTGCATGCATTTCCCCAAGCCACTGAGAGAAGCCTGGCTCCATTGTTTGACAAACAACGGTTTGTAACCAGTGTAATCTGTAATCAGGAATCAATTAAAGAGATATCAACAGGAAAGAAAAGATAAGGGAATACCAGGAGAAAATCAATGAACAACATCAGGGAATTGATCATTCAAAGGGTCTTTCTTAAGCCACTGGGTCCTCTCAGAGGTTTCTTTGCAGTATGTCCCATAGGCTTTGTCTTTTCTTCTTCAGCTGATTTTTGGCCATTTTACATGAGGAAGCCCTTCTCTTTGGCAGTGGAGAAAAAGAAATAAACAATAAGAATCCAACCCCCCAACCTCCACATTCATTGAGTGGCCACTGCCTTTTGCATTTACAATGCAAGTGAAATACATCTGAGAGGTTGCTTAGAACTAAAGAAAATTGATGCTAAACTTCGTGAATTCTTACATGAATTCACAGCAAATATCTCCAGAAACACTTTAGAGGACGTACGTACCCTCCTCAGGGATACAAGCACCAAAGAGATCACTAGCACATACCTCATGAAAAATAATATCCCACAAATCCTTAAACAGTTTAAAAACCATCATTGTCATAGTAGACCAGTTATTTGCTACTGGCTTCTTTTATCAAGACCTTTTTTTTTCCCTGTTTGAATTTCTAACATCCTTAAAAACATGCTTACTCTTTTCTAAGAAGCCACTAAAACAGCAGTAATGGATCCATATTACCAACTTTAGCAATTGCTTTGAGTATCAGGATATTTTGTGTTGATCCATGACTCCTTCCAGAGTTCTGCTGTTATGTGTGCAAATCACAGCTTTCAGTTAAAAAATAAACACCTTTCCAGACATGAACTGCTGTGAACAAAAAAAGGTTGAAAATGTGAACCAATTCCTGAGCCCTAAAGACTTGAAAACCACAAAAGAAGTGAAAAGAACCCACAGATTTAACCACCACAAAATAAAAAAAAAAGTAATGAATTTTAAGCTGATGAGTGTTATGAATTTCAGGGGGGTCTTATTCACCACATTTGAACATCTGCAGGTTGGCACAGTTGTGAAACTGTGAAAGGCTTTGGAGCTTTATTTATTTATTTTTTTTTGTGAAATGCCAAGATTTGTGTCATTTCCCCTTGTCAGTTGTGTAATAGTTAGGGAATTCACATGCCTAGTGAAAAAAAATACTGAAGATAAGCAGAGAACTTGTTTCAGGGGTTTGCAGGATCCCAAGGGGATCAAAGATTCTATGACTCCATGATTCTGTGGTAAAGATAAAAGCTTAGTGTGAAGAAGCCGAGATGTTACCGTCCTCCATATGCTGCCAAGAAAGACAAATGGAGCCCAGGCTGTGTTTGTGCCCCACATGTGCACTTGGGAAAGGTCATACAAGTATGGAAGATATGGGTGTAAGAATAGTAACCTCAGATGAAGGACTTAATTGCATTTCTAAAAATAGGAAAGGTTTTGAGAAGTTGGGTCGTCGTCTTGGGACCAGGTATTGCTAACTGCCAAGATATGTGTCTTCTCATATCTCAGTCAATGCCTGGCTTAAGTAACGCAAAATTAACCAACGATGAGCTCTTGCATTCCACACCTAAACTTTATCACCCAACTACCTACCCTTTGCTTGAAAAACATGTACTTCCTATCCAACGCCATCCTTCCACTGCCGTCTGCCACTGAGTTTTAGGATCTCACATTTAACAGGAATAAGAAGGCAGAAATTTTGTTTTAGTACAGCCAGCATTTTTCTTTTCTAAGCAAAGTGTGAGATATGTGACAAGGAAACCTACTCTTTACTAACCACAAGCAAAAGCAGCAAAGTGTAGCTGGCTCCCATCTCCTTAGTTCTAGTAGTTCACCTTATACATCAAAAATTGCTCAAACACCTCCTGGTGCTGAACTAGATGATATCCAGAGATCACTTCCAACTGCAACTACTCAGAGATAAACTAAACCTGGTTGAACTATCTTTAGCAACTATCTTTAGAAACTAAGAAGGGAGAGGGGGGACAATCATAGGCTGGCCATGTTAGGCATGTTTCATAGCATTTCAGTGTGTAAAGGTGGCTATAAAGAAATCTTATCCAATTGAGTTAATTTCTTCAATTTGTCAGCAAGCATTTCCAACACAGAGTCTGGATTTAGGCTACTGGTCAGAATTCAGCTTAGCCAAGGATGAGATAAAACCTGGGAAAACACAGTAAACTTATCTACATTAGAGTTAAATATTTTGGGTTTTGGTTTATGTCTCTGCAAATGAGATATTGTGGGTATTAAAAGAGACAAAAGAATTTGCTGTACTGAACTGTACAGTGTTGGTCCTTGTCTTCTGACCAGATGGTGCCTGCTGCCTTGGAAGATGGTGATGTCCCCATTTCACCCCCATAATTCTGTGAGTCAATTATGCAAAGCTAGACACAGAGAGCAGGAGAATTATTTCCTGACCCCAAGCACTGTCAGCTGAGAGATTCCTTTACCTTTAGCTGGCGATTCCTTGGTACCAACAGGAAGTTGTTGACACTGCTGGTAAATAAAGGCTTTAAAATCCATTACAGCAGGATGTATAATGGGTTTTCTTTCCATCACGATCTCTTTGAATTGTTCAAAACACAAGTGGGGATGAGCCTTTCTCCCACTAGTGGGTGGTAATGGTCAGAGCTCCTTTGACCTCCTTGCATCTGACAGCCCTTTCCCTCTGCTCTTTAGGGAGGGAAAGGTTAAATGTCACCTCTGCCTTTCTTGTTTCCTTCCCTGTTGCTCTCTGAGAAGGAAAGGCCTGAAATTTATATTGGTGACATCAAGTACAGGGTCTGCTGTGCTATTGCACTTTTAAATTAACAAAGCATTCAAGATTCTCTCTCCTCCTCTCTTTCTGCCTCTTTGCTTCTTTCTTTCTCGTTCAAAGCAAGGCTAACCAAGCACTCCCTCTGCCTGATTTCCATCTAGGACTGAGCGTCCCTGCTCTGTGGTTGCAACACCAGGCTCATCTTTCCCCATTCCTCACTGATGATGGGACTTCAGCAGAATGGTGGGAAGAGAAGATGGAGGGGAAGCTGCTCATATGCGTCTCTCTCTTGAAAATTCACATGGCACCAGACAATACACTTGTCTCTTCTGTAAATCCGTGTTTCCACACATCCTAAAAATGTTTTCCAACCCATCCAGCCCTTTCCCTTCTTGCCTTTCCCATTTCCTTAAAATTCCTTCACAAAGTCTTATTTTTCCTCACTTGCTCTGAGGGACTAGAGGAATGAAGTTGAGTTCACCAAGTTACACATTTACTTCTTTTCCTTCCTTCTTACCATATTTATCACCACAGCTAGCACAACTATCACCACCAATCTGGCTGCTTGATGTTAAAATCTTGACTAAGCCAACATGCAGAAGGTAAAAGAGGACAATATTTTTTTTTACCACTTCTGCATAATCTTGGGAATAGCGAAGGAAAAAGAAATAGAGAATGAATTAAGAGGAGACATAAAAAAAGGGTCCCCTATAAAGAAGACAGGCTTTCAGGTAGGCAACTGGTGTAATCCACTTCAAATTACTGCTCTTTTGCTAGACTGAAGAACGTCACAGGTGTGAAATACAGCTCCTTCCCTTCTCCTGAACTAATGCATTCAGGACCTGTAATTGTGTATGACGTACATCTACAACTGTGAAGCTCCTCACTTAGTAAAGAATACTCATCACTCATCATTTCCCATTTCTGGACTACTCTTGCCCACATTACTGGTGAGATGTAACCCAAAACACATTGGGGGAAAAAAAAATCTGTGAAACATCAGGTTATTTTGTTTTTCTATTGAAAACAAAGGCTTACATGGGAAGTTTAAATGAAGCCACTGGAATTGCTCAAGTCACTGAGTTTGCTCAAGCCTGAGGACTTAATTCATTATTATTATTGCATTTAATTAGTAATAACACATCATCATAAATTATGCAACAGAAAATAAGTTGTGTTCCCTGCCATTAATGTTTCAAAATCTAGTAGACAAGATGCTTTATGGAAGAGCACTGGTCAAACTGACTGAAAACACAAACACCACATCAAATATAGCAAACAATTTGGGGTTTGCCTTTTTTTTTTTAAATTTATTTTCCTCTTCTTCTTCTTCAAAATTATGCATGAAACACTTAATTCTACCTTTCAAGGGTGTGTTTTAGGTCAAATGTCTCCTTTTCTCTGCTAAACCCACAGATCATTTTCTCCTTTAAATGGGGATAATTCTCTATTGTTTGAAAAAAAGATAATTGAAGGACTTCTGATGAAAGTGGAGCCTTCCCACAATTCAAATAATAGTGCTGAGAGCCATTTCTTGTGAGAGCAATAGTTTAGCTGTCTCGCGTCCCCATCCTTCACAGGGCTGGGCTCCCCTGCCAGGCTACAAATCCCATGGTGCCCCCCATCCACAGCATTTGCCTGAGGCACTGCGACAGCTCAGGTCTGGCCGCCTGGAAATTGAATTTCAATTTGAGAAAAGTCTAAATGTTCTTCTTCAATCAAAGATGTCAGACTAAGAAGTTTCAGCATTTCTAGAACTCCTTGTGCCAAGACGGGTTTTTATATTCCGCCTTTTCATTCCAATTCAGGACAAACCCAAATGTTGACAAAACTGTAATTGCTTAAGTCAGCTTTCCTATTTAGGTTCATTTTGTTAGAGCAAGGCAGAAGACTGTGAGGACATTTCTTCTTCTGCTTAGTCGATTTTGGAAGTTTTAAAATAAGGTAGAATCAGTTGCCCTCTTAAAGGACTAATAATAATGTTTGGTTTAATTAGTTTACGTAAGTGCCTGATTAAATGGTACAGTAAACCAGGTATATGGCACCAGCTAAAGCGTTACTAAAGTGTTGGGCACATGAAACAAAGTGCTGATCTTATATTCTTCTAGTTCAACTGTCTTTGATGTTTTTGATGCTTTAACTGTGTTACAAAAATTTTTAGATTGAACTTAAGGTTCAGATAGAATCTAGGATTAATGCCCAGTTGTAGAAAACCTATATTCTATTCTCCTACATAAAACCAGTGTTAAAACTTGAAGTTTGTAGCAATGCTAGCTAGGTCACTGATATAAATATGATTGTGAGCTCACACTTGATAGAGATAAATTAACGCTGCAATGCTTACCGCATAACTCCTGTGCTAGAGATTTTGGTGCCATGTAAGACCAATTGCCCTCTGTCAGCCAACCTGATACAGCTCTGCCACCCCTGCATGCCCCCAAGAAGCCCAAAAGTTGTATGGTAACTCGTAAGCATTGGTATCTCGATAACTTTAGAGCATGTGGCCACACTTCAATCCAGTGTGATTACACTGGTACAAACCTATTGCAGATGGTAGAATTGGGGTTCATCCCTGATTTCAGAGCCATAGACAAAAGTGACTATGATATCATACACCTGTGAGACAGCACCAGTAATATTTCGTCACCTCCAAGTTAAATATGGATTTTCTTAACTGCTGACACTGCCCTATCCAATTGCAATCAGAACACTAAAGTGCCCGGCTCAGCTTTTTACATAAGTATAAAGAAATAAAGATTAAATACTTCATAACCTGCCAGTGGCCGCACAGGGGCAGACCGCGGATGCGTGCTAGCGCATCCCACCTCTGACAAAGGCCGGCAGCGAGTGTGCGGGAAGCACTGTAAGGCAAGGCACTGATCCTGCCTGAGGATGACTTCCTTGCCTTGAAACTTAATTGATAAATTTGTTGGCGAGGTGCATAACACAGAATCCCATCGCCGTGCCCTTTCTTACAGGAGACTGCCGACGTGAAACTGCCACCCTTCCACCAGCAATGGACTTTGCACCACTCGTGGTGACTGACAGTCAGTCGCGTTCCCTTGCTGCTTTCGCATTGCAGCAAGGGAAGAAAAGGCATTCCAAAACATGTTTGTGAGACATCAGAAATCAGCAAGGGATACTCAAGGGCAAACATAGCACCTGGAACTACTTGTAATTCACGTTTTGTTCCTGAGGAGGTAGCGCAGGTTGGCAGTGTCCCTTTAACTGCATTGACACCGCAGAGCCGCCAGCAGCAACAGATTCTCCCTGCCAGTAACCAAGTCGGCGGTGACTCAGAGACACACCGGACTACAGCAACTGGAAGAATGCGGCTTTCAGTGTCTTTACTAAAATAGCTCACTCTTAATAATGGGTCTTTTCAGTCCCCTGTTTCTCAGGGCACTTTGTAACTGGACTTGTCTGGTCTCACAACAGCTCTCACAAGGACTAACTCATTTCCATGAGGAGGAATGAAAGCAGGAAAAGATCAAATGCCTGTCCTGAATGCACCTGAGACTCAGCAGCAGCAGGTGTACACCTCTGGGACAACATGGGCTTGAATGACAGACACGTCTTTTTTTTTTTAACCACTTAAGAATAACCCCATGTATAATTTAAATAATTCTGCCATGCATTCTTATTGCTTAGTTGATCCTGACGTTTGACAGCTGCTAACTAAACAAGTAACACGGGCAATAACACAAATAATGTCTTTTAAAACTGATCTAGGAACTGAACGGTTGAAGCCAGGCCTTGCCGCGTGGATGGTTACACTGAGGCAGAGCGGATCAGGTAGGAGCTGCCTGAACTGTCCAAAATCTCAGCTGACCTGTGGTCTCAATCAAAACTCTTCAGTGATTTATTTAAATACCTTAAGTTGATGAGGTTAACATGCACTTAAGAGTTATATTTCTGACTCACATGGGTAAATTAACTCGTGTTCTCAAATTGCAACAAAAAACAGGGCAGTAAAAATAAATGTCATTTACTCCAGTGTTTTTGGAAGATGCTCAGCAAGGACAGAAGTGACCTTTGCAGAACTGCACAGAGTGACTGCCTAACAGTTCTCCTTTCACACCTCACTGAAGATAATTCTCAATTTTGTGTGGCCTGTATCCTCTGCACTCTGCGGACCACCACTGAAATCACCTGAACCTGCGCACTGAGAAGAAGACATCTAGACAGCGACACCTTCAGTCTTCTGTTCAGCATGGGGAGTGACAAAGCAATGCATTCTCCTGCCCTCAACCCAAGGATAGCTGTGCACTGAACCCTAGTAAAGAGATCTTTTGTGATCCAGGGTGAGCATTAAGATGGGGAGTTTGGCTATGTGTTAGTATTGAGGAGATTTTACCACAGTTTACCTATCTGTGGAAACTTTGGAAAATTCCTTCTTAGAAATGCAAAGGACTACTTAGCTTCACTATCTCTCAAAATATCTGTTAAAGAAAACAACAGGGACTATAATGGTGAAGCGAGAAATGGCCATGAGCCATATACTGGCCATGCACTGGCCATGCACTCCAGTCTAAAGGAAGTCGTGCTGTATTTGGGAGACCTTTACCCTCTTTGTTGCAATAACCAGAACCCAAATGCACCACAGACTGACTAAGCTACCTGGAGGCAACAGTGGCAGTTGACCTGAGCCTCTTTCCCGGGGCCCCAGTCACGGGCACTCTGGATGCTGAGCAGCCAGACTATGCTTGCAGGAATAGTTGCCCACTCTACTCAGACTGAAAGAGCTGCCCTGATGAAAGCAGGTATGACGTTTGAGAGCACCTCCATCAGGGCACATCTATCAGGATGGCCAAACAGCCACATGGCATAGTCCTCAGTTGAGAAGGGGACCTTCACCGCCCACTCTGGATAACTACGCTGACAGAGCAAGGTGTTAACCACATATTAAATTGCTGCAGCCAAATTTCCTTCCAGTCCTTGTCAAAGTGCAGGATGTCTTGTGAACAGTGTATTGCTTTTAGTAGGAAAATCAGGTTTCTGACTGCATATGGAAAAAAAAAATCTGAAACAAACAAAAAACACCCCAGGGGGCAGGGGGGAAAAGAAAGGGGCAAAGGGGTCCAAGTGTGATGGTAAAATGTGTCTCTCTCCCTAGATACATAAACACCAAACCCTATCTTCTGAACCAAAATCCTGATGTTGGAAGGCACGCAGGCTCAGAGGAAAATAACTGTAATTTGTGTGAAGAAGGCATTTGCAGCAATTCATTATAATTCCTTGCTTGCTGTCACCCGTCTCTAAAGTCACTGGCAATGCAGTACTTGTGTGAAGTTATTAAGGCCAAACTCTCTTTAGATTCATGGCAAGCGCCGAATGACAAGGCGAGAGCCCAGGCAGTGATAAAGTGAAGTGACATGCCATAGCCCCTTCCTCTTCCCCACCCCATCACCACCATGCCAAGGATGAAAACACTGTGGATTTTGCAAATGAGAGCCACCTCTCCTCTCCGTGCCCTATGCTGGGCTCTGCCTGCCATGCACACATCTCCTTGAAGCATGCACCCAGAGGAGGGAGCAGGAGGGAGTGGAGGAAGGCGAAGGAAAATATGCTTTTCCTCACTTTCCTTCCACAAAGATCGCACAGGTTTCTCTCAGAGATTCACAGACAAATGGCATGTATGAAAGAGACAGAGATAGGCAGGCTGGGCAGAGGAGAGATCCAGGTGAGAACTTTTCAGCTGTCTGAGATAAAGACACCTCTTTTAAAAAGATTTTATTTTATATATATAAAAATAAATAAATATATATAAAAATCGATTAGTAACTTATCTATATCTAGGTTTATCCCTCTATCTGCGTTTTGCTGTTCATTTCAGTAACCCCCAAGACTAGACAGAGGAGAAACGAATCTCTTACAGCTGTACAGACTTCCAGCAAATAAAATGTGTAAGTAAAAGGTGATCACTCTAGAGATCAGGGCTCCTTTCAAATTGCATTTCTCTGTCCCTTCCTGTTTTTTCTTGCTTCCTTGGCCTCTACAGTTTTTTCCCTTCCTCTCCCTGTCCCTTCTTTTCCTAAGCTGGGCAGAAAAATCAGCTTAAAGGATAATACTGCTCAGCTTTCAGGAGGATAACATAGCCAGCCCACAGGGAAGAGAAAACCTCAAACCCAACCAGAACGATGAAAACAAGCGGGTTATTAAAGGTCCTCCTAAAGCGACAGCTAAACTCGTGTTTGCAGATACTCACAGGCTGTTGCTCAGCAGTGAGGATCTCTGGTTCAAATCCAAGTGCTTGCCAACAGCAGGGTTGTAGTGGGAAAAAAATCCTCTCTTCTCCCCTAGCCCCTTACTCTGGAAAAGCCATATGCTATTTTAGCAGTGTAGGGATGCTCATAGCCTCTGAGCAGAATCTGTCAGAAGCCAAACAGGAATCACCTTGCCCAAAAGATTTCTACAAGTTAAATTAACCTGCAGTCAGCTTCTGCCCGTGTTAGGTTTAAAGCCGCAGTAAAGCCTATATTGCAAAAGCTTCAAACAGATGAGCAAGGCTATTAAGAGGCATCTGATGGGACTAGATGTTTAACCAGAGTCTGCTGTGGTCTCACGCGCTGCATCATGGCATCCCTTAAGTTACGCTTCACACTGTGGTACTGATGTCCCATCTCACTTCCCTTTAGGCCGGGGAGAAGATGTAGACCTTTTGAAGTATGTCTGAAAATTCAACACATTCATAATCTCAGAAAAACAGGCTTGCAAAAGTGTTCCTGTAATCAGTGCCTGCAGCCAGCAGCCACCCCTCGCTGTTCTCCCAGGAGGAAACACCAGTGCTGTTGATTTTTCTGATCTTAGCATGGGGAGAGAGGTTTTGCCCCTCAAATACCTGAGGCTTTCAGAAGAAGTCACACTCTTGACTGAATCAGATAAGCCCATGGGGCATGGATGCTTCATGACAAGGAAGGAGAGGGGCCCCAACTGCCCAAGGGTGGAAAGCACGCCTACTCCGCTGAAGGCACCAAGAGTTGGTTCCTGAAATGTACTGGGGAACACAGGAGTGAGTTAACTGCGAGCAAAGATTTAAGGCTAAGTCACAACATAAATGCACCCACTTGTTTAAATTAAAATTACCCATAACCCTTTTATTTCCTTGCATCTGATTCTTCCCTGGCAGATGACAAGAAATTGCTGGTCGTTTGCAGTTTTTTCTTGCAGTGAAAAGCCACAATCAATCACGCTTTCTTCTGACCCTGCAGTTACAGGGAAACAGAATGACTCTGGGCTATATTTTCAGACTCCACAGGTTGCTCTGACTCTGTATTTGCTGTCCCCTCCTCCCTCTCTGCCTCTGTGTTATAAAAGATCAGGATTCTCTTTTATAAAATAGTTCTGGCATTTCTATTATCACACATGCCTGAGAACAGGGATGCGATTGCACTGAATAGTGTGAAAAAAAGAAAGGAAAGAGGGGAAAAAAGAAGAAAAATCAAAGCACAGCCGAGCTGATTATTTAAAGAGCTGGGTGAAATTTGCCATCCTTTTAAGGCATCCTGGGCTCTGGAATATCACTGTGTCACTTAATGTTTGCAGTTAAGTATTTACAGATCTGTTTCCATGGTAACCGATTCTTCAAAGTTACTTTTACAATTCTGTTTTCTAAAATGTGTTTCTTTGGTTGATTGCACAGGGATATTTGGAAAGCAGCCAGGTCTAAATCATGATTTTTTTCCCATTAAGGAGAGGTCCTTTCTAATCATGTTTAGTTAGTTCTTTGATGGCTTTATCTTGATTCGAAAATGTATTTTGTTTTTTGTTAGCGGGTGGGAGAGGGAAGGGGGGAGAAGACGAACAAGCATCATGGGGCTTTAGCAAAAAAAAAAGGTGTTGGAAATTAGGAATGTGAAATAACCTTGTCTGAGTTGATTTTATTTATCCTTTCATTGTTTAGAAGAGTAGGCCTTTAACCACAACAAAATAAATAAATAAATGCCCCACTGACAGTTTGAATGCATTTTGAGGCCACAGGAGAAGATGACTCACTTATTAATTAGTCGGGGAGATGGCAGCCTGGGGAGGGATGATGAACACTAGAAACAGGGCAGAAGCTGAGACAAGTGTATCCAGTATGTGCTAGGGGTGTTTGCCCCACGCTGTGCCAAGATACGTGCATGGGGCTGGTGAAGGTTGGCCCCACCAGTATGGAGACACCCCATGAAGCAGTAGCAGGGAAAGAGTCATGAGCTCTGCCACAAGTTCCTTTGCAGCTGTGGGCAAAGTAATTTGAAATGTGTCTTTGTGAAGATATGTGTGAAGAATGAAGAATGTGTGCAAGTCTTCTGAGCCCAATGACCTATGCTCTTCCCATCACTGCAATACCATCTCCTCAACCCTCCATGTGGCCCCCAGTTCAAGTACACAAAAGGGAGCACAAGAGCTTAACCTAGGAAGCAACACGCCAGGAGCCATACAAGTACGTGGGATAGATGGGGAAGGGATGTATATGTTCCCTGTCGTAAGGTATTTTCCCTAGCTGAAGTCAGAGGTAATCATAGGATCATAGAATCATAGAGTATCCCGAGTTGGAAGAGACCCGTAAAGATCATCACGTCCAAGTCCTGAAAATCAAGCTTGTCAGGACATCTGAGAAAGAAGTGTGCTTAGCAGCGATTTAGGGACGTTCTAAACTTTGGGCACATGTTGGAGGGAAAACCAGCTCAGATGCACTTGTAAACCTCACCACAAGCGAGGAGTCTTGCAATGCTCAACAAACTATTGCCCAGGCAAAGATATCCTGGCTGATGTAAACTCAGAAGAGTGGAAAGGAAAAGTATTGAGTTATCATATCATAGAATGGCTTGGGTTGGAAGGCACCTTGAAAGATCGTCTGACTCCAACCCCCCTGCCATAGGCAGGGTTGCCACCCACTAGATCAGGTTGGCCAGGGCCCCATCCAGCCTGGCCTTGAACACTGCCAGGGATGGGGCCTCCACAGCTTCTCTGGGCAACCAGTTCCAGTGCCTCACCACTCTCACAGGGAAGAATTTCTTCCTGAAATCTAATCTAAATCTCCCCTCTTTTAGTTTAAACACATTCCCCCTTGTCCTGTCATTATCTACCCAATTAAAGAGTCCCTCTCCGTCCTTTTTATGAGATTCCTTTAAGTTTCTTGGTTGGACCCACTGATGGGGTAGCTGCAGGTGAGCCTTTAAGAATCATTAATAACTCACTTCTGTTTTCCACTACTTTACAGCAGGCAGGGGTGTATATCTCAAGGGAAAGGGTAGGACCAGAAGACACAGTATTACAGAATAATGAGAGTATCACAGGACGCTAACCAGAAAAGAATGGTGGGGTATCTTGCACAGATGAAGTAGATTAAATATGGACAGATAATTACTGTAAGGTGAGGAAAGATGGGGAGAGAGATAGCCTGATCCATATTTTCCTATGCTTTTTGTGAGACCACATCAGATGGTCAAACCAAGAAGGCAGGAGTCAGGACTCCCAGGCTCCCTTTCTAGCTCTGCCACTGATTAAATGTGTGACTTTTCAGGCACTCTATACCTCCTCTAACCTAAGCTTCAAGGATTGTTGTCAGGTTCAGTTAATTACTGTCTGCGAAGAGCTTAGAAACCCACACAGGAAAGACAGTAGACAGATACCTTGGTTTTAATGTTAAAGTTCAAAATAATATAACTGGAGAGTTGAAAAAGAGTGTGGATCTGAAAGTGAAGCAACAGAATTACAGGAAAGCTGATAAAGTGAAGGAAAACTAAGGAAAAAAAACAAACCCAAAGAATGAAGAAAGGAAAATGAAGACTCCTAGGCAGGTGATGGACAAGGTGAGTTTTGGCTGACTGAGATAGATAAGAAGCTACTCTTTTGAAACTTTTTCACTTATTCCTCTTGCTGCAGAAATGCTCCATTACCTCTCAGGAAGATGATTTACCATTTGCCCTTTATAGACAAAGCTGAAATAGTAGGAACATCATAGCAAAACATATGACCCAGCTTTTGGCACACCCTGTGGCTCCAAACCTTTAATGCACAACACAGAGTCTTGGAATCTGAACGGAGATGATGAAGAGACACTGCCTTGCTACGATGTTTATCAAAAGGACAACAGCTACTGAGAGGACCAGGAGGAGTTGCAGGGGGTAGATTCCTTACTTGCAGGGAAAGGAGTGAGTTGATTTGTCTTGATTTGTTTACCCTTCAGTCTATTGGGTGAAAAATCTTCACGATACATGACCTTGAGGACAAAGAAGCACCAAAGGGTGGGCACAGTCATCTCAAAGAAAACTCAAAAAGGAGAGTAAAAGAAGAGGAACAGAAAATCAACATTAAAGACAATAATAATGGAGTTTGGCAGTGCCCTGCTATGTTATTAATTTTGGCTGGCTGGCTGGTGGGTGTTCATAGCCTCATAAAATGGGATCCAAATCACAAAAGCAACAGGTAAGATAAACTGCTCTTACCATCTCCTCTTCCTCTTCCCAATCATTTGCCGGCTGGTCCAGCTGAGTGGCCTGTGAGTAAATGGCTGCTGTGTGTAAAGAGAATGATCTAACCAGCTCCGAGTAACCAGCTCTTGAGCCTCCTCTTGATCACAGCTGGAGAAGGAACAGGAAAGCTTCCTCATGCTCCGAGGTTATGATTCTGAGCTGCTGGAAACTAGCCATTCCCTCCTGAAGGCAGCAGAGACACTGGGTACATCTGCATGGCTAAGTAAAACAGTGTTAGGGCCTGCTCACCAGAACCAAGGCCAGTGGTGCAGTCTGACCACGCTCACAGTAAATAGGTCTGTTATTATTTGTGGACTCTGCTCAGATTAATGGGAGAGAAACCCCATATAACAGACCAGGGTTTTCGAAGCCTGAAAATGAGGGGATGTGCTAATATGCCACGAAGTGTGGCACATGGATGTATCAGCACCAGGGAGCATGCAAAGCCTGCTGGAAACACAGTGGAGAACAGAGTAAGGTGGAGAAAGACAAACCTGGTAGAAATTAATTCACACTACTTTTGGGAATGGTCCTTGGCACGACATTTGCTCTCATGTAGGGACTGGTGACCAGTTTGGACACAAGCCAAAACTGCCAAGGAAAGGGTTACCAATCTAGTAG
Organism: Psophia crepitans; assembly: GCA_013399095.1. NCBI lineage: Eukaryota > Metazoa > Chordata > Aves > Gruiformes > Psophiidae > Psophia > Psophia crepitans. The sequence continues at coordinate 645,712 of VWZZ01001792.1, read as the reverse complement.
TGTGGGAAACTGTAGGGCAGGGCTCATGCCAACATCCCAGGCTGTTTTATTTACAGATAGTGATGTAGGCATTATTGTCCATAAGGACAGCAACCTGTTGGCCTTCAGCCCTGCAGTTGCTCTTTGCTTTAGGCTCTGTTGAGAGATCCAGCTCCAAACGATAGTAAGATGTAGGTTTTCCAGATATCTCTGTAACTTTGTGTGTTATTATTTCATAAGGATACAAATAAATATTTTTCTTCTTTTTTTTGTATGGGAAATATGCCAGAGATGAGTCAAGACAAAGTAGGTTTTCTCTCATAACCTCTACTCTGTCAAACATTCATTAGTGTTACGTAGATAGTTTGGGAAGAAACTTTCCTAAGCCAGCAACTCTTTAACACTTTCATACACACTGTAATAGGTCTTTGTTCAGTGCTTCTGGAATGAAACAAGCTGACTTCGCTAACAGTCTATTGAGTTCTCACATCTCTATTATAAATACTTTTAGTTGCAGGCATTTAATTAATGTTATAAATACACTATTTATGATGTGCTTTGGGAAATGACTAGTTCTCTCAGCATTATATCGTGTTTTGGTTTACTGTTTTACTTTGCCTTGCTGCAGTGGCCAGGTGCCTTGCAGGTTCCCAAGCAATCACAGCCCGTGCTATGGGGGTCTGCCTTCATGTTCACTCCATCACTGGGGAGATGGACACTTATCATCTTCTTGGAGTCTTTACGCACCTAACTGAAATGCACATGGGAGCATCTGGACTGAGTAACATATAGATGAGATTCATCTAAGGATTGTGTCTAAGAATTAGATGCCTATTCTGAGCTTGTCACTTAACCTCCCTGGGTAGTCAGAGGAGGGCAACAACCACCCAAATACCTGCCTACAGCCAGCTGGGGGTGATCCATTCTCCTTGCCTGCCTGTTTTTCTCTACTGACCCTAAAAGAAAACCAGCTCAGACTTCTTCCACTGACTTCTAAATGCTAAAAATAACAGAGATGAATCCTACCCCTATATAATGAATAGAAACACGCAGGGGCCTGCAGATTTCGCAGGATTTGCTTCAGACAGCTACAGCTAGACAGTATCAACACTTCCCTCTGTGCTCAGGCTCTGATCCATCCCTGTGGCTGTTTCCATCTTAGAAATCTGCTGTCAGGCTTGGATTTCGGAAAAGAAGCCAGAGGATTGAGAAACTTTGATGGGATGAAAGTGCCCATCTGTACCAGGACCCATGAAAAGCCTAGACTGAGTTTTCAGAATAATGCCATTCATGGAATGGTAGGATTGCCTCCAACAGTGCGGTTTTTTGTAAGAAAAAAGTTTCTTGGCTACTTTGAGTAAGTTTTCAACATGCTTTATGCAGTGATTTCCATCAGAGTATCTGAAACATCTTACACAACTCACTGTAGAAGAGCTCAAAACTCAAATGATTGAGGTTTTGTCACGATTTGAGGTTTTCTTTTTTCAGTTGAGTAAACTGAGGCACATTAAATTATCAGGCAACAAGGAACACAAAATGAGCCGAAACTCATCTGACAAAATTTAAGGTTACATAGATGATCCTGTCGTTAAAGCACCCATCTAAGAATTAAAAAAGAATTAAGTACATTTGGTTTTTTATAGATACACCCATAATAAACCAGAATATTTAATTTGATCTAATCTCATCTCTAGTTCCCCTCAAAACGCATGAAAAGGCTCACTTTGTCCTGACAAAGTAAATGTGCATGAGCAGTTTTATGGGTTTTATTCTTTGGTCATACACCACCCTGCACACTGGACTCTCAGTTCCAGTGAGGATCAACTGATGCTACTGCTGTTGCCATTGACTGGAACAGAAAATTTATAATAAGGAATCCCTTCCCAGGACTGAAAGTACGAGCCTGTGTTCCGTGCAAGTGTCCTTGATATCACTGGAAGTTTTATACATGTACAAAGTGTATCAGTCAGCGTTCCTTGTGTTTGTGAAAGCTTTTCTGAGGTATTGCCGGAGTCTGCAAGCTTCAATGCATGAAACATGCTCGTGCACATATGTACTCTCACTCACACACGCACAAAAGATAGAATCTTCTGCCACTTTCTATCTGCCAACATATTAATCTTGTGTTTCGCGTTCTCTAAAAGCTTCACCATTATAACATAATTACTGCTGAAATTGACCTTTAAAATATATTCCAAATTTCAAATGTCTTTAAACCCCTCAGTGAGCACCATTTTTCAATTTCACATATTGTTTTATTTTTTAGGAGAGGTGGGACAAAAGATGGGAAAAAGCATTAGCAAATGAACGTCAGCATGTAACAAATGGATGTAACGATAAAAAAAAACCAAAACAACCCTTGCAAAAATTTACCTGAGCATTTTTAATATCTAGTCTTCAAGCAGTTACTATTTCCCTTAAGGTAAATGAAAATGTAATAAGACTAACTAAAATGTTGCATTTGTGTCTCACCCTTCCCTAAAGTAATTCAATCAGTTTAGCTTCACTAATATTCAAATGTATATCTGATACTGGCAATATAAAAGTTCAAGTACTTCTCAGCCTCTAAATACATTTAAACTACCTCTATTAGAACATGCACTCTCCTAAATTTGTATTAGTACCTAAAATTGGTTGTGTTTCTAACTATCCTTAAAGGTAAACATAACCTTGCCTGCAAATGAGAAGCTGAACTGTGTGTGGAGACAGATTTCTGTAGCGCAGAATCTAAGACTGAAAATGTGCATATTACAATGCACAGATGAACTTGTGTACACTCACATTACTGTGCAAATAAGAAAGCATAAAAGCACGTGGTACGACTTCCATTCAGCAGCATTTGCATCCAGCTTTGTTCCTTCCATCTCCTTATCCCCAGGAAAGGGAGGGCAGAAGACCTCGAGAAGATGGGAGGAAACTCCCACCTCCTGCAGGAGCAGGAGCTCTCCACTGCCACGGTGTGTCCCTGCCCAGGTTTGGGCAACCAGGTGAAGGACTGCTGAGGAAGAGTGCTGTCCCTTTGGTCAGTGAAAAGCTGGCATGGGTTTATTCACATGGTTTCCAACTGCGGGCTGTCCTAGGGAAATCTCAGCTGGGAAAGATGGTTCATGGACCTCTCACTCTGTCTTCTCCCACACAGGCAAGTGCACGGTCTGCATGCAGGGACTACTCATGCACGTATGAGACTGCTCACCCTTGGAAGTACGCACTCAAAGGACACGTAGTAATCTCACACTAACAAAGCTGACCTAGGCTGACGTGGGAGAGAGGGACCGGTAGCCACAGGGCCCCAGCCTGTGAAACACACGCTGCACTTCGGAGGTTGCACTGAGTACCCACCGGCACCGAGTGTCTGAAGCCAAGCGTAGTTCTGGCTTTACGCTCAACTTCTCAGGCCCCTTGCGGGGTCTCAGCTCCTTCCTGTTGGCAGAGCTGTCTGCATCCTCGAGCAAGGCACTGGGCCTGAACAGCTCCTGGCAGATGAGCCGAGGTATCGCCTGCATGCTCTGCAGAACTCCCCTCCTATTTTGTCCAGACCTTCTCCTAACTGACCAAAAGGGACTCAGCTTCAGAGGACCAGCTCCAACCCTGGGAGGCATGCAGGCAGTGACAGGTAGGCTACATCATCACCAAAGTGTAGGTTGGGCAGCTCCCCGATGGAGGGAGAAGGGGACAGCCTCACTGAAAACACCGTTTTTTTGTCCATTTACCCCAGCTGAGGATCCAGTCCATTATTTCCAATTAGGTTTGATGGAGGATTAATACAATCTCAGGTGTCAGTTCTCTGCCCCTTGACAGCTGCTTATGGCATGACGCGTGTGCTGTAACCTGCTGGCCCACCTTACCTTTCCCTTTATGAAAGAATGCCACGCAGAGTCAAGCTCGCTAGAAATGAAGACAAATGAAAATCATTGGAAATCTCATTAGTGACCATCCAACAGCTTCGCTGAAAGGCAGAAGGGGTTTTTTTTTGCTTTCCCTTGCGTGCACCTGTTTTAGGTTGTGAGGTTTTGGTGTATGTGCCATACACCCTTCCCAAGTCTGCCTCCCCCCTTCCTCCTTCCTCCCTTCTACAGGGCAGTGACATAATGCAAATAAATTTCTCTGCTTACTTTGCACAAAGGTTTACATATTGTTCTGTTGATAATGTTTTTCGTGCCTAATAGATGTAAGGGGGAAATATCTGTCTGTATCACTTCTAAAGTTTGTGTATTATCTAACTAGCTCACACTGCTTTAGAGGTTTTAAGCCCTCCACAAGAAGTCCTTTTGCCTGTGAATCTTTTATGTTACACCTAGGTGTCCTCATTATAAGGGCTCTACTATTTGACAAGCAATGCTTGTCTCTACAGTCAGTGATGAACACAGCATGACAGGCAATGTGTGCCTCTGTCCAAGGCACTGAATCACAATAAAATGGTAAATTACTGTCTGTCATAGCTAGAAACTGCAGTGACTAATATCCAATTCCTTATTCTACATAAGATGAGGTGTGTGTGGGGGGGAAGGTGCACTCGTTTGGTGGTGGTGGGAAAAGCTAGTGTTACATTCCTTTTTACTGAATCCTTGCAATTGAAAATGTACCTGGACACCAAGAAAGAAAGTGAAAGAGGGGTTTTAACAGGAGGAAAAGGATGAATTACTAGCAAATGGCATTATCGTTAGAATATTTCTGGACAGCTCAGAATTTGTTATTGTTTGGGGATCATCGAGATAGAGATATTTGCAAATGGGATTCACTCTTCTCACTCTCTGGCAGAAATAAGGAATTCAGTTTTTATTAAAATGCAATAATAATTGTGAGTTGGACTGTGTGTCACTGCCGCTCAGAAAGGCCCCCATTAGAGAAGTCTCTATTTTAAAACAACTCATTCATCATCACAGTATAATTTCCAGTAAATATATTGTTTGTTCAACTGTAATGCTAGAGATAATGTTTAAAATTCTCCCCTCATATCTCATTATGAAATAATTGATAGCAACATGGCCAATTCTTTTCATTTGTGAGGCTTTTTTGTTGTTTTTCTCCCCCTCTTCCTTTAAGGCAACCTCTTGAAACAATCAATATCAGCAGTTTCAAAAGTGTGATACAATAAATAAATCTCTCAGACAATGACAGAGAACATCCTTATTATAATAAATTCACCATAAATAAAACCGCGTGTGATAGTCCTAAGAGCCATTTTACATGAATGCCTTCAAATTTTGTGCAAGGAGGCGGGGGCGGGGGGGTAGGGAAGAGAAGAGGACAAGGATGTGTCTTCAACAAATTGCTTCATTCTCAAAATATATTACATTTAGCTTGCTGTATGGTGCATACGGTATAAATTCCTCTCCCCTTCCAGAAATACATTGTATTGCTTGGAGTTGGTTAATTAATATTGACCTTGATTGTTATATATGACTGGATTATCTGCATCCTTTTTTAATAAGATACATGGCGACAGCAGAGTTTGTAATGTATCTGTTGTCTCACAAAACAATTTTGAAGTCTTTCTGTTGAAATATTATAAAAGACCAAAATCAATCAAAGTGCTTTTGCCACTGAGGTCCAGCTTTGAAGCGATCCAGCAAGATCACACCGAATGGCTTTAAATATCACACTGGTGCAATGTAGTTTATACGCTGCTTGATACAGTACAAAAATTGTTGTTTTGCAGCCTTTTCCTCTCATTTCAAATGCCACAATCCGGCATTTCGTGTGAGCTTGAATTTTTGAGAAAATACCTCCTCTCCCTCTCCTTCCCATCCCCACTGGCTTTCAGTGAAACTAGGGCTCCATCGGGAATTTGGCACTCAGTTTCCTCAAGCCTAAAGCATGTGCTTCGGTTTTAGTATGTGCGGAAGGGGTTTGCTGAAGAGGAATCAAGCTTACTGTTAACCTTACAGAGATGTCTTCTTCGACTTCGAGCAAAGGTGCGTCGGGTTTCTATGCAAAAGACCAGAAGAAGGAAGGGGAGATTTTTATGAAAGACTTGCACCCTATCAGGATTTTATATTGATATTAGGACATCATGGTATAGAGGTGGTAAAATGTAGGTAGTCACGGAGTAAATGGACTCCTGTGAAATTTTGGATTGCTTAGGTCAAAATACATCATCTTTGCTGGAAGTCTCATGCTTTCCTACTGACTTGTGCTGGTGTTAACCTGAGCTATATTATTTAGGGAAAAAAAAAAAAAGAAGAAATAATACCTGGTAGGTGGTATATGTTTTGTTATTAATAGTAATACTTGGCACTCAGGTGTCACTTTTAATCTCCAAAGCACTTTACATAATTAACTAATTCATCTTCACCATCCCTGCGTGAGACAGAGCTTTTCACTGAGGCAGCACAGGAGCTCATGCATTCAGGACTGACACTGTTCGTAGAGCAATCAGGCTGCCCAGATGGGACCACTTTTGGGTGAAAAACAGCTGACCTGTCCTGAGGTCAGGAGTGCCTTAGGACACTGTACATGGATATGTACTATAGGAGTGTTTACTCTGACAATGTTGGCATGCAGCTACGCAAGGCTCACCCCAAAGCTCTGCGTACCTGTGCAGAGAGGGATGCTGTGCAGAGCCTGCCCTAGTGACTCCCCTCTCCATGGTTGTCCCTGTGTCCTGGTGACTTCTTGACCCTCGGGGTACTTGGAGGGCACTGGGAATGGGTTGCCAGTCCCATCAGTGTCTCCACACTTATAGGACCTACATATCTATTCAGAGCCACTGCCCAATTCAGTGGGAGACAGTGGACACAGGGTGCTGCTTGGCCCAGGTCTGTTGGCAGAACCCGTATAGAGGAAGTCTCCTGTGAAATCTGCTTTTCCTCATGTTTAGATCGGCTCCAGAGTTTCTAAGCAAATCACAGCGGTGACAAAGGGCACCCTGAGGACTTGGCTGGAGACTCCTTGCTCAGCAACTATATTTGCTGATATGATTGTATTATTTTCCTCTAGACTTTTTTCTCTATGGGACGATGGAACTTTTGCATCAGGACCAAATCCAAAGCACCTCAAAGTCTGCTTTTCTGCCCTTTTTTTTGCAATGGTCTGGTCATATCTGTGGGCCAAATACAGATACCTCTATCCTCACTGCAAGCACATTGGGAGAACTGTTTTGATCCTACCAACATCTTCCATATGAGGAGAAGCTGAGAGCTGGGTCTGTTTAGCCTAGAGAAGACTGAGAGGGGATCTCATCAACACTTATAAATACCTGAAGGGTGGGTGTCTAGAGGAAGGGGCCAGACTCTTCTCAGTGGTGCCCCGTGACAAGACAAGGGGTGATAAACACAAGAAGTTCCATCTACATATGAGAAAAAAATTTCTTTACTGTGAGGGTGATGGAGCACTGGGACAGGCTGCCCACAGATGTTGTGGAGTCTCCTTCTCTGGAGAGATTCAAGACCTGTCTGGATGCCATCCTGTGCACCCCGCTCTAGGTAATCCTGCTCTAGCAGGGGGCTTGGACTAGATGATATCCGGTGGTCCCTTCCAACCCCTGCACATCTGTGACTCTGTGAAAAGCCCTGACATGCAATTATGACTTCAGTGGCACAGGTCCTGAGCCTGCCCTAGAGATCACAACGGGCATCTGCCAGTGCCAGCCTCTGGGGAATAAACAGTTCAAACCTGTAGAAGTTTGAAGGGACGACAGAGAGCAGAAAGCCCATGCAGGCACCCTGCTGCTTTCTTCTTCCCATGGATGTAGAAAGCTCAGAGCGAAATGATTTTTATCACAGGCTGCCTAGTGCGGCACCAAAAAATTAGGCTGCACGATCTTCCTGCATGTTTAGGCATGTGCTCTGCTGAATGTGGGAGGCAATTAGCTTTTTTCTTGGTGCGTGGCCATTTGCACATGCATGGGAGGGGCTCTCTCCCAGAAGGTGATTTGTCAGAACTTGCAATGAAAGTCAAATCCTGCAATTAGAGGGAGCGGCTGTACTTAAAAGAGAGGTGTAGAACATCCCAGCATGCACTTGGATTTATCATATTGAAAGAACATAGTCCTCTTTCTACGCAGTTGCAGTTTTTGATAAACGGCTTACATTAGGACACCTCAAAGGTGCACTGCATCATTAATTACTGGGGTATACGCTGAAAAGGAAGTTAATAAAACTTGTCTTTTGCATGGAAGTGAGGAATCTTACTACCTGATGATTCCTGATGGAAGAAGATGTTTCTGATGCCACATGTGCAACCTTGTACAGGTAATAATAGCAAAACACTCAGGGGAGTTTTTACGTTTGAGGATGTAATTTTTCTTTTTGATTTATAGGATACTAATGGCTTTTCTCTCTCTCTTTTATTTTATTTATTTATTTTTTTTAGCCACCAGCCATGGTAAAAATCAACTTATGACTCTCAGGTTCAGAGAGAAAGACAGAAAAGAAAACAACAGGATAAAGTGGGACGAATATGAGTCTCTCTGGGAGGAACGCCAGCCGCTATCTTCACTATCATAATACTGAGGAATCTTATAAAACTCCAGCCATTAATAATGGGTTGCTGCCAGATATTGATAATTTATTCAAATTGTAGCTCTGGATTTGAGGGAGCAGATGTTCCTCATGCAGACACTTTCAGAAAATGAATTCCAAAGAAACAAAATAACATTCGGTGCTATCAGTAGAGAGGAAAGGCAGTATTTTACTGTGCAGTCAACATCTGGACTGCCTTCTATTTTTATTGCTTCTCATTCACCTCTGGTTCTCTCCTACCCATGCACCCTTACCACTGGATGATTCTGTTGCTCTTCTTCTTTAATGTCAAATAAATAAATAAATAAATACTCTAGTCTCCTGCTTGTGTTAGAATATATCATGACTGGTTTCACTAGGAGTAATGGGACCTGATCAACTTTGAATCACTTTGAGCAGGACCAAAGCCTCCAAACAAGCCATCTATTAGGAAGAGTAGAAATTAATTTTGATCCAGAACAAATTCCTCTAGTCATTTCAGTGTTTTCAGGCAGCTCTACCCAATGCGGGGCTTAGTTTTACCCTCCAGCAAGTTCACAGATGTTCTCTCTTTATCTCTGCCTTGCTAGGCTGGAGGAAGACTGGGTATTCATAACCCCAAAATCTCACTGGCACAGATGCTCTAAATTGAAGCAAGCTGTTCTATCATCTTCTCCAGTTGTTGGCTGCTCCATTTGAAACCATCCTAGACATGGTGCAACAGAATGTGCTGTGTGTCCAAAAACTGTTAAACATATTTCCTTGGGCACAGTGACAACTGTAGATGAACACCAAACTGCAATGCTCGCTACCAGTAGTCCTGTTCTCTCCAAAAAAGAAGCCAACCTCTAGGACCAGATGCAGAGGTCACAGTGAAATCACATTGGCCAGATCTTATCCCTGGAAGGTCACTTTTCTTTCTACAGATGTGTGTAGCTCTGCACTGTTTGGAAAGGTAGGTAGGTCCAAGACTGCCAAGGGAGCTAGGATGGTGGTCTAATTTTCAGCACTTTACAAATGACTGTACAGACTTACATTCCCAACTAGTCCTATTTTACAATTCCCATCCGTTTCTATCTAATCTCATGCAATAACTTGTCTTCCAACCAGTCGTACATTGCCATCTGTCCCTGTTCCTGACTGATCCCAAGTTGCCATCTGCCCCTGGCCAGCCTTTTTTAGCTCTACCCCATTTGGAGAGGTACAGAAAAGGTGGTGCTGAGGGGTACCAGTCCTTCAGACTACCTAGTCCAAGCCTCTGACTGACACCCAGCTTTCACAGCATGTAGAGGCTGAGGGACACCCTCCTGACCCCCACACCTTCACCACTCACACACGAAGCCTTCCCCTTTGCAGTAAGTGCTACAAAGGATTGTTTGCAAACAAAGGGTACTGAAGATGGATTAAACCACGGAACTATACAATAGAATATGGGAAGTACCGGGGAAGGGAAAGAGTAGTCACAAACAATTTATTTGCAAAGAGGATGCAGATGTAGCTGTGGGTCACTGCACATGCTGAATAATACTACGACTAGTTAAAGAGTCTCTGTTTGCTCCTTACTGCCCTGTGCCCACTGTTGATGATGACAGGCATCCAGGGAAGGTTCTTGCATGGTGGGAGGCTAAGTGTATTTGTGTCTAATTTCCCCCCAAAGCTTGAAGTATGGCTTTTGAGACCTCTTCATAAAGAATTCCCACTGCTTCTGAGGCTGTCTCACTTGCAAGTCTGTTCTCTTCGTAGGAGGAACAGAGCATAACTGTCGCAACATTCCTCTGGGGCAAATTGTCTCCCTTTTGTCTTCCCGGTGTTTAGGTGAGAGCAAGACACTCCAAGTTTCACTCTGACATGACAGCACTTCACAGTTGGATAGTGGAAAAGGAATGGAGTCGTTAACTCACTTCCCATCCTTTGCAATACTGCCTTGGCCTCCGATGCTGCACTTCCCATGCATGATGTGGAAAAGAGTGGGAGGATCAGGACCTAAAAAAATGTCTATTAATTTTTCCTGTTCCCAGTTACCAGCTGCCACTAACTTTGCAAACTTTATTGACTGCTGCTATGTCTGGTGCTAAGTATCTTCAGACTTCATTCCAAGTAACGGGAAAAAAAACTGAGGGGCAATCAGCTAGTTCCATGATGAATGAAGCCCATGTCACTCAGAGAAAATGAATATTTCTTTGCAATAATGACCAGATGGTAGCAAGACTCAGATCCAAATTAAAACATGCATGATAAATGCCAAGAAAACACAGAAAGACAAAAACCCAACCTGGAGTGAAATCTCTCTATAAATCTTCCCCCCCCTACAACACAGGCACTTCTAATGGGAATTAAATTATTAAGAGGTGTTGCAAGGAGAATACAAATGTGAGAGTCTTCCCCCTTCTTGGAACTTTTTGAAAGAGTATTTCAGCACAGCCAGCTGGCTTTTCTTCTCCATATGAGACAGCACTGGACTGAATGGGATCTTTTCATGTAGAAGCACAGGCAAAATACTAATCCAGAAAATAAATTATACATTGGAGTTGGCATAGAAATAGAATATATTTTGTGTCCTGCAGAGCTGACCTATGGAACTCCTTGATGCAAGAAATTACTGCAGCTGAAGGTCTTCAAGGACTTAGAAAGGGAATAGTATTTGCAGATAGTAATACCATTCAAAACTATATTAAACAGAATAGTGGTTTTACAATATCTTAGTGCCAGGTGGATGCTAAAATATATATTAATAACAATAATTAATGACATTAGAAAGAAACGCACTTATGAAAAATGTAGAGTCCACAATTTTTCTCATGCTTTTTCAAGGGACATGTGATATTTGAAAGTGCTATGATCACAACAAAGGACAACAAGGACTGCCGATCTCACGTAGCATTTGCAGGGATATTTGAGGGAAGTCTGTGTTTTGGCATCCTCCTGGATGGCTGCTGGGCAAGCCAAACCTCTCCCTTCACTGTTCAACCAAGATATACCCTCAGAAAACTTATTTTTAACTGCCTGTTTCTGATCCTGCAGGATCCCTTTCGAGGCCTCCTTCCTTCTATTTGCAAATCTCGTGGTGATAAAAAATGAATGGTGTCTCAGGAGACTGGCTGGCTCCTCCCTGTTGGCTCTGGCACCTTTCCCCACCACTAAGTTAATGAGAAATATTAAATTACAGAGGCATACGTGCACTTTGGAAAGAAACATGGTGTTTGATCCCCCCAAACTGCCAAGCTCTACTTAAAACCGATAACAAATGTTCTTCCCCAGCAAGATGTGATTAGCTTTTATACCTGTGCAGATTGTACAAACACACAGGAGGGAGCTTTTAAATATCATTGATTTGCCTATTTGAAATTATTAATTTCAAATTCGGCTGGAACAACCTTTGCTAAATTACACTGTGCCAGTGGGAGTTAGAGAACCCACAAGTCTAAACTTAACTTAAGAATGGGAGGGGGAGGGCTAAAGGAGAAGAAAAAAAAAGCCTGAAACAACTAAAAGTCCATTTAAACTCAGTAGGTTTCCAGTTAATTACATTTTCACACCTATCCCAGTAGTTACAGATGTATTTATAATGTATGCCTGCCTCAGTGGTTACTGAATACTGCATTCTCCACGGACTCTGAGCCAGGCTTTCTTTCCTACATTTAAAAGACCTTCCATTTTAATTGCAGGCACATCCAAATACTGTCTGGGTTCACTTGTAATGGCTCAAACTAATTTCCTTCCCTCCCCATTTCTCCCCTTCTTTCCCCCTCTCTTCTCCCCTGTATAAAGGCAACAACTGGATGTCATGTGTGGAGACATCACTGATATCTCGATAAGCTTGTTTGAGGATGCACCTATTGTTTGTCTGTGCAGCAGAACAGATCCATGTGACTACTATCACAACATTCCTACCCCATCCTCACAACATATCCCATCTCTCTTGGATACTAATACAGTAATTCATCCCCTCCTCAGCTCCATCCCAGGATGGGAATGCACCTCTTCTCTCTCTAAAGGATTGCTTCTCCATCACCCTATGTGAGGTAGGACTCTGTGATCTGCTCTCCATGTTGTAGGTCCCACAAGAGGTCCCACAGCTGAGATTCAGCCCTTCACCACCAAGACACAGCTGGCATCCCACAACTCTGTGGAGTGAAGCAGGCTCCTCCAGAAGTCACTTGCTCTGTCTTGTTTTTTAGGAAGAGATTAATTGCCATCTGGAATTACCTTTTCCTCTCTACTGGCTCTGAAGGGAGCCGTAGGTGACTAGCTCAGTCACAAATAAACTTTCATGATGTCTAAATCAGATGAATTCCATTCTAAGGGTGCCAGGGTCATTTGAGGATTCTGTTGCAGAGAGAAGGACTGAATGTGAGTACACCTCAGGAAATGAAACCAATTTTTACTGAGGCCACTTTATCTGTGAAGGGTTCCCGCACCTTTGGGATGGAGGAACGAGGAATGGAGACAGAGACGCAGATCTGCAAATCCCCTCCCCTCCACTATCTCCTCCTATGGAATGACTAACTTTTTCTGAGCTTGCCCCCTTGAGCCAGAAGTCCCCAACATTTCTGAGGACCACTGGAGAAGAGCTCCATTATTGAACTCCTCAGCCTGTATGCATTTGGCCTCTCTAAATAGCTCTCTTATTCACTTGGAGCCTTACGAACAGCTTTCCACTGAAGTAAGAGGTTCTGAATGACAGTGTCAGCTCTGAAACACCAAAGGCTTGCAGCACAGTCAAAGGTTTCTCAAGGGCTCTGTAGAAAGAGGTCCCACAAAACCTATGGGCATCACAGACTACAGCCATCTTTCAGTTGTAGAACTAGGGATGCTTCCTCGGCTTGCCTTCTCTACAGCACACCTCATGTGTAGACACAGACTTCAAAAACAAAACCAACAAAACCAAAGTGATCATGTATCTAAATTTGCCCCCCTGAGAAGAAAATGACAGAAGAGACTGCACTGGAGGGAAACTGGTCATATCACTTAATGCATGACTGGAAGGCACTCTACTACGCTGGTGCTGAGGATGGAATGAAAACCTATCTGGAAAAGAACAGCGCTCAAGAGATTATTCACAGCTGTAGCATAAACAGTGAAAATTTACTGGAGTATATAGACCACCCAAGTGCACAGCTAAATGAGCTTCATAGTAATGGAATTGCCATATCCCCCTGAATTGTACCTCAGTCAGGCTACCCTGCTGTTTCAAAAGCAAATTCAGACTAGATGGTAGGAGCCCAGGTGATTAGAATACAAGACATAGGGAGAAGATAAAACATCTAAGTTGATAAGGATAGCATGGACTGCTCCGACTGAGTAAAAACAGTGTGAGCATTCAAGGAGACAAACAGGTTGTGGAAATATGGCAATGTTACAGCTAAGGTTGCAGAAACACTCACCTGAAGTGATACCATACTATCTGAAAAAACAACCTGTGATTGCTGTAAAAGGCAGCTATTCATCTGGTGTCAATCAGCATAGCTCCATTGATGTTAGCCTCTTTTCTCAGTAGCGTAATGTGTTGTTTCTTTGCTAATATAATGCAATATAATTTCACACTTTTTTAAATTTCAGTGGAGTTACACAGACTTCCATGAAATGAGGGCTTAGTTGACAAGCTTATTATGATGCACATTCAAGAAGGCAGAGTTAAGATTACAGAAGCCACATTAACCTCCTTTCCTCACATCTGAGTGCTCGACTGCAGAGCCACAGCATTACTGTAGTGTGGTTTCCTCCTAAAACACATCAGCCCCTTCTAACCACTTCCACTTACAGTCCTATTTACAGTCCTTTCCCTGCATGTCTTATGAATGCAACCGAACAGAGCCTCCCTACCCAACTATCACAGCTGATCTGCAGGTGACAAAAATGATCAGCAGCAGTCGGCATGAAGCCGTACCCAGCAGCTTATTGTTCCTAGGGGTAGTTCTAGAAACTGAGGAAGGTCAAAACACCATAGTTGTCATTGTTCAAGCAGGGAGGTTGGGTTCAGGTGTTATGCTCTGGTCTTCCCTATTGTTTTGCGACTAGTGTACAGACTGGCATGGTGCTAGCCCTGGACAGCTAGCGCTCTCACAGGCGGTACCTGGCCGTGGTTTGGGGGTACCACAAGCCAGGAACTTCCCTAGTGGAAAGAATGGATGATGCCATCTGGTTTTAGGGAAAAGAGTATTTCTAGATGTGTGGGCATGAGTTACACTAGTTCACTTGCCTGCAGAGCAAGAGGAAGTCTGGGGCTAGAGCAGAGGTAGCTGCTCAAATATCCTTCTCCTGGCACTAATATTAGCTCAGCAACTTCATCTTTTTATAACCACAGCTGTTTAAGTGAGGCACCTCGTCGAAGACACAAAGTCCTAGACAGAGTGCTTTGGAAGGGATAGGTGTCTTTTGATGCTGAGAACATTCTGAGATGCTGGTCAACCAAGGGCCAGTTTTGATGTTCCTGATGTCAGCTCATAGCTCCTGGGTGCTGTGGCCAAGAGAGGCTGAGCGGAGGGGCTCTCCCTTGGGGAACGGGACTTAGCCACTCTCCCTGGCTCTCAGTGCTTACTCAGCAAAGGGGGGAATGGGAGGTGGGGAAACACAGCGGGGAAGGAAAACAAAAATAAACCCTAACAAACCGAACAAAAATGTTTTCAGTTCCTGCCAGGAAAAGAAAGATTGAAAATGACATCAAGTCAACACTCATTGATTCTTTTTTGTTAGGACCATTATATAGAGCCTTCCAACCCCTTATGTTTTCTTGACTGGCAAATGCTGTGTGAGCACCATAACCCAGAGTCTCTGGGCCACCCTCTCCCATCTTCTCTTTTTATATTATTATGATGATTATTTTTCTCCTCATTGTTTTTAAATCACTCTCTATATAACAGTTGTTTTTCACATTAAATAACATCAGATGAGAGCTCGCCATAGTCAGAAGAATGAAACTGTCATCTCTAATTTGCCTGGCAGAAGCTGCGTTGACAGGAAGTTGTCTGTGGTTGTTTAGAAATAAAATAATGCTCTGAGGAGAAGTGCAGAAACTTAATAGGACTTTAAAAACAACAGGAGCCATGGGGACTGCAGATGGTTCCTAGGCCTAAGGACTAAATAAACAATGATTTTATAGGCAAGAATGTAGCCTAGGGGAGATGGCCTCTAAAGAGATGTTCACACATATTGTGTCCAACATCATTAGACTGCCCGGTGGGAGCAAACGTTCGGCAGTTAAAGACATTTTGAAAAGGAAAAATCAGCCTCAAAAGATGCTTTAAATGAACAGGAGGTGGAAGAGCAAACAGTCTGAAGAACTTCACGCAGCTAAATGACTCACCAAACATCTGTCTCAGGGACCAATAATTTGAAACTGATTGACTTACTGGGTGTAAAATATATAGATAAATGTAGAAGAAAAAAATAATAAAAAAAATCCAAAAGGGAAGGTGGGATTTGCTGCTGGAAAACAAGAGATGGGGCTTGGTGAGGAAGGGGAGTTGGGAGGGGGATACTCATAAATAAGTAGTGATAAAGGCAGCAGGGATGAGCTCTTTCAAAGGTCCGGAGCACAGCTCACATTGTCCCTCTCTGAGGTTTTATTTAAGCCTGGCACATCCGAGTGCAGAGATTAAAAAAAAAAAAAAGAAAAAAAAAGAGAGACAACCTGATATTCACTGATTGAAAAGCAAACACAGGGACCAGCTTCGAAAGGGCTCCAGTGCTGCGATTTTGAAAATAAGGGCCTTGGAACACCAAGTGCAATCTTCTACCCAGGGCTGCTAAACCCTTTCTGCCAAACCATTTACATTTATAAGGCCTTCAATCAT
Source organism: Psophia crepitans (assembly GCA_013399095.1). Classification (NCBI taxonomy): domain Eukaryota; kingdom Metazoa; phylum Chordata; class Aves; order Gruiformes; family Psophiidae; genus Psophia; species Psophia crepitans. Next base: position 629,499 of record VWZZ01001792.1, on the reverse strand, counting down.
GTGGGTTTTTTTTTTTTTCCTTTTACCATCTTCCCACACCCCCCTCCTTTCTGCGGAGCGCTCATTTCAGACTCGCTCTTTTGTTACACCTGTTTGCAAGTGGGTATTTTGCAGTTAACTTCAGCTGGCCTCTTCGTATTTATGGCTTTTAAGACAGGCAGAAGGTGGGGCGAGGGGGAGAGCCAAGGTGTGGTAAATTTTGTGTCTAGCAGTTTTTGGCTGAAGGCTTTGCTAGAAAGAAAGGAATGTTGATGTTTGCAGCTGCTGCTGGAGAGACCTTTTTCTGCTAAGGATCGAGAAGAATGGTGAAACCCCTATTGTGTTAAAGCCAAATCTTTATTTTTGTATCTTGATAGCTGTATATATAGATCTGATAGATTCAAAACATTTTCTTACATTAATTACCTGGGAATAAGCTTACATTTATAAAATAACACATTCTTTTATATCTGGAAAGATCAGATTTTTTTTTTTTCTTGGCAGGAATGTCAAAATACAACATTTTGACAGTTTTCTGAAATTTCTCTCTGGATTTTTTTCTTTCCCCAGGTGAAAGACACTGTTCTCAATGATCTGGCATTTTCTAATAAACTTAACAACAAAAGAAGCCACCCAAGCCAAGCAAAATACAATTTAGTGGAAAATTCCCAACCCTCTCGCTGGACAAGGTCTGCTTTTGTTATCCAGTCTTACTTTTTAGCCTTCCCCTGGAGTTGGCAGTTTAATTGATATGAACCATGTTGACCTGTTTTTTTGCTCATTTGAGGGTACTTGGATCATATTCTGTGTCCCTTGAAGCAGCAGAAAAATAGCACCAGTGCTCTTGAAACTAACAGGATGCTCATCACCTTGGCTTTGTAAGACGAACACCAGATAAAGAGAATCAATAATCTATCTCAGAGCAGCAAAAACATCAGAGCAAGCCCTTCCACACAGCCCTCAAAGGCTCACAGTGAGTCACCATCAGCAAATGCGGATCTTGTTTATGCCTCTCACGCTATCAGGATAACACACTAGAAATAACACTGCTATTTAGATCTTGCGTAGCATTTGTAGGAGTGAAACAAGCCTTTCAAAGCTCCTGGCAAAGGTGGTTGAAATATCACTATCCCCATTCTTCAGACTGGGCAAAAGCAGGACTCTCAAGAAGGGTCTCGGAGTTAATCTGGAGACTCATAATGACCAGCTCAGTGACCCACCACCAGCCCACGGGCCCCTCTGCTGTCCGTGTCACCAAAGACTTTGGTGGGGAAAACAGTTTTGACTGCAGGAACTTTGAGTGGACAGCAATTTCAAACACTCATTTTTGAAAGCACCTGACCTGTTTCCACAAACACTGTGTTCCCAGTAGCCAGCATTAGCCATGCCAGGGCAGACAAGGTGATTGCTAACACTGAAGGTCCAAAACTTTTCTAGTGAGGGATCAGGTGGGAAGTCCTGGTTTGAATGGACATTGAGGAGCAAACTTGATTCTTCCCCTACCACTCAGTTGCATCTCCGCATGTGACCTACATCTATTCTCCTACGCTAGTGTTTTCAGATGTGGGTCCCTGAAATTAAATGCCTGAATCCTTATCCAGACATCAAAATAGTTTGCCTTCGTCACAAAGTTGCTAAGCAACCATCGCTCACACAGGAGCCAACTGGATCTGCAAACATGTGATGGTATCACCTCCAACAAGCAGGGACCTCTTCTGGTCCCTAAATGCTGAAGAAGGTTGCTGCATTTAAGCACCTAAGGATGAACTTTCTGACCTTAATTCCTTTGTGCCTCAGTGTTCCCTTCTATTAAATGGTTATTGTACCTCGCTGAGCATGGGGATCTTGCCTGCGGTGTGCCTGCAAAACACCTCAAACTGCTTGGGTGGAAGAAACTGCAAGCAGGAATGGGGCAAAGCAGATAAAAGCAAGTGAAAAGCATTGGGGTGGTGCAGGCATAAGCAGCTTTCATTTTTTTCTGCAGCTATGCTGTATAATTAAATCCTCATATTAATAAATGACACCTCACAGATAAAGCCCTGCTAACTTCATATGCCCATGCGAAGGCCTATAACAGGTATTTGGAAAGCTATGCGTGGAGGCTGGAGGGAAGAGACAGGGGCTTGCAAGCAGTTATGAAGTTCAAAGAGACTCCTGAAAACATCTGGATGGACAGCCTGGTCCTGGGGTCTGGCTAACAGTCAGGTTTATTTGCAGCTGGGCAGGCAGACTGGCTGGCAGACCAACTGAAACGCAATGTGCCAGGACAGGCTGTGTCTGAGGAGGGGAGCACAGCCCCATGCCTGGTCTTGTGTGATGTATCAGGTCAAGTCGAGGGCTGTGCAAACCGGAATGCGTTGGTCTGGCACCCTGAATATCTGACTTGGGATAAGAGTGGTCCTGCTCTATTGCAGTATATTAAATAGTGACCAGAAATTGTCCCTGCCACTGAAGCTTGGTAACTCATATTCTTATACTGTTACGATGGTCCATGGGATGTATTTTTGTCTACACTACCTAGTATTCTCCTAAACAATCCCCTGGATGGTTATGGAATTAAGGTAGGCTAAAGACCATCCTAAATGTCTGGTATGGACATGAACACCCTGTTTTAGAAACCAAGAGACTTTAGTAACACAAGTGCTGGTTGGCCTTTAATGACTGTGAGAGGTCATGACGATATTTACTTTAACAGTCACCAGAAAATCAAGAATCTGGGCATCTTTCATCTAGCCTAATATGAATACCTCAGACTTAAATATTGCACCCATCAGCTTCTGTGTGCAACTTGTTTGAACTAGAACCTCTCTTCACAAGAACATTCAACAGCAAGTTTTCTCCATGCGTTCTTCTGTCCCCCACATTACTTTGATAGATGTTAGTCAAGTGAGTCTCAGAAAAACACCTACAAGGTCATCTCCTGTCTTTGTAAGCATTTCATAGCATTAGGAGAGGGAAAATGCACCATGGTTCAGATCAAGTGGAGCCTCAGCAGGATCAGGAGCTGATTCATAACCTGCTCCACAACACATCTCTGCTGGGTGAAACTCAGTCTTCTGTGGATAAGGAGGGTGGTGTCTGGTACGAAGCAGTAGGGTGAGAAACAGCAGATGATGTGGTACAACCCTATGGTCAGTGGCACGTAAGAAGAGAAAGCTTTATGACAAGAAGTTAAAGGGGATGAAAGAAATTATTAGGGATACTGCTATGGCTGTGCCCAAAGGAAAATCACAACACTTCGAATTTGGTTCACCCCAAACAGTTCTAGACATTTAAGGGTAATTCTTGTTTCCTTGCTCATCCAGGACTTTTTCCCAAACTTGGAAATTCCTTCCTTCTTATTACCACTTTCTGTTTGCCTTTGCCATGTCTACCTTAGACTGTGTTTAAGAAGTACAGGAATCTCAAGTAAAAGAATGTACCACTATTTCAAAAGCACCAGATATAAAGGAAAAACTGGGTTTGGTGGCAGAATGTGGAGCAAATTCTCACTGTTGGCCATCTCTGATTCAGGAGTCATCAGGTGCTCTCTGTAGCTCCAGCTCTCTGGCCTGACCCCACTCCTCCCCTCCTCTCTCTTCTAGAAAACAAATTAAGAGAGATTCTGACGAGTAGGGACAGGAGGAAGCTGTGACATGTAAAATGGCAGTCTCTGCCAGGCTGTGCTTGCACAAATAACCCCCTGGTACTTATGAGGGGGAAAAACATGGGAAGAGAGAAAGCAGAAGCTATAAGCAGTCTGGCTATTTTCAGGTCCCATTCCAGGCAAAACTGGTACTAAATTATTTATCAACCAATTGCATGAAGGAATCAAATCCAGTGGCATCCACATGCGGCACTCATAGCCTACTAACTGCATTAACGCAGCTGAGGATTAAGGGAGATTTGAATCAAAGTAATGGGAAAGAAATCATGTGCTGAAGTATTTAGATGTAGTCACTTTTCATGCTGCCTCGATGTCTAGGGACTCATCTTCCCCCTTCCCTGGCAAGTGGCTGCAGCCAGCTACTAACCATCGGTGCTGACAGCTTCCAGCTCAGCCAAGCTTCCATTTTGGAGATCGAATTTGCAGAGATGCAGCTGGGTCCAGGAGAAAAAAAAAAAACCAACACAAAAACAAACAACACAAAAACCCAACACAAAACAAGGAAACAGACAAAGAGAAAGAAAGCTAAAATAAACCCCCAGTGCTTTTGAGGACTATTTGAATTGGTAGCAGGGGGCTGGCAATGGAAAGGGGAAGTCTGTTAAGGGTCTCCCAACTTTTCCCAGATGATTCTGCTAACCAGCCAACATCTTTTGCTGGATTAGTGCCTGATGGGATGGGGAAAAGAATCTAAATAGCAGTAAGGCAGAGAGCGGAGCAGTTAGGCTGTGAATGAACAGCCAACTGATGAGGTTGTGGAGACAGACAGTGTCCCCCTTGGCTGAGGGAGGAGGAGGAAGAGGATCTTATGATTTGCAGAAGAACAGGGGAAATTGGTGACTGTCTCTAAGATGCCCTCCTGCCTTTCACTGGTACTAAAGAGCTGCTACACAAAAACAGGCCTATAGAGCTGCAAATTTAATAGCCTACCCGCAGTAATGATAGGCTATACCAGTATTGCATGGTGAAGGAGAGACTTGAGCATGGAATCTCCCACACCTCTGCTTTCTGCTGCAGAGCTCACGCATGCTGAGGAAGAGCTGGATGAGTAAGAAGTGTGAGATGGGACAAGTGCAGCACAACAGCAGCCATAGAGGTGAGGGTTTAAGTCAATGCTGAGTTATCTGGTATATACCCCACCACGCCTTTTTCTTTTTTTTTCGATAGGCAGGAAGAAGTCCGGACTTGGGGAACGGCCACGTCTTAATGCAGACTTAGTGGAGAGAATCCGCAATTCCATGCCAGAAGAGCCTGGATTTGAGAGTGGGCTTCATCCCATGGATCACCACCCAAACACTGCATGGAGTGCTGTTTGATGACAGCGGTGGCAGTGATGAGGATTGTCTCTGCAGAGTCCATAAGCCAAGGATGCATTCTGGTCCTGCATAGTTAAACCCAGGAAGTCATCATGCACTCAGCTCACACATGGGCTTTGTGTTACAGAGAGAGAGAAACATTGGCAAAGACACTGAGGTAACACCTCTTCTGGGAAAGTTACACTGGGATCGTGTTAAGCTCTTTTTGGACAGCAGCCACCAGACATGGGCAGGACAAGGGACCTCTGGTGAACACCTTATCTGAAAGACACCAGTCCTGAGCATGCAGAACTGCATTCTGGGGGCAGTCCAGGGTTGAGGGATGGGAACAGGCACCTCTTGCTGAACCGGGTTAACTGCAGCCTTTGTAAATCTGAGCCTGAAATCTTTATTCACTCCCAGTAACCTTTATAATGTAAGTTTTTTACACAGCAATCAATGGCACAGTTTCCAAGGGTGGTGTTTACTTTTGTCAGTAAAAGATGGCAGGATCAGACCTTAATGGTGGGCGAGGAAGGAGCCAAGAAATGCGTGTCGGAGTTGAAAGCCACAAAAATAGCAACTAGTCTAGTCTTTCCCCAAATCCAATAGTAAATGAAATCCAATGGGACTTTTAATTCATTTCATCTCGCAAATGTTTCTTTCTTCTCTCTCTTTCATGACAACTCTATGAGAGACATCTATACATATCTCTCATACTTTGCATAGATCAGGAAACTGAGGCATGGGCACAAAGGAGAGGGATGTGAATTGCTCTGGATAGCTTGGATTCAAACTGGCATCTTAACCTTGGCTCAGGAAGATGCCAGATGAACTGACTGAAGTCTCAAGAGCCGGTCAGTGTCAGCTGAAAACAGAACTGCCTATGGGATGAGATAGATGCATTGTAGTAACTGGGTGTAGGGAGAACTGCCAGAGCAGTATACATATACCTTTGCCTAACTATATGCAAGACCAGCTATATCAACAGATCTTTCAAACCACCCAACACCCCTCAGCAAACCCTGTTTGAAAGCTACAGTCCATTCCTGTCTGTGGGAATGATTAATACTATGGCCTTGCACATACAGACAGGGGCTCATCAATTTCTTTAAATGGTGATGGCTCTCAAATGCTTCACCTAATTTCAATGAATTTGCAAACCCCATTTCCTTTTACTGGAGCCTGTCCCCCAAGGGCTTACATTGTGCTATTTCTCTGAAAATGTGTATTGCTTTAGATCTGTGCTTTGTAATCAGTTAACCACCTACTTAGCAGTGCTTGTCATTTGGGAATTTGGGTTTTTTTAATAGTCTTAAGTCTTATCAAAACATGAGTTCTAAATAAAATTCCTCCTGCTAAGTACTAGTCATGGAGTCATTACCGGAAAGGGTGTCTGTTGGGGGGTAGCAAAGCTAAGCTCAATGCTGCTATTTGGAACTGACAGCTTTGTACTTAATAAAAAAGTCACTGAGTGTTTAAACTCTGCTTTCCTACATCTCTTAGCATTCAGCCTGATCAGAGTTTGACTGTTCTCTAGGCTGAAGCAGCTGATTTGAAAACAAACTGACCTTCTTTGGTTAATAGTAAAAACAATGAGAAAAAGAAATAGCATCCATGGGTATCTCCTTAACAAAAGGAAGCACTAAATTTCATGCAGGAACTATTACATTCCTTTAAACCAACACCTTCTGAAGCAGGTTATAACTGAAAAAAACCCACAAAAATTTAAAGCAGAATAGACTTGTTATATATTTTAACTTAGAATCATATAATATCCCGAGTTGGGAGGGACCCAGAAGGATCATCAAGTCCAGCTCCTGGCCCCACACAGGACCAGTTCAATCAGAGTAGATGACTGAGAGCATTGTCCAAACACTTCTTGAACTCAGCCCAGCTCGGGGCGGTGACCACTGCCCTGGGGAGCCTCTTCCAGTGCCCAGCCACCTTCTCGGTGAAGAGACTTTTCCTGATTCCAACCTAAACTTTCCCTCTTGCAGCTTCAAATTTTAATCATCCTATCAAGCTGATTAAATAAACAAAGAAATTGGAGATGTATTTGTCTGAGGGAAGAAGATGGCAGGGAAAATTTGAATGCTTTTAAGGATTGAATGTGATGCCAAACCAGAAGTCAGGTAGAGAAGGAGGTATAGCTCTAAGATAGTCTTTCCTTTGGACTACCTGGTTGCCAGGTCACCTGTAGCTCACTGGTGTAAACAGACACCAGATCTGAAAATGAAAGGAAGTTTAACTTGCAGTGTAAATGAACCATCTACCTCCTCTCCTAGCATAATACCACCCTAACAGAGAATGGCCCTAGATACAAACCCAGCAAAAATGTTCAGATCTGTCTAACCATCCTAAACAGTGGCCCAACTTAGAACAAGATCCTAGTACAACCTTTACTCTTCATATTACTAAATCTCTATCTGCTGTCAGATATCACTCTTATTTTGTTTTTACCTCTTGCACTTGAGAGTTACAGTTTGAGTAACAAAGGCTGTACAAAACAGAGATGAATCTTACAGGCAGGTTAGGGTGAACAGCTCTTGTGTTAGTCACAAAAGTCTTAAGAATGAGATGAATTATGTGCATGCCAGTTGTTGGGAGAAGATTCATTAGACCAGTGGGCCTTGAGCTTGGTTAAAATTGCACCCTTTTAAATCACCCTGGAGAGGTTTTCTGGTGCAGGGGATAATTCACTAGAGAGAAACAGAGAGCTAGGGTCTTGCAGACTCTGACAGGGTCAGCAATATGACCTTGGAAAAGTAGTTTTCACCTCTGTGCCTTTGTTTCCCCTCTTATCTTTTCTGTATGGCCTGGCAAAATATACAGATCAGTAACTACATCATCTTATTAGGTGTAAATATGTCACCTGAGACCCTCAAACCACTTGTAGAGGGCACCTGGAGTTGCTACCAGAAGGCAAATGGTGATGCTGAGCCCACACATGCACAAACTGGAAGAGAAATAGCAGTACTAAGGCATGCTTCCCACTTCAAAAGTATTTCAGGATGACAACACAGCGAAGGAATTAATGACACTGATCTTACTTACGAAGACCAGGATTTACTTAATCATGCCAAAACAAACTGGAGAGGCACAGGATGAGGAACTTAGAAGAGCTGAGCCCTTACCTGATGTATAAAAATAAAGGTTGAGCCAGCAGCTGCAGAAATTTTACACAGCCTTCAAGGAGCAACAAATACACAGGGCAGAGGCTGCTTGTAACCAGCAAGCAAGGTGTGAGCAGCTTATTAAGCGTTAAGTATAAACAAATACAAAAATGAAATTAAAAAGAAAAAAGATCTAAGATCAATACTCTCTCAAATACCTGTCTTATCAAGCCTGGCATGTTGATTGCAGCCCAACCAAAATGACCTGCTGTGAATGATTCCCAATCCTTTTCTCCTTCATTTTTATTTTTTCATTCCTGCACTTGGATTATCTTTTACTGATATGATGCACGCTTGTAAGAACAACGCTGCAGAGATTCTGGGCTTGCATCATTTCACAGACAATGTCATGTTCAGGACTTCTGTACCCTGTCCACCAAAAGTATGGAGGGACATAGGCAGGACTTTCGAAGGAGTCTAACCCCAAATCAAATAAATTTAAGTAGAAATTGGAAAGCCCAGGAAGGCGATTAAATTCACTGTGCAAAGGCTGGTAAGGTAAGAAAGGAGTTCTTGTGCTCAGGAGTGTTAATTTACATTGGTAGACGATCTGGCTCTTTATTACTTCTTTTTTAACAAAGGTAAAACTGAGGCTCAGAGAAACCAAATTCAGTAGGAAAAAACCCCCATAGCCATTTTGTTGTAACTGAAGGGAATTAGTGAGCATAGTTAACCACTGAGGGTAATTAAGTATTGAAACTTGGGATGTGGCAACCTCACTGTTGCTTTGAGACTTTTCAAAGCAACTGGATCTCTCCAGCTGAGCCAGAGGCTGTGGCACAGATGTAAGAGTCACTAACTGAAGTTCTGCACTGTGTGTGAGGCCAGGGAGAAGTGTCAAAGGCTACTCCTGGCCTTCAAACCTGCACTGAAGAAGTGCAAAAATTGGAAGTGTTGTCATACCAGGCCTTTGCTTTATACACCCAATATGAGAGTGCAGAGCTTACCCATACAATTGCAGCTCCATGTCTTCTCTAAACAAGGAGTTGCAGCTTCTATATAGATCTGGAATTTCTGACTTTTCCATCCAAAATTTCCCCCTTAAAATAGAAAACAAACCAAATACCTCCTCTCTGCTTGCCTCACATTTGACTCTCCTTCTCAAAGGACTTCATAAAGGAATGTCAAACAAACATATAACATTATTTGGATACAGTAACCAATCTGATTAAAATTAAATGACTGCATGAACACTTTGCATGTATACAACAACTCATGGACCATTGCACACTCTAATTGTATGAGTTTGGCATTCTAGATGTTTTGAAGCAACACCATTGAAAGCTTGGAAATGAACAAGGCAGAAACTGAGGTCTGAAATACTTTCAGATCTAGAGGATGCTTTGATTTGATTCAAAATCATGCATACCAGTCATGTTCAGGTACAGCCTTGCTCATCCCTTGGTCATGTGGATGAGGGGATATTCAGGCAGAGATGGCTTTTATGCCCTTCAACAGCAGTCTACAGTCATTACTGCTGTTTCATTCCAGTTAATGTCTTCCACATCTGCTGCTGGTAAGTGGTCAGAACAAATCTCCCCACTGACTCTCTCCCCTGTCCCATCTTTGGACCTCATGCCCAAAATCCTTACCACCTTGTCAGTCCCTCACGTAGTCTCTTTTCTCCTCAACTATCACCCCTTCCTTCTCTAATTTCACTATCAACCTGCTCTGTCTCAGCTTGAAACCTTCCTTTAGCTCCTCATCTCTGTCCATGTGTTTTTTCCTAGACCTCAAAATCTCCCTCAGTCTTTTCATATGAGGCAATTTTTCTCTTATCTGTTCAAGGTTTAACCAGAGCACATAGTTGTGATATTTTTTGTTGTTGTTGTTGTTTTAGAAGAGGTTCTGAACCAGCACATGCATTTGATAGCACCCACTCCATAAGCACCTCAGGTCATGTAGCAGCACATTATTTGCCAAATGGGATGTGTGGGCTCCTACATAGAATTTGCTGTCCTTAAGGGAAGCGTCTTGGGCTTACAGGTAAAACACCTCATTCATAGTTTCCACAAAGTGTGCTAAGAAGAGACAAAGGATTAACCACTTGTCTTTGCTGAGGGGGCCACTGGTCCATGGGGACCGGATCTCCCTTTCCAGTCCTTTCCCATCCTTTTCCACTTCAGATGACAAAAGGAAATGAGAAAGTCCACAAAAAATAACAGAGAAGCTTGGAAAGATCCCAGGGAAAGGACATCTATGAAGAAACTGTTAAAGATGATGGGGTTAGTCTAGGAAGCTCTCCAAAGTAAGGTCTGAATTTGCCCAAGACACAGAGGGACGAGCCCCAGGAAAGATACCAAGTAATTTCTGTAGCATCGGTGCATCTTTTTTTTTTTTGTAAGAAAGGCAAATGCAGAGAGCTTGCGATCACATCTGAATCGATTACAGGGTTACAAATGTCCCTGTCACCAGGGCTAAGACAGGGCTACCAGTTTACATTACCTATGTTGCCAAGTGGATTGGATAAGCTACCCAGGAGCAAGTTAACTTCAAAGGAATGTGCAGGCCCAAGAAACACCACCGGACTCTGAAGTGCCTGCAGAAAGGGTAACGCATGAGCACCAGCCTTTGAATCACTGCAGACCAAGATTGTATCATCCTGCAGCCGTCATCCTTCCAAATATAGAAGGGGATTCACTAACAACCTCAACTTCTTATCTTTGCTGCTGACCTTTACTGAGTTACACAATTGGTTTCCTGCACTGAAGAGGACTCAGATTCACAGTTTACTATGCACCGGCTGTCTCCACTTTTATGGTTTGCACTTTTACTTTATTATCTTTAATTTTCTTCTTCCAACTCCTGAGTGGGTATTAGAAAGTCAATACAAAACCTATTCCAGCCTTTTATTCTAAAATAACAGCACTAAGCTTGTTTATTTACACTGAGACAAGATGATATTTGTGACAGCCTCGTCAATAGTTCAATGGCATGACGCTAACTTTTTTTTCTTTAAACTCAAATGCACTTTATTTGTGTGTGTTTGTCTGTCTCTCCAGATTAACTCTTATTTTCCAGAATCAATATCAGTAGTCTCAAAAGAGTTGAAAAACTGCTCAAACGACAGCTGGTGGCAAGGCACACGGCCTTTGAATGTCTCACTCTAGGGTAGAGGTGTACTGATTCCCACGAATGAAGGGTTGGCTGCTCATGCACTGAATTTACAGTTCTCAGCTTTCTCAGTTGAATGGGACCATTTGGCAGAAATAGCTTTTACCAGTTAACAGGGCGTAACTGGGAAACCATAAAATACTCCTGAAGGAGCCCCAGTGTGCCTTTCTTTCTGCAAATTCAGACACTTTTTGGCTCCTACCACAACTTTCTAGTCACCATGTTGCTGTTGACTGATACCTCTGTTCCTGGGAGCAGCTGAGAAAGAAAGAGAAAGCAGGCAATATCACTCAGTGCTCCCTTTGGGAAGAGGCAGATAATTCGTCTCCTCCCTGATAGTGCTTGGTGCCTTGCAGGAACATGAGAAGAAAACCTTTGTCAGTTCTGATAACATTTTCCAGTTCTATGGTTGGACGTCTTAGCCCAAGTCCTATGCCTTTCTGTGCCTCAGTTTCCCACTTGTGAAATAGGATGGATGTAAAACAATGCTTTAGTTGGTTATAGATATTAGTTGATAAAACCATATATATTTTCAAATTTTCAGTTTCCAAATGAAAGGTTTGATTTTCAGAGGACCTGCACATCCACTTTTCCCAAGAAATCAAAGGGAAGTATCTTCTAAAAATGGTAAAAGCCCAGACCATTAATAGTGTATGTAATAGCTTCTCTACCAAACTTAGTGTTGAGGTTGGAGCCCTCAGAACCAAAGCACCCCTTCATCCAGGTGACTTACCTACTGCATTGCAACAGTAGACATTTCTCTGATGTGGAACCGCCATCAGTGGAGGCTTTTGCTGCTCGCTTTTGGGGTTGGTTTAAGGTGTTCAGCTTGTCTAGGAATCACTGAAGAGAGGGGCAATCCCCCAGGAAAGACTTTTCCTCCTGCGAGGTCTAATGTGGCTGAGATGCAAAGCACTCCTCTATCTACAAACACTAGTAACGCGTGTCCTCCAGACTGGTTAGGTTAAGGGGTCTATCCCCTTCTCCACTCTTGGCAGTGGAATCTGGAAGCCCACTCCAGCCTGGGGCTGTTTCTAACAACACTCTAGGAAGGAAAAGTGGGCAGGCCAGCCTGGCCAGAGGGGAATTCGTTCAGATCAAAAGGTTTGACTCAGATCAAAAGCCAGAAGTGACGTTGTTCATCTGAACTGTGCAAACCCTCAAGGCTGAGAAACAGCCGTCTGAACTGAGGATGCCCTGTCAACTCCCCTCTTCTTGTCTGATATAAAGTCCCCAGCACATTTTGCCTCAAAGCCCTGGGCAGCTGTGATGAATAGTGGGACACTTTCTTACGCTTTCCTCATCCTCTCCTAATTGTAGGTTGTCTATGCCTTTCAAATCCATACCAGGTAGGCTCTTTGCTTTTGCTTCAAATCTGACACTCTTTGAGTCACCAGCTATGGCTCTGCATTTTGTTGCCGGTTTGTATGGAAGGACCATAATTCAAGTGTACATTAACCTTACCAACTGTCAGACAGACACATGTGCTGACTCCCTCAAATACACAAAATCAAGGGCTCTGCCTGAAAGGTTTTACCAGATGTGATCCCTATGACCTGGTTCTTCAGATCCCTCTCGCCAATGTTGAGATAAAACACAAAAGTCAGCTTTTGTCACCTTGCGGTGGAGATCTTTGCTGCTGGAAATATGTTAGCTTGAATTCTGCAACACATTCTTCCGGTAAGGCCTGGCGTGGACACACGCATTGATGTTAAGGGAGGTATAAATTAATCCAGCCATTTCTTGTTGTGAGATCTACAGTGCAAGACTCATCAGAAAGTCCCAGCAAGGTATGCCAGGTTACAGCCCTCCCAGTGAGTCTGCTGCATCTGAAGTAGCTTGTGCTCGCACTGCACCAGCTTAGCTCGCCTGTCCCCAGTGTGGCCTTCGTAAAGTGCTATCTATGTTTGCAGAACCTGGAGCCTTGTGATCATTTAAAGCATGACTGTCAGAAGAGTTTGGCCACCTTTCAAAGGAAAATAGGGTATTGCCTAAACCCTGTCCGTTTTTATTCTGCATGGAGTTGAAGACACAAATGAACCCCATAATTCGAGACAACACTCGCTCTAAGTCTTTAAAAATACCTGATGTTCAGCTTGAACATAAGATATACCTTCCTAATTCCACTTGTTCCTGCACACTGTTTCATGTTCTAACTAGCACACACAGGGCTTTTTGTCTCATCTGCTAGTCTGAGACTTCATTTTGCCTGAAGCTTGTCTCAGACCATGGACCTGCTCTCAACTTACGGCGTTTTCTGTCCTGCAGCAAACGTTTCATATCATTGCTGTGACCTACTCCAGAAGTAGCTGCCTTTTGGTACTGGCTAAAACAGTAGTCTGCCAACTTCTGTAAGGATACTGTGGAGAGAAGGTATGCAACAAGGGCAGAGGTGGATCATGAATTATTTTTGAACTCTGATTAGCAGTAAAGTGGTGTCTGGGAATAAATGCGAAACTGTGGAATTCAGATGTGGCTGGCTGTTTATTTCCCATCTTCTGTTGACCTTAAAAGTCAATAAAGCTCCCATACTGCCCTTCTTTGAGATTACCCTTTCCTCCCTATAACAGTGTGATTAAAATACGCAGTTCAGGTCCAGCCTATTTGGATGGTGCCATGTGCCTCTTCCCCATGGATTTCTTTGCTCTGGCTGTCAGCCAATCAAGGCTCCAGCAATCTGATCAGCTGCATGATTTAATGAACCCTCCTTTCATGGGGAAGGGCACATTCCTTTATAAAAACTGGTGAGATATCACATTTCACAGGATGACCTCTACTTTCATAAGATGATGGGAGAAAATTGGTTTTGGAAATCGAGGAAGATTGCATCTTGTGAAACAGAATCCAGAGAGTGACACAGAGACCACCTTTCCATTCCAGTCCATTTAATTTTCAGGTTTTGGTTTTGATGGGGAACTGAATATAGTTTGGGTCACTAGAGCAGAAGCACAAATAATTAACAATGAAAGAAACCCCTCTCCCACTCCACTTCTTTACTCCGGGAAACTTTCACAGCAAATGTACTATGCTCAAAGCTGAACAGAGAAGTAAAGCTTGTCCTCCATGCCATTGCAGCAATCTTTGGGAGTCAAGTATACTTCTATTAATAATATCCTGCAATACTTTTCTGCTGCTATTGCTCTGCCCAAGAGGTGGATGTGAAGAGGCAGAATGCAATTGTCCAGACATTAAGACCTGGTCCCACAGGTGTTGTCTGGGGTGCAAAGTCCTATGTAAACCTAGAGAGTCTGGCACTTGTGTAACTTTTGGGGTTCTATCCTGAATTCTTGAGGAAAATAGCAAAAAACGGTTAATGTTTACAACAAGTAAAGATTAACTTTGAGGGTTGTTTAGAGAACTTAAGAAAGATTCTCTTTCATGAGGTCATAAACTTGATGCTCTAGGCTAAATAGAGTCTGACAGGCATGTTTGTTCAGGATACATTTATTACTGAGCTATCCAGGGACATTCACAATTACTGTCATGAATTGTCTGATGATTAAAGAGCAGAATGAGCAAAACGGAAGATTAAAGGCACAGAACAAGGAGCAGCGATGTCTGTCTTCACTGAGGCTACCCAACTGACAAGAAATTTTGAGCCATTCAGGAATCTGTGCACGTGTATGCTGTATCTTGCTGTACATTTGTTAGAGTGCAATCGCCCTGCTTCCATCACCTTTTACATGTGTAACAGGTCATCAAAGGGCACAGATCTTATGGTCTGCACCATTACCGCTGCAGAGAGCCCATCATGTAGAATTTGGGTGCTAGCGGGGATGTATCAGTGTTGCTCAAGTGTGTGCTTCGCTGTGGCCCTTCTGTGATGCCTTGTAACCCCTAGTACCTACAAAATGCCTTTCATGCTCTTTCCACTTTCAGTGTTTCTAACAGAAAACGGGAAGTGGCAGATGTACCATTAATTTCTACTAATTTCTACCATTGTTTTCTATCTCCAGTATTGTCTGGCTTCCACTTTACCCTATACCTCATCAATGTTTATAAATATGTTAAGGGTGAGTGTTGGGAAGATGGAGCCAGGCTCTTCTCGGCGTCACTGAGCGATAGGACAAGGGGCAACGGGTGCAAGTTGGAGCATAGGAGGTTCCGGGTTAATGTAAGGAAAAACTTTTTCACCGTGAGGGTGACAGAGCACTGGAACAGGCGGCCCAGAGAGGTTGTGGAGTCTCCTTCTCTGGAGACATTCAAAACCCAACTGGACACGTTCCTGAGTGATGTGCTCTAGGTGGCCCTGCCTTGGCAGGGGGGGTTGGACTAGATGATCTTTCGAGGTCCCTTCCAACTCTTGTGATTCTGTGATTCTGTGTGATTCTGTGATTCTATACTAGAGTAACCCTTTTACTGCAGTGCTGGGTGAAAGCCTTTGCAGGTGTTTTGTGGTAATACCCCTCTTACAGTGGAAGTGCAGCGTCTGATCCCAGAGGTGAACGGGATAGGGAGAACCTAACAGATTCCATCAGAAATGAAGGACAAAAGGTTTTCCTTGTGTACCTCTGTGCCATGTATCCATTCACTCTCCCTGTCTAGTCAGACCTGCCTGGACTTGCTTCTCCTGGTGAGTTTCCTGAAGATCATAGAAGATGATCAACAATGATAAAAGCTCCTTTACAGTCTCTGCTCTGCACTTTGATTTCAGATGTGATTTGATCTAAATGTGTGTAAGGGTAAGCAAACGTGCCAACCCCTATATAATAACTACGATCCATTCTGAATAGTCAAAAAGAGAGTAAAATGTATGCCTGAAGAAATAATGTTCAATCAGTAAACTCTGGGACAGGATGAGGGCATTCCCATAATTTTACTTCTAGAAATGCAGAGATGACAGTAGAAGAGGGACAATTTATAGGACAGCCTGCAGTTGGGACAGTTCAGCACAGCTTCACCTATTCCTTCAGAATTCCATCTCTACATCAGCAGAAAAGTCTATGTAAATACATCCCAGAAAAGGCATGGGAACACCTGTGAAATGACCAATTCATGGCATGGTACATGACCCCCAGATTATGTTATCATCTGCTAATATCTAACTTCTCATTACTTCATTTCTCAAGGATTTTTTTTCCTTTGTCCTTAACTAAAAGGAGCCTGGAGAGCACCCTGCCTGCAGATGGGATTGATACCAACAGAAGAATAAAGAAAAAACCAAAATTCCTCATCCCTGGAGTATCTTCACCTACAAACACTATTCTTTCCCTGTGTGCATGGCTACATGTACTGCAACTTTATGACTGAGCTGGGCTCCCCTGGGAACCTTCAAACTCTCTTAATGCTTACGACCACCAGTCAATTACCATCCAGAAATATCCTCCATAGAAAAGAAGTGAAATAGGCAAGGAGAAAACAAATATTCATTACTCCAGGAGTTAAAGCAGCATCCATTTGGATTGCACATCTGTAAAAGGCCAATAAATTGAAGGCAATGTTCATAATTACATTGCAGGCCAGGCTGAAAAAAATGATGCATTCCTCCGGTGCAATTTGCTATTGTTGGGGCTTAGGAAACTTTTCCCTCCCTGCTGCTGCCAAAAGGAAAAAAAAAAAGAAAAAAAGAGAGAAAAAAAGATACTTCTTTTTTTGGATGTTGATGATTAAATAAAAGAATGCTGAATGGCAATAGTCATTAGACCAGCAGGAGGAATAAATAAGGAACATCATTGGTAGTTGTAAATAACGGATGCTGTTTTGAGCACAAAGCAACACATCTGGTAATTATTCTCAATTCCACTCCAATTGCTTTGATTTGGCGGCGTAAGGTGCCACAATGAATTCTGCCTTTATTTATTTATTTATTTATTTGCAAATCAGTGTTTAATTGTAAATTGCCTTGGAGGAATCAATGGGATTTATTGCTTCTGCCATGTGAGGTGTGAAATGTTTGCCATTACTGAACAATGGATTATTTTTTAATAATTTCTGCCTAACGTCCTTTTTGCCTGTAATAGGGTTGTTTTGGAATGGGCGGAAGTGTTGATCCTCCCCTTCCTCACATATTCACACTTTTTGTTTCCCTGCATAAGCTTTTTTATGGATGCTTGTCCGATATCTTACTAATATTACTCCCTTTATTAAAACAGAACTTAAACAAGAGTACTCTGCCAAAGCCTCTTTCTGTGCCCTTCTGCCAATTACTTTTAGGCAGACGTTTTGGAGGGGCATGTTTGGATCTGACCAACACATATAGCTCATTAACAGAAAATAATGAATCTATTTTGGGCTTTTCTTAGCCTTGATTATTTTTCCATTGTGATTTGTGTTTGTCTTTAGAAATATTCCTTCCTGTCCATTCTCACTCTCTCCTAAAAGTCAAGATAAAATCCCTTCTCTCTGAAACAAAAGATAAATGACGAAGATGGAGTTTTTCTTTTCCCTTGATTATTAGAACATTTTTAAAAAAGAGAAGACATTTTGAAGAAGTTTGCATTTATAAAAATTCTCTGGCTTCGATTGATAGCATTTGCAGATACCCTTTTCATATGTCAAGCACTTCAATTAATTCTTGGACGTAGTATGTCCAAGCAGTAACAGAGGTGATGGTGACTATTGCACCTTTAAAACATCTCTGGAACTTGGATCCTCACCTATAATACAGTAATAATGGACCTTTTTCTCTGAATTGTCTGCTGAGATTATAACCATGCCCCGACTTTTATTACAGTGTGTACAGTACTTAGCAGAACAGGGACACAGTCACAGTTGCTTTCTCCAGATCATACTGTAATTACCACATTAATTTGTATAACAACCTTCAATCCTCTGGCTGGCTCACTCCTTCCCCTGAGCCACACTTATTCCTATACTAGACTGACACATCCTCTCTCCTTAGGACACGACTTAGTTTGGTTGAATCTGAGATGCTTCTTTTTTTGGAAAACCGGGGGGAGGGTCGGGGGGGAAGATTTTTAAAAAAATATTTTAATTTTAGTGAGGAAACACTGATTTTCATGAAATTAGCTTTATTTTAAAGCAAGACAAAGAAACAGTCCCTACCCTCCAGGCCTATAGCACATCAGTTTGTAGCTGGTGACAGTATCTCTGGGGAATCAGAGCTCAGGTGGTCACAGGGACAAGCTCCCCGACTTGCCGGCAGCTCCTCAGATTTCAGTGGAGCCCAGCAAGCCCCAGGGATAGCCCCAGAAAGCCAGAAGGAAGGGAGGGACTTTCGTGTTTGCCAGTCATGAAGACTCTGCTCCCCTGGGAACGCGTAGAAAGCTACCTCCTTGAAAGCCACTCTGCCACAGAACAGAAAAGTCGCTGGAGCTGGGCACAACGTCCCCTCTCTCTTCCTCCGGTGACAATCACTGCGCATTTAGCAATGGAACGGAGCAGGCAAGCTAATTAACGCAGTAAGTCATAAAGAGATGGTGCCAGTGGGGAAAATGGAGCTGCGTGAGCTGTCTGTGTTCGTACCCGATGCAGTCCTCCTGTCACGAGACCCTAACTGTATGATTAAGAATGACAAGTGTTAACCCCTCCAATCCGGGGGTCTCATGGCTGAAGTGCTCTCATCCCATTTTCTTTCTCAGAATTACAGCAATTAGCAACAAAAAACACATATTAGTTCATCTGTCCCGCACACTCGCTCTTTTCCTTGGACAGAGTGAAATGAATCCCTATATTCGTGCGGATCATTATCCAGTCAATTTTATAAACACCTCTTACAATGAGGACTCCTTCAGAAAGTCATTTCATTGTCTAATGTCTCCCTCAGACTGATTAGCTCCCATACATGAAAGAAAAAAGTTTATTTGGGGAAAAGATGAATCTGAAACATTCCCCTTGTAGAGCATTCACCAGACTGCTCCCTCGGGCACAGGTTTCCCTCTAGCCAGCGATCGCATATTGACCAGCCATCTCTATTTTGCCTGTATGTTTTGTGGTATGTTTTGCATCCAGTCAACACTTCTAGATCTGGGATGCAAATTCTGGTGACCCGTAAAGAGAAAACTGTAATTCACATTATTGGAAAACAGTTTGCTTGCAGCTGTTTTGTTTAAAACAGAAAGAATCACACAAAATCACAGAATATTAGGGGTTGGAAGGGACCTCGAAAGATCATCTAGTCCAACCCCCCCTGCCAAGGCAGGGCCACCCAGAGCACATCACTCAGGAACGTGTCCAGTTGGGTTTTGAATGTCTCCAGAGAAGGAGACTCCACAACCTCTCTGGGCAGCCTGTTCCAGTGCTCTGTCACCCTCACGGTGAAAAAGTTTTTCCTTACATTAACCCGGAACCTTCTATGCTCCAATTTGCACCCGTTGCCCCTTGTCCTATCGCTTAGTGAGGCCGAGAAGAGCCTGGCTCCATCTTCCCGACACTCACCCTTAACATATTTATAAACATTGATGAGGTCACCCCTCAGCCTCCTCTTCTCCAAGCTAAAGAGACCCAGCTCCTTCAGCCTTTCCTCATAAGGGAGATGTTCCACTCCCTTGATCATCTTCGTGGTTCTGTGCTGGACTCTCTCTAGCAGTTCCCTGTCCTTCTTGAGCTGAGGGGCCCGGAACTGGACGCAATACTCCAGATGCAGCCTCACCAATGCAGAATAGAGGGGGAGGAGGACCTCCCTCCACCTACTGACCACAGCCCTTCTAATGCACCCCAGGATGCCATTGGCCTTCCTGGCCACCAGGGCACATTGCTGGCTCATGGTCATCCCTCCATCCACCAGGAACCCCAAATCCCTTCCCCCTGTACTGGTCTCCACCAGCTCAGTCCCCAGCCTATACCAGCACTTGGGATTCTTCTTTCCCAGGTGCATTGGTGTTGGGGGCACAAGTTTGGAGAGAATGGAAATACAGTCCTGATGATGTTCCTTCAGCAAGATTAAGCTGGGTTCAGAGCTGAGTGCGGCTGAAAACCCAGACAGAGTAACACTTTCAAGATTTTTTTTTTTTAATGGATTGCAGTAGTTGAGTTTGTGGGAAGGGAAGAAGGGAAAGGAGCAGATGAGAATAGAAGGAGAAAAGATTCAATATGTTGATTCAGATCATCCAAACTGGGAGGCTCTCAGACCCTTATTTCCTCCTTGCAGGAAATTAGTATTAAGATATTTCCTATGAACAGCTGAGTCAGAGGATCATTTTCATTATTATTTTTTTCTTGAAGCAAATGTCCCTGTTTAAATTCTACAAAATAATAATAATTGAAGACACACAGAAAAGCTAGGTAAATTCCAGGCACCACAACCCACTGGGAATGAATGCCATTTTCAAGTTATATTTGTTTCTGCATTTGTTTTCCTTCTTTTTAGCTAACAGTGCCTCATACTTAAATATCCCCTGAAGGGAAAAAAATATTAAAACCTACAGAACAGCTGACATAAAGAAAAGAACTGAAAAGTGCAGCTGACTAAAGTGGTTATTATTATTCACCTTGATACACACTCATACACACATATAGACATTAATCCTTAGCAACCTCTTTACTAACAACTTCTCTGACAGTTGAGAGGGTTCCACTTCAGTAATAAAAATTTATTGCATTTTATCAATAACAAGATCAAAATTGCCCAGGAGTATCCCTTCAACTCCAACAGGCAAGTGTGCACCCAGACATTTTGTAAAACTTTTCAGACTTGATACAGAGCTCACTGATATCTGCAGTGGTGTTAACATGAACTGTACTGGGTGTCAGATGAGATCTTCAGGTGTGTTTTCCATACTCATTCATGAAAAAAAAAAAAGTAATATTAAACATTGAAGCCTGATTCTGCCAAGTGGGGAAAAAAGCTCAGCCCACGGATGGAATCTTTTTTTAGTGAATTACAGAAATTGAACGATTTGGGGGAGGGAACTATGCTTTTTTCATTCAAGAATAAGGAAATAAAGATTGTCACTGGGATAGATTGTTCTAGCAATTTCTGTGTCTGTTTAACTCACGAATTACATCTCCAGAAGATAAAAAACAAACGAGCCATCCAAATCTGCCCATCCCAGACTCAAAGTACTCACTGGTTCCAGATCTTACTAGTGAGTCTGAGCAAACCAAACAAAAGCTGAGTGAGAGGAAGAATTGCTTCCAAGTCCCGGATGAATTTTATCCTTAATGAAGCAAGAGATCCAGAGATGGGCATAACCTTCAAGTGAAAAGATGCCTGCTACAGGTGAGCATGGAGGAGTACAAAGGGTCTGCGACTGCAAGCCAGGACTTCCACCACTCAAGTTAAAGAACAAGCTACTTCTGCAGGGCTACTGCCAGGAGAGAAAAATAATGACGATGGGGAGTTGTTCAAGCAATCTCAATAATATTTCTTGGAGACTAAGACCATGCACAGTTTGAGTTAGTCTGATCTGTAAAAATCTAGTCTCAATTACTGTAAGGGTCAATTAGTCTTGGGAAATACACATTCCCATGAAAAAATGGTGTGCTCAATCTGTCATCAGAACAGGTATAGTCAGTCATGGCCTGAGGGAGTCTGGTCGCTGGAGGATTGCCCCTGGTTTTCTAGCTCAGCAGTGTGTTCAAAGCCTCACTCTAAGACTGGGAACTGGGAAGAGGGACTTGCATGAAATGTGTAAACAAGCTCTACAAAACCCTCCCCAGCCCCCAGTAATTTTTTCCCCTGTTATTTCAGAGAGCTCTGCCAAGTACTGGATGGCACAGAGATTTCATCTGTTGTATGGACTCAGGTACCTCTATGGTTCTGTCTCTTTACCACAGAACATCTCACAGGGGTTGGTGGACATTATCCTTGCAGGATACCAAAGAACAAGACAAGCAGTATTACTGTTTTAACATCAGTTGAGTGCAAAGGTGATTTTCCCTTGTGCTGGCTGTGCTGCTAGATGGCAAAGGCTATAATCCAGTCCTGCTTGGCTGGAATATTGCTCTGAGGTCCTTCTCCCACCAGTGAGGATAAGCTAAAAGGGATAATCATAAGGTTTAGGTAACTAGAAATAAGTCTGTAAACCTCTGTCCTCCTCCTGACTTTCTTCTTCACGCAGTCAGGAAGTGCTAGAGATACATGAGACAGACATTCTTCACCTAACTCCTATCTTGATGTTTCAAGTGAAGAAAAGTACAATATCTGGACCAAATCGAATTCTGAGGGTTAGGGTGAGTGACGGCCCCAGAAAATGGCCTACCTTCAGCAAATAAACCTCAGCTTCTGCAAAAGGCCACGTTGGCAACACCTCCTGCTGCCAAGCTGCCCGCTCGTCTGATTCATCACTCTGCTCACACCCAGCTATAAAACGGGTGGCTCATGGCATGCAAGAGCATTCTGCAGAATCCTTGCCATTCGAAATGCCCTTCTTGACACCTGATGGAATTGTCTCCCCCTCCCTCCCCCTGCATCCTCACACCTCCCGTTGTCTCTCCCCATTCATTGAGAAGGGACAGAAACCAGCTGGTTTTGCAGTTTCATCCTGTTGGTCTTCCACACATATAAACAACTTCTCCGGCAGGATAATGTATACCAATGCCTGCTCTAATGTACCCCACAGTAAATCAAACTGACTTTTAAGAACCTTTGTAGAGCTACTGCTTAGTCACCACCATTTAAAAAGAAGAAAACCTGGTCCTATTCTTTCACCTGCTTGTTATAGCTTCTAGAAATTATAGTGATATTACCTAAGAGAGAGTCAGGCAGGCAGAAGAAAGGAAGAAAGAAATAAAAGAAAGAAATAAAGAAGTTAAGAAATAAAATAAGACATTCCTACTTTCAGTAAAAAGAATATAGGTATGAATTCTAAAAAAAAATATACTTTGACAAATTGAAAATAAAACCAATAATTTTTCTGTGAAATTGCCACTGACTTTTAAAACCTCTAAAAAGACATAGGACCTGAACAATGCATGTGCACATACAGCCCACATAGTACCTAGTTATTGGGAATCCACATATTCAGATTAGTGTTATTTTCTTTGAAAAGAGGCATTAAAGTGACTTTTCTTTTACCCAGAATGCCACAATGAGAACAAATAAAAAAAATTTTGATCTAAAGAAGTAAGGGGAGGGAACATTTTCTGATGCTCATGAAAAGCAGTAACTCTGGTGTGAAGTTAATTTCAAGTAGCCTTTCCCTGAAATACAGGTTGCCATCTGACTAGTACCAGCTCGGAATATAGTCTAGTTGTCATTCAACACTGTCCTTACAATAAAAGTTATAAAAATACCAGGTTTTAATTCCACTGATTCCTTGCACTTTGTAGCCATGGTATTATCAACTCTTTATCAAAAATTTTTGCTAGAGAGCTTCACCTATGGGTTGCCTGCAGTACGTTACACACAATACTGTGAACACCTCCATCCGCACAACTGAGTCCAGAGGTACGCTCGGGTAACGCCCAGAGATTTTACTTCCATGCAGAAAGCACAGGGATTTCAGAACTGAAGCTGAAGCACTACCTCTCCAGCAGCTAGATATACTGCCACACTTCTGGACCTTTGGAGGTCTGCTTCAGAGTGTAATGTCCTGCTCTTCGTGATGAACAGAGGTACTTGGAGTAACAGATCAGATTTGTTCATTCCACATGACAAATAAATAGAATTCCACACTACTAATGCTAAAAGGTTTGGAAGAACTGGTACAGGATGGACCATGTGAAAAGAAAGTAAGACTTGTTCACACACCTTTCTTAACCCTGAAGTCCATGTAGACAACCTGAAGATGTGATTGAACAACAGATACCAGCTTATGCTTGAACAGTACTTTTCATGCTGGTATACCAGAACCATTTTGCAAGCCTGTGCATTTTTTCCTGTTACCTTCAGGTACTCGTCTCCGAAAAACAGCCACCTCTGATGCTGTGTTAGTTGTTAAACAACGCACAGGAACTCTCCCCAGTGGCTTTGGCTGGGGAGGGAAGGGAAATGCAACAAGCAGGCTGACTTTTCTGCTGTGTGAAGCACTGTCGAAATCAGCAGAAAGGAGCTAAAAAATCTGTCTGACATCCTGTTAAAACCAAGAAGCTGTTACTACAGGAGGCCTCTTGACAGGGTATCAGAGTGCACACACTGAAACAAGTTGCTTCATGGGCAGCCGAATGTGTAAACCCTCTTCCAATGTCCTTACCCCCATGAGTTCATTGATGTCTAATAAGATGGGCTTATGAGCACTAATGAGAACTCTCTGCTCTGCCTGGCTGCCTATTTTCATGAAATTTATAGGAACACAATAGCTTTGGGACCTCTTCCACCCCATCAACGATAGGTTAAATTACTCAGTGGGTTCAAAGCTCAAAGGAGGAGCCCTTGACAGATTGACTGATAGATGGGCCCAGGCACACACTTACAAATAGCTTGATTGTACAAGTTTGATTTCCTTTGGAAAGAAAGAGCAGGGGTTTTATTGGTCCAAGTCAATAGACGGGATAACGTAGAGCAAATTGCCTCCTGTTGCCTTCTTAAGATGCTGCTTTAATGACAATTCAATGGCAAAGCACCTTCTGGATTTTGAAGACGTCACTTTAATGCCTCCCTGGGCCAACTGTCCTTGCTCAGCTTGAAAAGCTACGATACCTTCACTGGTTGAAAGTGGTGCAATTGCAAGTGTGCTGAAAGCAAAGGTCTGGAAGAGAAGGAGAGCTTTTCAGAAGCATGTCCTTCATTTTAAAGGGCAAAGCCGTGGTTTTGAGAAGTCAAACAATTTCTCTGAAGCATGATTTTGTTTGTGCTGCAGGGGTATTTACTGTTCTAAGACTTCCTGGCATTTGGGTGGTGTAGGTAGAACAGATTTGTATAAAAAGGGGGAAAAATCAGACCTTCAAATGAGCTTTAAAAGGACAATATCCCAACCCACTGTCTGTTTGGGGATTTTATTTGGACGGAGCTGTTTTTGAGCCTTTTGTGACCAGACATTCTTACATGTTTTACTGCATGTTTGCACGGCTGCACGCAGGAGATAATACAACTGACAGGCTAGTGATGATGGATTTCTATAGCACAGAGGATGCAGGGAGGTCAGGAATGGGGCTACATCCTCTCCAGTGTGCCAGCACCACCTTTTCTATTTTTTTTCCTGCAATGCCAGCAGCGAGATGTTCCCCATGCACAGGGAAGATGCGCATGGGTGGGTGCTAAGGTCCAGACAGGCTGGGCCCAGAGGGAACTCCCCTCCAAACTCCCCTCAAATGCATCCCTATGCCCTCTGATTCACTTTCTACCACAATTCCAAAAGCCTGGAGAAGAGTCATGCAAATCTGAGGTGAGGAAAGAAGACATAATGAATAAAGATGACCAAGTTTACGCAAGACATTGAAGAGGATTCAGAAAACATGACTTCTGCTCCAAGCTGTGTAATGAGGTGCTACTCCCAAACCACAATGACTTGCTGTTACTTGGTTTCCTTGTCTACACACTGAGGAAGGCAAAGAGGCTGATCTTGTCTGAAAGAAGCTTTGAGACCCACTGGAACAGCTGCAGAAGAACCATATCACCCAGAAGAGCAGCATCCATTTTAAAGCCATCTTTCTGCCTCTCCTCACTTTGTGGATAAAGTGAGGAGCTTTACACTGCTGGTACAGCCATGCGGACAGGAAGAAACTGCAGTTTCACCTTGCACTTCACCCTGTTCTTTTCTATGGTCAGGAATGGATATGTTCACCACTGGCCTAGTATCTGAGGTATGGCTGTGGGAAGCAATGTCTAACTGTGAAAAGCTACAATCTGAAGGACAGATAAAGAAAATCAAAAAGAAGAAAAAAAACAGTGAGAAGCATACACACAGAAGGAGAAACCCTTCTGCAAAATTATGGTGCCAGTTTCTGCAACCCTCAACCTATTCTTTTTAACACCAACTTGCCAAAATAAACTATAGTTTGCATTTTCAGTGGTTGCTTTTTTAGCTGTAATTTTTCCAGTGCTCACATCTTGGTGCTAAATACATTTGCAGGAGGGGAAACAAATGTGTGCCCTTCTTGGTAGCAAATCTACTAACTGTCTCTGCACTTCATCAGGCTGTGAAAGGCAGACTTCACACCATGAGAAACAGTCCAGGATAAATCAGCCCATTCACTCTCTTCATTCATCCTTTGAATGTCTTTTGCATGTGTTCAGATTGTATCATGGTGTAGATAATGCTGAAAGACACTTCAATATTTGCTTTTAATTGCTGGCTGTTACAATGTTAGCTTTCAGAGGGGCAATGTGACTGCTGAAGAAAATCCAAATAAGCAAACACCAAATTGACGGTAGGAGGAAGTCTAGGGGTCAGGTACTTGGGCTGTTCTTGGGGAAAGCTGCCATGGAAGCTTTGGAGTCTGAGTAGGCTTTGGACCAAATCCTAAATAGTTTCGTCAGTACCCACTGGTTTCAGACTTCATCTCTGTACCTCTGGGCACTTAGGATGTTTCACAGAGAGAAAACCTGACCCACATTCGGGACCAAACTGCCTGCCCTGGCTGTAGAAAGTCCTGCTGACAGTGAAAGCAGTTGCTTACCTGCAGAACCTATTGTTAAGAGAGTAGCTCATGCATTTTACCTTCTTTAATGGGTGGAGAAAAAGCCACGCACAATCACAGAAGAGAGTACAGATTATACCTTGTCAAGAAACCCTACCAAATCTAAGCATTTAGGGCATACTCCTGCAGGGGTAGTTGAGCATTTGGATTACGGATACCCAAACTGCAATTTTTCAAGGATGTCAGCTAATGAATGAGAGGATTTCCCTGGGTTTCCATCTTTACTCTGAAGACAAAATGTACGTGGTCTGTGAGCTCCACGGCCTCATGGGATCACAGCGAGTTCAATCAAGGGTCATATATTTGTTTATGATCTGTCTGGAGCTGGTGAAAAGCTAATCCTTGATGTAAACCTGCAGACTTGTGTCCTGGACCAACGTGTCTTTCTCTTTTCCAAGTGTGCATTAGGGGACAGTCCCAAACTTGTCCCAGGCTTCATGTGTGGTGGATCAGCCCATGTTTTTCCCCTGAGCCACTGTCAGGTGGGATTAGAGTCCTGTAATCTGTTTGCTGGTTTTCCCACATGCAATGGCAGGATCTTGAAAATGGCTGCTAAGAATAACGGAAACATCAGGGCCAGATGGGCTTCAGGACTTTCCTTGGAACACTTTGCAGGCAGGAGAACCAGTTTACCAAAGCAAGAGTCATGTGAAGTATAATATTCTACACTGACACTGCTAAATGACACCACTTGTGATAGCTCTTTCCCATTCTGCTAATTGAAATAGCAGCAGCAGTTACACATATGCCCATTAATGTGATCCTTTCACCAATAAGCAATGAAAAGGTCTCACACAGCACGCTGCCTTGCAAACTTAATCTGCACTGAACCCTGAGCTATAGGGAAGTACGGATCTCCCTTGCTCCCAAGCAAGCAGTGATGTCCCAAAGAAGTGAAGAGATACAGCCAAGGTAACCCAGGCTGTCAGTGACAGAGCAGATACTTGAAGAAAAAGTTCAGGCTGGCCCTTTAACTTCTGGGC
Organism: Psophia crepitans; assembly: GCA_013399095.1. Lineage (NCBI taxonomy): Eukaryota > Metazoa > Chordata > Aves > Gruiformes > Psophiidae > Psophia > Psophia crepitans. The sequence goes on along the minus strand of VWZZ01001792.1, from coordinate 601,886 downwards.
TGTCCTTTTCTGCTTCTAACAGAAGCAAGTGACAGAAGGAGCCCGGCAACATCCACCAGCTTAATAACAATCATTACTATGCTGGGAGACCGGATGGATAACGCAGTCCCCAAGCATGGACATGAACTAATGTCATCAGCATTGGTATAAATAGGGTGTCTGCATTTAATTAATAAATAATAGGCTGCAATGCTAATCTCCTTCTGCTAACTCTTTTCTAAAGGTGCAATCTATTAATCACATGTCACTGCCAGCCTGGTCACTTCTTTTTTTAGATTCAAGACAGGAAAAAAATAGCTAGAAATAAATGGATCCTAAATACAGAAGGGCAATTGAATAGCACAGCTAGCATTATGATCCACTGCTGATTTCAATCCTTTGCTACAAGTTTTTCCCCCTGAGGACGGATATAATACTTTAAAGAGAGAGTGAAAGCTTGCGATGTTATTAAAGGTCAGCATGTTACTAATGTCTTCAAAATGGAGGGTTTTTTCCCCTGATTATTTGCCCATGGAAATTCTGTAGCTCTGCAATGTCTGTCGACATGCAATAAGACTCATTTCTGTGGGCACTGGCTAAGGCAAGTGAGATATTCCTATTGAGATGGGGACAGCATAACTTTCTGAAAAGCGCTGTAAATTTCTCACCTGTTTGGCACAAGGTGAGACTAGAAACCTAGAAATTCAAGAAGAAACATTTGTGTTGGCATGGAAATGTGGTATGAGGGAGATGACAGCACTGCACATCTGGGACTATATAGAAGGAGTCATGCAAATTGCTTCCTTTGCATGTGAATATCCACTTTCCAGGAAGCTTCTGTCTGGGTGCTCTGAATGAACTCCATTGTGTCCACAGACACAATGAAGATTTCCACCTGTTCAGCTTCAGGATTACCGCCCTGCTGTGCCTTTTGTAGGGTCTCTTTAGAAAATCTGGAAAACTTTGCCACAGGAAAACGTTGCCCCTTGTGGTTTTCTCGTGTGGCAGGCAGGGGGAGGGGGCTGGTGTATTTGGGTCAGAAAGGAAGTTTACATCCAAATTATTTTGACTGGAAAATATATCCTACTATCTCTAGTTCCTACAGAAAATTGACCGCAAAAGTATATCCTTACTAATTGAACTGATTTTCAAAACGATTAAAAGCTTTTCAGAAAGTTCCTCTCTACAGTTCCAACCTGTTTGATATCAAAGTTGTGCTGAAGCCTCAAAAGAGTCATTCATTGGCTAAATTTCTTTATTTGTCAGTCAAATACAAGTCAGAAGTCTCAGCACAGAATGTCTGGGTGAAATTTTACAGTCAGTTTATGCAAGAGGTTAAACGAGATCTAATGATTCCTTCTAGATCTAAACCCTATTCATTTCCTCTCAATCTAGCCAGAAACACCAGAAGAATGGCTAGTGCTCCAGAGTTTTGGCCTTTCCTTTCAAAGTCCAAACTTCAATAAGGGAACATTACAGGCTCTAATAAAAACCACATTGCCTGTAATGCCAGGGAAGTGTGCTGGATCACACACTGAGATCAAGGAGACACAGGGATAAATTCAGCTAATTGCAAACACTGGAGAATATACTTGCATCAGGATTTGAATTTCTGCTGTGAGACATGATGTTTGACCCCTGTTTTGTTCTGGGTGGCTCTGATCCCTTTGAAGAGTTCCCTGTAAAGAGGCAGTTGGCATGCAGGGACCGCTATATGCCACTTTCCTCCTGCACCCCTATTTCTCCCACAGTACCCGCAGACCTGCCTCCCTGATAGTGAGCGTCACAGTGGTGTAACGGGTGCACCGTCAGTGCGGTGTGTCCCTCGGGCATCTGCTGAGCCTCAGTTTCTTTTTGCACTAGCTAACTTGTACACCAAAGACAGCTGATTGGCCATAACTGTGACCAAATATGCCAAGCAAGAATGTTTGGTATGAGTGTGCAAGGAGGAAGGTCCTTCGCAAGAAGGAGACCGTGTTATTAGCTTACGGTCTTGTTATTCAGCATCTCACTCACTTTGTCTCGAAGGATGTGTCCCCAAAAGGAGCCTTGCTTGAAGGCTGTGCTTAATGCTTTCTTTCCCCAGGTAGACCATAACTCCACAGCCCCTGTCCTGATTAATTAGATTCACTCCCAGATGTGCAACCCAGCACAATGCTTTTTCCTCACATCTGGGAAGACACTATATGACAGGTCTGCATCCAGACACTGTATCTGGCCTTATCTTTAGAGAGCAAGCTCTTAAGGAAAAGAGGGTCTCTGTCTGTTCTGTATTGTACAATGAACCTGGTGTCATGGTTCATAACTGGTCTCCCAGGCACTGCTGCAAGATAGATAGTAAATAATTAGATTTCTGATCTAGGGAGTGGAGAGACTGCTTTAGTTCAGTCCAATCTCTAAAGTCATTAAACTCATACTATCTTCATTCCCCCTTGCCTGAGGTTCTGGCCCATTCTCCCACATCACTTCTTCATTAACTATTAATAATAGTCATAGTCATTTTAGAAAAAAAAATAACCCAAGAAAGCAACTCATCCAATGTATCTTACATTGTGGCAACATAATTTCATGTTAATTGGATGGCTGCTTGGAAGTGTCGTTATTTTGTGGTTTGCAATCAATGCATCTGGCCATTCATCAGTGACTCAAGAGATGGATAAAATAAAGATTTGGGGGAATTAATTACCATTCATATGGCAGTTCCTGAACAGAAAGTATTTTACTAGCTATGAACTCCTGCATACTAGGTTTGATACTACAAGAAAGCCTCCCTCCACTAAGTCCAGTCCTAACACATTTGAGTTACTTATCACTTATTGTTAACTCTCTTCTAGACTGGTTCATTGGGCAATCTCAACCTGTGTTATGAAACAAACCTGCCCTGCCATGGGACATGCTGTGAGGGTGGTGAGGCCCTGGCACAGGGTGCCCAGAGAAGCTGTGGAGATCCTATCCCTGGAAATGCCCAAGGTCAGGTTGGATGGGGCTTTGGGCATCCTGGTCTAATGGAGGGTGTCCCTGCCCATGGCAGGGGGGTGGAACTAGATTGTCTTTGAGGGTCCTTCCAACCCAAACTGTTCTATGATTCTGTGAACAGCTGCAGTTCCCACAAGCATGAGCAGGCAGCATCTCCTACAGGACTGAGTCTGACTTGACTCTACTGTATAAGTGAGAGGAATCAATCAGCCCCACAAAGTTGGCTCCAGCTATTTGGAAGAACATTATTATTTGGGGAGATTTTCAAAGGGAATATTTTGATACCCAAGGCCCATTGACTTTATATGAGATTTGAGCAGTGAAACACATTTGACACTTTTGAACGTCTCTATTTATCTAACCAAGTTACTTCTGTGGAACTAATGATTAGAGAATCTGAGCACCTAATAATCTTTAATGCATGTACAGCTACCTGAAAGGAGATTGTAGCAAGGTGGGTGTCAGTCTCTTCTCTCAAGTACAAGCAATAGGACAAGAGGAAAATGCCTCAAGTTGTGCCAGGAGAGGTTTAGATTGGGTATTGGGAAAAATTTATTCACCAAAAGGGTTGTCAGTCACTGGAACAGTCTGCCCAGGGAAGTGGTGGAGTCACCATCCTGGAGGTATTTAAAAGATGTATAGATGTGGTGCTTAGGGACATGGTTTAGTGGTGGGCTTGGCAGTGCTGGGTGAATGCTTGGACTTGATGATCTTAAAGGTCTTTTCAGACAAAATGATTCTGTGATTCTGTGTATCCTTGCAGCATCAATGCTGTTTTATAGAAAGAAACTGGAATCAGAACAAGATGTTCAGCTAATTTTATATATATATATATATTCAGTCAAAGATAATATTAGTCACCACATAGAAATGGAGTGAGAATAATATCCTGACCCTAAGTAACCTCATCAAGGTCAAGGAAAAAAGGCAAGAAGTTAAGCCTCAGTCTTCCAAGCTGCAGTCTATTGCCCTGCATAGAGCTTTCTCTTCCTCTGTGCAGGATCAGACTGCAAGACTGCCCTTAAAATTGAAAAGAAAGGAAACAGTCCCTCACTAATTGAAGCCAACTGTTTATCCTCCCTGGGGGAAAATGTTTCAGTGCAGAGCTGCCTTGAAAATTACCTCTCTACAAATGATATTACAAGGGGCCATATACATTTTCCATCACAGATTCCAAACCAAGCTGGTTTCAAAGATAAAAATATTTTTCTTAATTATGAAAACACATTTTAAAGACACTGATGTTAGGCACTGCTTTTAATTTGAAGCCTTTCTTTTTTTTTTTAAGTTCACTTTATGCCATGAGAATGAGAATGGTAGCAAGTCCAAATAAAGAAAAATGGAAATTGACTTTAAAGAGAAATTAAAATTGATCAGATTATTTCTATTGCTCAGGCTGATTGGGATGCAGCCACTCCTATTCTTCCCCTGATATTACGAAGCAAACACATTAATGGAGAAAGATGCCTTCCCTTTTTAGGAAAAATCTCCAGAATCCCCAACAATTCATAGATTTTTTTACAGCAATTTTTATTCATAGATCTTAACTCAGGTTTGAGAAAAGTCAAGTATCATCATTCATATGATACAGATGGAAAACTGTAGCATGCAAAGGTGAAAGTTGTGATTCATCTTACCTCTCTTCAGGTGTCTAAAAGTAAGATACCTAAATCTGAGTTAATTGTCATAGGTTCATTCCAAATTCAGTGGAGAAAGAGAGAAGGGAACTTTCTGAGCACCATTTATCCCATCCATCTTAGGTGAATCACAGTTTGGAAGTGCTCCTCTCCCTCCACCATCCATAGGAGGAGCCCAGATGACTAACTTTTAGACTATATGCCTAATATTTAGGCACTAAAGCTAGGCAAAATGAATGCTGCCTGAAATGACATTTTAAGGACAGTGGCACAGGAGCCTTGTTTAAAATTTCTTCTGTCCCTAAGTCCAAGGCTCCTAACAGGTTCAGTTTCTGGGTAAAAGCACCAGATTCAGTTTACTCAGAGCGCTAAATTATTTACATAGGCCAAGGGGCAAAATGCTTCTCACTGAAATTCCCACTCAGAACAGAAAGTTCAGTCTGCATCAAAACTGCAGGGTTGAGCCAGTCTTATTTAAAATTGCTCAATTGGAACCTCTGCGCGCCACCAGCTGAGGGTGCTGAGCAGAGTCCAGACATTTCCTGCCTTCTGCATCAAACCAAAACCCGCGTTCGAGAAAGACCCTGGATTACTCTGGAGCCAAAGGTCTTTGCAAGCATGCAATGAACAAGTGACAGTCATGAGGACGCAGGAGCACAAGGCTGTGCACTGAGCCCTGGATCCAGTTTATACCCTAGCAACGCTTGAGGCAGCTGTATAACTGTGTGGACTGTACCAGATCTGGAAACAACAAACTTATGTATCTGGATCCAGAGTTTTGAAAGTGTTTATGCACTTGACTGACACTGATTGCAGTTGGGGTTACATGAATAAACAATACATGTTAATCGCATGTGTTTGTCAGATGCACGCAACTGTAAGTTGCCAGAAAGAACTGAAATTCATACCTATGGTAATGATGGCAGGCACGGGAATAACGTTGGATACCCTATAACATATTCTGTTGTTAACTATAAAACATGCCTCTTTTTATCCCAATTCTAGCCGACCTGCAACTAGTGAGTTTTCTGCCGCACGCTTCAGTTTCCTTTGTACTAATTCTCCTTTTTGGCACTCCTCCTTACATCACATTTTGCACCAAACCCCTTCTAAGATCTCTGCCTTCCTGTTACAGCAACCAGCAACAACAGCATTCTAACATGGGCAGGGAAACTGGGTGTTACATGTTGCAGGCCTTGCCCATGAATTGCTGGTGCATTTTCATTAAAGTATCACTTGGTAAAATACAGAAAAAGAACCCACACAACAGGAGTAAGGACAACACCAAACCCCTCATACCTAACTTGCTGCTGACAGTGGAGGGGATGCTGGGGCATCTCCACTCCAGGAGCTGGGTGAGGATCAGTGTGAGAATATTTTGATCCTTCGTGAATGTCAGACCAAACACATAAGGAAGAAGCTTGAAAAATCTCAACAAGCAAATGAAATCTGTAAGGTGTGACCATCAGTCACCCATAGTTTATTCAATATCAGGCAGAAAAATGGCCTATATGTTCCCTTTGCCCCAAATGTTTCTCCAAAAGAACAGCAAAACATATAATCCATTTTTTAAAGTAATGCCCGTGTAACCATAACTACAAATTTGTCAGTAGAAAAATACATAATAAATGGCTTGATATTTCGACTCTTTTGTGAGACAGTTCATTAGAAACTTCATTTGTCTACACAGATTGTACTTATTCAGCTATATTCTAATAAAATGCACATTGCTTCCAATAAAGGGAATGTATTTGCTATTGATGTGCTATAAACTACTATACAGAGAGTTGTTATTATATCCCTGTGTAATAACAAGCCAATTATAATGATCAGCAAAACCTTTACAATAAAGTCAATGCACGAGGAGTGATTATCATAATGCATTCTAACTGTTCAGTGCCATAAATGCTTTGCAATTAATTGTGGAGTGTATCTATAAATGTATTATTAATGCTGTATAAAAACCCATTGACAAGCAACCTTTACATTAAAAAAAGATACTAGGATAGTAATGTGTCCCTGAGTTCACCTAGGAGGTTGAGCTGTATTTACAAAGGCGGAATTTTTTATAAGATTGCATTTTTTTATTTCCTCCACTCTCGTCCTCCCACTACTTCTTTAATTTTTGCCCTGTTGTTGAAAAACCTTCAAATATTCCTCTGCAGTGTGAGGGCCCTTGATTATCTACCGTACTTCAGTTTTGGTCCTGTATACATCACTTTCAGCATAGCTACAGTCTTTTACTGGTGTCTTAACCCTACGACACTGACAGCCTGACATGCATGAATGCTAAAGGCACTAACCACAAGAAATGAGGAAATAAAAGCATATCACAGCCTAAGCAGGCAATGCACGAAGGGTGAGAAAGAGAAGGGAATTGAAGTTACATAATTGATCAAAAGTCGTGTGGTAGCAGAGAAAAGAACTGATAACAAAACCTCAAGGCGATGAGCTCCCCAGCCTCTCCCCAGGCTCTGCTCTAGACCTCCTTCTTGTCAGTAAACTACTAGGTTACAGATGCTTTATGAAAAATGTGCAATATGGTTTTGGGTTTTTTTTCCCCTTTTATTCCCTTAATACTTGATTTTAAAAGGTTGTCCTTAGGACATGTGCTAGAACACAGTGTCCTGTGGATCTTTTCCAGTTCCTATTGATGGGCACTCTTCCATCGATTTCAATCACGATGGAAAGGGCAGACGTGGAAAAAACTTTGATGTCCCTTATATTCTTTCAGCAGGCGAGTGCGGAATGGAACACATCAGCTTTCAGCAGTGTCATTGAATACAAAACACTACACATGAGGATCTGCCGGAGCCTTTTTTCTCCCCCAGAATTAAGTTTTACCAGACAGCGGAGAGCACAAATGGGGTCATCCAGGGCCACTTTGAATTAAGTAATCCATTTGCATGCTGGTACATTCTGTTTGCTTGAATGTACAGCCCTGTGAGGACAACAGGGTCCCAGTTAACTGTTAGTAGAGTCATGCGATCCTAAATTTCCACAACAAACCAGGAGATTTTAATTCTGTAATCAGTCCCACAACAAGACACAGCCAGAAAGAAATGCCCATGAGTACTAAAAAGCTCTTTCTAAATCAGGTTCATCTTAGAGCTAAAGGAAAAACACAGATTTTAAAAGGTATTCACACCTAGAATATAATCCACTGGGCAGGTTCCCTTTGAACCCAGTGGCTTTGAGCATTGCTGTAGAAGGCTCCATCGCACACAGTGGGGTCTAAAGCTTGGCTTTGCCTTTCAAAGACTGTAGCTTCACCTGAACTGAGAGAAAGGAAGGATGCCCAAATCTGGGTGAGTTTCCCAGGATATGTAGGCCAGAAGGGACCAGAGACATGCTCAAGACTGGGAGATATCCAAGGTGGCCTTCATGGTCTTATACCCAGCTCCTTCCCCAGCCCTTGTGTTGATAGACGGAGAGATGAATGCACTTCAAAGCACTGACAACTCTCCCTACCAACACTAGAGCATGTCCAACAGCCATTCCTCAGGAGTCCACTCTGTCAATGACACTTGGTTTTCTGTTGGTCCTGACACTTCCCCAGCAAGAAAGCTATCTTCCAGTTCAATTCAAGATCTTTTGCTTATGTTCTTACTTATTCGTTTTTCTTTTGGCTCATGATCTCATCCCTTCTCCCAGTGGATTTTTGAGCAGAATATTAGATTATTTTTAAACAGTCATTCCTTCTCTTTACCCTTCAAACAGAGATACTGCAACTCAGCACCAGTGTGCTGTTTAATATTGGATGTGTAATTAGTAAAGAAAAGATATTTAGATTTGAATGTGGGGGTATTTTTTGTCATCTCTTATTTTAGTTCCTCCTGCACAAAAAGTCAAAACCAGCTGATTAATCACATTTGGGACAAATATCAGGAAGTGGAGATGTATGAGACTTCGGAGGAGGATTTGGCATGGAGTTGGAAATCTCCTATCAAACCACGAGGGAAGATAAAAAAGGAGAGAGATGTTGTTTAAACTGTTGTGGGCACTGGGAGAAAGAAGGGGAATATGAGTTCCCAGGTATGGTAAATGATTTGTCCAGAGATCCTGAGTCCAGACCTCATAAAAAGTGAAGACAGGAGCTATTACCGCCCAACTAGTACTCTTAGCCTTGCAAGTACAATGTGGCAGCACAGGCGGGCACATGTATGATGCATGACCTTTGCAAGTCCCTGTCTGTGCCTGTTTCTACCTCTTCTGAGTCATTCTGGGCTGATGGCAATGTTGGAAGAGTTAATGGGGATGTATTAATGGAGAAATAAGCTTGGATCTTTTCCCCCAACTGTGAGAAGGGAGAACATTATCTGTCTCCCTGGGGTGTTTGCCAGTGCCATCTGCCAGCTCCTGATGAATGTCTGTGTGGACCATAACAGAAGAGATGAGCAGTTGAAGAAAAAGCTGTGCAGGCCACATAAAGGCAGGTTGTGTGGATCAGCACCTGGAAACAGGACATCTACTCAGCCTGCTCTCCAGCTTCTGCCACGGGAAGTCTAAATTTTAAAGAAGCCCACAGAAGGTACAAGATAGGCAATTGCTAGTAAAGTGGCTTCCTCGGAGCTCGATGTGCCAAACAACAACATATGGCTCAAAGATAAGGAAGAGATAAGAATTACAAAGGTACAACACTGATATGTGCATAGTTCCAGACTTCAGTACTTCTTGTACACAGCCTAACCTCCAGCAGTGCAGGAGAAGTGATGCTGAGCTCTGTCAAGATTTTCACCTCCTTACTTATCTTAAACTTTCTTCTTCAGATCTTTCTGGTCTGAAGGTCTGAACAACCAAACCTACTCTTTTCAAAGTGCTTCCAAGAAAGAAGGAAATCTATGTGACATTGTTATATCAGTGTGAAACCAAATCAAGCTGAAGGTGACACATCTTGCTTGGTTTTGGCACCTAGACAGGCCTGGATCTGGCTAGTACCAGGGTGGGAAGCTTCCTGAGAGGTTTTAGCCATCAGCAGAAGCCACAGAATTCTGATCTGTTAAATGGAAAAAGAGCTAAATGCCAAATAGTTACTGGGACCTTGGGCCGTGTTTGCTGCAGATAAACCCTGCCAGCTGCAGCAGAGAGCTAGTGAGAGTTAGAAATGGCCTGGATGAAATAAGAAACAGATCCAGACTTTTGTCCCAGAGGAAAATAGGGCTTAGAAACCATGGAGACGCCATTCTGGCCCCATCATCATTGTGAGCTGATGGATAGGAATAAAAAGAAACAGATCATGGAGCATGAGCAAGGCACTGCTGTTTTGCTGTTTACTATAAATGAGTGCTTGGACATTTTGCTCTGAAGCTGGAATAAACCATAACCAAGCAGATAATTTCAGAGCCTGCACATTGAGTAACGGGTAGAGAAATGATGCAAGTCAGTTGAAATATGAAGTCCAAACCTTCCAGCTGCTGCTATCATGTCCACCAAACCGCAGACAAAAAAAGACACACTGCACATTCCTCCCCCAAACATACATAAACAATTTTGCTTGAAAGCACAAACACAGACAGAAGCTTTAGCAGATTTGTGAAGTCTTGCATGCAGAAAACACTGCAATGTGATGAACTGCAGACTCTCCCGTAAATCTCTCAACACCCTCTGCGCAGGACGTTGCAGCCTTTCAACTCTAAACCACTTTGGACTGTGCCTTTTTATTTTCTTTAGTCCAGGAACCTCCTGTATCTCTTCCATAAAACGCAAGAGGACGCAGAAAGCACTGTGAAGCATTTCTCAGTAGAGGTATTAACACTGGGCCTGGGTAGCACTCTGTATGCATCTTTGCATGTTGTCTTTTATGGGCCCTCCTCTGTCCTTTGAGAGGAATGTGGGAGCAATGGCGCATCTAAGCATCGCTAACGGAGTGCAACTAGAGTAGCAGGAGAGTTCTTTCCTTTTTAACAAATGTTACTCCCTGTACAACCTAGTGGGACCTCGGGGCTGTGTTTATCATAGATTAACCCTGCCAGCTGCAGCAAGAGCTGTCTAGTGAGAGCTAGAGATATTGTGGATAAAATAAGAAATGGCTCCAAACTTTTTGCCCCAAACCACAAAACAGACTTGAAATCTTTCCTTGAGTTTGCAAAACTTTGCCACTGGTATCTACAGGCTATTTTTAGAGCTGAGTATGAGACAAGAAACCAAGAAAAATCATCACCAAGAAGATGAAAATAATAGAAAATTCTTTCAGTTTAATTGGGATTTGTCATGTTCAGAATTTAATGTGGAGTTACAGTTTAAGTCCCTAAAAATATATTGGACCACCTAATCTATGGCAGAGTAGTTCCTGTGTAGTGAAGCTAAAATTTGGGCAACACAAAGACCAATGAAAATTTTTAAGATACCCTTAACAGAGCTAGAGTTACACTCTCATTTTTCAGAATGAAACACAGAATTGTTGCCTTTTATCACATTCTATCAATTCCATCACTGCTAAAGTCTCTATAAAATGTCAAAGGACTCCGATCTTCTGATCAGGTATTTGAAGCTTCATGGAGCATTTTGTAGAAAGAATACCCCTATATAACATTCTGAATATTGACTATATATACACACGCACAAACAGGCAGGAGAGCAAGATGCAAAATTTTCCCATTAATTTAGGCTGTTTCCCAAGAGAAATGTACTGAGAATACATTAATTTCTAGTTCCTGTGAGATTAGGTAAATGTAAATAATGCCAGTTTTTATTGAAAAGGATTGCACTCTTTGTCTTGCTCCTAGTCCAATATGAGGATTAACAAACAAAATAATAAAACCAGCAAAACTAATAAGGGACGCTCAGCATTTCCATTTTGTTGGGCTGAGTGTAATGTGTGCCAAGCAACATTTTGAATTCTTCCCCAAACCTAGATGGTCTGATAGTCGAAATCCTTGCTCAAGCACAGTAAATGCTAACACACTTTTGGTTCAAGTGAGAATCAAGACATAGGAAGAGGTAAAGACCAACAAAATCCAGACTCCAGAACAGGCAAACATGCTGAGCAGAATCTGGTTGGGAGCGGGAGAGTAAATTTTGGACTCTCATCAGCTTTGGGTTGTGGGAGCACTTACTGGAAAAGTCAAGGATTCATGTTTGAGCAAAATGCAGGTATTTTTCCCTATACAAAACACAGTCTCAAGAACATTGCTCACCGTTTCAAGTAAAAGACTCCTTGGAAACTGCAGTTTCAGAGAGCACCACATTCTTTCTTTAATATCTTGTCCTGGCACCAAAATTCCCCATAAGCCATAAGCCAGAGGTATATTCAGAGTGTGGGCTTTGGGCAGACCGAAGACTTGTGCTGTGCATAACAGTTGCTACATCTTCCAAGCCCCCTCCTTCCCTCACGTCCCACCCCAATACCTGGACAGGGTATAATAAGCTACAACTTAAGTTTCTTTGTTGTTGAAGTTGACCTTTATCTTGCAGCCCTAATGAAGTCTTTTGATGTGCTCCTAAGATACACAGCCTCCTTTTTAGCATTCTGTTTGCTGTGCCTGCTTTAACCGGTGGGCTCGCGAAGAACGTAAGTTTTCATACAATGCCTCCCTTGGGTGCCAATTGTTCTTTTCTCCCATAGCTGCCCTTGAGTCATGCTGTCCTGAAACATCATCAGCCCAGAAGCAGCTTGTCAGTGGGGAATTAGGACAACGTGTCTTTCACGCCAATGATGAGTACACCCGCTTGGCCCCTGCATTATGATCACCACTGATAGGAGCAATATGGGAGTGGAGCGGGTGAGAAAAGAAGAGGTTTGTGTGTATTGGGAAGATAATTAGCTAAGATACAAAGAGGAGGGAACCACTGGTGTGGTGGATAATGTGGAATCAAACCGCCACCGGAGTCCTTTGCAGTTCAAACCACCCCTCCTGAAAGCAGCTGCTCTTAGCAAAAGAGTTTGAAAACCCTTCCCAGAAAGCCAGGCTTGTGTTCTCTACTAGTGATATGCATGAAAAAAAAAAAAAAAAGAAAAAAAAGAAAAAAAAAAGGAGTGATTGGGAGCTACATACCCTGTAGGCACACTAAGCAAATTGGCCAGCCTAATTATTATTTTTTGGTATGTCTAATTAAATAGACAAAAGGCCCTCCCTTCACTCTTGCTGTCAGCACGAGCTCCACTGGAATGTGCATAATGTCCCCTCATTTGCCCAGGCAGCTGAGCCTTTTCCTTTTCCCCTGGGAGACTGGTGATGACAACTGCCCATGGCTTACCCACTCCTACTCAGATACAGAGCCAAATCATCAGACAGGAAAGGAAAAGGGGTAAATTGACCTGGTTCTGTTAAAAACCACTGGACAACGCTGTATGATATGACATGCCTTTGTTGCAGGTTAGAAATGTGCCATGGTCCTTCATAGCAGAATTTGCCGTGGCAGAGCCCATCAAATACTTTCTGCCCAGCATTGGCCAAATTCCCTCAAATTTACTTTACAGGGACTCTAGAAGTGCAGTATTTATCCCTGAGCTTTCTGGCATTTTTCCAGCACTCGGCTCTTCTCCTGCTCTGCAATTACACGGCACCACAGCCTTTCCTTACAGAGCTTCTGCCGACCTGCCGGTTTCACCACAACAGCCCTTTAACTACAAGCTACTTACAAAGTCTTCCAATGACTTGAGTCACTGGAGAGTTTCAGCCTCACACTGACACAGTAAAAGCCTCTGGAATCCAAAGCTTTCAACTGAAAAAAGGAACACAATTTCAGTGCCTTTTGTCTGTGAGGCATTTTACTCCTTTTAAGTAGTTGTTGCTGGAGATTTCCACTAATGCCAGCACAAAGATAGTCATCCCATAAATGAGGAAGAGTTTATGTCTATTCGGGGAAATCAAAGAGTTTTCACACGTCTAAGAGTCACATCATTACTAAATGACAAAATCTACTCCCACATTTCTACGGTACATAAGCACTAGTGGTTTTACTGCATATATGAGCAAAAGAAAGCCTCTCTTTTTCTTCCCAAAGACATAGGGGTACAGACGAAGGAAAGATCATGTCATTAGATATATGAGTGTGTATATATAAATGTACAGATACAAGGAAAAAAAAGCAGATTGGTAACTTATCCAGTATAACAGACCATCTCACACTTTCTCAGAGAGCTCTGTGCTTGATCTGACAAACAGGCCCCTATTAGAAGAGTACAGAGACATATCACCACATCAGTTCTGGTAGAAAACCTTTTACAGGAAACACCTTATCAGTGGTGATCTATTGAACAGTCACTTAGCAAAGTCTTCTAAATCCACTGTGCAGGGTGGAAAAGCAAAGGACCAGCTCCTGTTTTCAGCTACACCTGTGCAAATCCTGAATAACTCCCTGGGACTGAGACAATTCTTCAGTTTCCACAACAGGTTTATCCAGATAAGCTGATACAGGTGCAGAAAACTCTGCTACCTCAGAATTTGTTTTTCCCAAAAGCAGAGTTGCTTCAGTCCAAGCAGAAACAACATGGTCAGAGAAACCATAAAGTATCTGCTTTATCCTAACCAAATTAAACACCTCTGCAACTCAGCCCAACATAGGTCTGAAAAACCTACACTGCTGTCACCACTGCTAAACTTTGTTAAGTCAGCGACTGATGCTTCACTTCTTAACGAGGCAGTTATTTGTTTCCCAGGCAATCTCTGGCACCTGCCTGCCTTTTAAAATCAAATAATAATTGAATATGAGGAAAGCGAGACGAAGTAAAGGAGATTTAATAAAGAGAATCTTTGCTGCAGAGGGAATTTCTTTGGCAGTGATTACGTTACTAATTGATCAGCACATTGCCTGAGAGAAGCCAGAGACAACAATTATACTTAGTGCTGTGGCTGAAAGCAATGCAGTCAACTACCTCCTCGGCTTTCGCTGTCCGCTGGTTTCACCTGGATTGGCCTGTTCATCTGTAAGAAAGAGCAAAGAGAGACACATAATTAATGGTGGAATCAAACATTCATACAGAGAGGCTTGCTTTGGTTTTTTACCACACATCATAGTTAGCACCAGAATTTACTCCACGACAGGGCAAAAAAGCAATCAGTAAGCAAAGAAGTAACCACAGAGAACAGGTTGCTTCTTGATCTGAGGTAAATGAGTGTCACCCCATTTACTTGACAGGGGATCTGTTGAATCACACTGGGAGAGGAATCTGACTCATTTCACACAGGTCATGAAATTTTAAACATAACTTTTTAAATTTCTAATAGTTTCCTCTGAAAACACTACTGTGTCAGAGCAGAAATTCTTTGTCAGAACATTGGGATCAGTGAAACTTTAATTGCAAAGATTTCGTGAGACTGGCATGATGAAAAGAAAATGGAAAAGTGAATTCCAGCTCCAATGTTAGCTCAGTAGCATAGTCACCTTTAACACAGAGGCTCCATTCAATTCTTGGAGAGTGGGATTTGGGTCTAGTTTGTCGACATGCTGCAGGAGTGCTGGCTATTGAGATTTTCTTTTGGGAGGAGAGGGTAGGATATGAGTCAAAACATCTCCCTCTGTGACTTTTTCAAACATCTTTCTCCTTTCTCACATCAGAACAGAAGCAAGCAGAAAACCCTTGCCATCGTGTTGTGAATAGGATTTCTGTTCTCCAACTTATCCTTCTCTGTCTCAATAAAAGCATCGGGGACATCATTATCCCCAGAGCTGCTCACTCCCAGGAGAGAGGGCAACAGATGTCCACAATCATCTTCACTGGTAGTGCCTAACAAGATGTGGGTGTCTGATGAACAGGGGTGAGGATATACCCCTCCTGTTAATAGCTGGAGATGCAGATTGGATAAGAATCAGCTGTGATTTTAATCTGAAAGCCCTTCCCTGCCTTCTTCTCCATGCCACTTTAAGCAATCCATACACTATACAGATGGACTGTTGAAAATATCTTTCTGTGAGTGACCAGCCCTGAGTGGAATGAAAATGTCCTTTAGATTTGGCAGCTAAAGAAAGTGAAAGTTCAAACAGCCTTCACAAGGAACAGGAAGTCAGGAGGCAATGGGAATCTCCCAACATACTGCTTCCCCACAAATCCGCTGCTGAGTGTCACAGGATGCCTTCAGGTGATACTGTCCCTTCCTTATTTGCAGCTAATCACAGTTGGGCAGCAAGAATGTTAGTTTTCTTTTTTCCTCCTAATTTTTTTTTTTAAAGTAGTTCGTAATCATTTAGATTTATACTAATTGCTTTGCACACATATTTAGTAATAAAAAGTTATCAAGCTGGCTGACAAGTAGGTTAAGATGATGGAGAGCCTAGTAGATCCTGCCGCGTTGTTGTCTCAAGAGGAAAATGTACTTAGCCATAAACTGACTACAGTTAGACTCACACTCAGGAAGAGAAGGATCAGTGGCTCCAGATGCTACTGAGCAATTTCTGCTCTCCTCTATGCCTGTATCATCCAACAAACCCCAGACAACAGGAGTGCTAAAACCAACAAAGAATCTGGTACCGGATGAACCTTGTCTCAGCCCCTGCTCCTGCAGCTGTAAAGACCTGTCACTCACACACATATCACAAGATATTAGCAGGGCTGGAGGCGATATATTTAGCAGCAGCAGGATGGATGTTCTGCCATAGGGGTACTGTAACCACATGTGGGCAGCTAGCTGTTACCGGGACTTAAAGACCTAACATCACATAAGTGAGGAGGGTAATTCACGTGATGTAACTCCAAATGTCTAAAAAGTGTAATTTTAAGCCACTCTTAAGATTGGTGTCTGAGATGAAAAGCATAAATGGTCTTCTGCAGTGCCTGTTCCTCTCTACTGACCATAAAGGTAGTCAATGCAGTTAGAGTGAGGCGAGATGAACCCCATCACGGTTTTCATATTCAGGATAATGATGCCAAACTACCCAGCTACTGTGTTTTAACTTCCCCCAGCTGCTCAATCCCTGCGACTGGCTTGTGTTTACAGCAGGTTGGTGTTGACACCATCGGTGCATCAACTTCTGACTTGAGAGCTGTTAACTTTTGACAGCTGCACTCACACTAACTGTTATGGGTTCCTAATGTGGACACAATGGCTAACCTAACTCCAGTGGTCAGACCGGGGTGGTCAGAGGTCCCTGGTGCTCACTCCAAGACAGCCAGAACCTGCATCCCAAGAAGTCAGTAAGAGAAATAGTCACAGTGGCCAGGAATTTACAGGAGGTGTGCAGTATACAGCCCTGAGAGGCAATGTCTGGAGTCCGAAATGGACACAGCCTTGCAACGCAGAACATTCCATAAATCTGACAATGTAGGTACTGATCTGAAGCCTGCTTAAGGCCATGAAAAACCTCAGTGAACGCAGTCAGCTTTGGATCCAGCCTTTAGAATAATTAGACAGATCTCTTCCTACCTGTTGTTGCGTTGGATACGGTTAGTTTGCAGAAGGCAGAGATGATTAGACTCTCTAGCAAAAATGAGAGGACACTTTTTTTTTTTTTGTTTGAGATTGGGGCTTGATAAAATTGAAAACAATCCCCAAAAAAGGTTAAAAAAAAGAGAGGGAATGAGCATCCAACAGAGGATGAAAAAACTAGTGAAATTAATAAGTAAAAGGCTAGTGTAATTTAATGTACACCATGATTTATACACTTGACAATTTCTTTATAGACCAAAGGGAAAGTGCTGCCTGCACGGAGCCCATAATACAAATTGAGATCATCTTGACATGAAAGACACCAATTATAGGGAGAAACACTGAGAGAAAAATAATTAAGTTTCCTCTCTCCATCGATGGAATTTTATTTATTTATTTATGTATTTATTTTTACACAGACAGTCTGGGAGCAAGGGACTGGTATGGGGAGCAGAAAAGGCCTAAGTGGGGAAACGACAGAAAGATGTGACTTCCCCAGAGAAGTCACATCTAGAGAAACGCCTTCCTGGTGAGAAGTGAATTCAGAAGTTCAAGTTCTCTGCTTATTCTTCAGCTGGGAGTTGTCATGGGCTTAATGTAAAGAAACAAAAGTTTATACTCCAAACGGCAGTCTTCTCAATAGTGACTGGGGGAATATTGATATGGAAATCTTTAATATCTGACCTGTCTTGTAGTACCCTGAGAGTGTGACAGGAGAAAGAAGATCGTCCAGTCTGCGAATCTGATTAATACCATGAGTATCCACATGGGGTCACAGGAACTACAGATGTGCCTGTGAGGTTTTACTGATTCCTATCACTAGAAGTCTTCAAAAGAGATTTGGCAACATACAGAAAGACCTAGGTAGGTTGATCCAATATTTGAACCTACGGATGGACTGGGTGAACTCTGTTAGGCTCTCCTCTAGAATGTGCTACACTTCTGCCCATTACAATGGTCCTTCTTTCCTCTGCCCATGGGTGTTCTTTGTTCTCTCCTTTGAAATATGCTCATGGTTCCTTATTCTATATTATTCCTGTTGGACTGCCACAGTGAAAGAAATATCCTGACTAAAAATTTTTATTCTCTACGCAAACTGTGAAGATTCCTGACATTATGGTACCAGAAAATCAAATAGTCATAAAACCATCATAAGTAAGGACAACATGTTTATTCTTGTCCATGATTCAGAGTCCAATTTGGCCACAAATTTACTTTAAGTGCCTCATGCAACAGAAGAGCTGTAACAGAGGTGTGCTGAGGATCGCTGAGGCACAGTGGGATTTAGGCAAGAGCCAAAATATTTGATTTGGGTTTCTGGTTATGAATGACAGACCCAGTTTTCAAAAGAGTGGCAAGTGGATGGCAAACCAGAGCTTTATTCACAACTGTGTTCCAGTGTGGCCCTACACAAAGCCTGTGTCTCAAGATTCTCTGCCTGTAGCGGGAACTGTGAATTCACTACGGCTGTGAATTGGCCCCATTTCAGGAAGGGAGGTTGCATGTCCTTTTTCCACACATGCCATAAGCACTTGAGTTGATGGAAGAGTCAGAACTTCAAGTGAATCACACTTCTCATTTTCCTTTAATCCTTCACACATTCTTTTCTGCTGAACACCACCGTTACTATCACCTTTGCACACCTTGGACAAGATACTCATACTTGTTACACTTCATACCCTTCATTTTGGCTTTTCCTTCCTTTTGCCTAAACCCAACCCATTCAAATAATGCCATATGTCATCTTCTCACACCAGTTTGCCACTTGCCCCACCTACCCCCACCCCAATCCTCCCTGCAAGTAGAAACACGACATCATTTTTCATGTCCAATTACAGCCACCGTGGTGCCACTGTTAAAAGACAGCGCAGGTACTCCTGTCAAAAAGGGTTTGAGTTACAAGAAGCGATGAATTACAGCAAGCCCTTTTTCAATTCTCCACAGAAATGAAATGTCAGAGCTTGCTGTTGCATTTTTCTCAGCACCATCAGCTACAGGCCACTGCAGGAATTAGACAGGGGACAGACGCTTTTCTGCATCATGATTTTTTTTTTCCTAAGGTTGTCGTTTTCTCCCCCACCAACCTTTTTCTGCTCCCTCTGGCTTTGATATTAATTTAGAGCAGGTAGAAGGATCACCTAGGAAAGAAGAGTAGGAAGCGGAGACAGCTGATTTCTCACTGTCTCCATCCTTTTTCCTCTCACTGTTCCCCTACCCTTTCCTTCCTTGACTCACTCACTTTTTTGTTAGTTATTAATATACCTGGTGTTTCTAGCCAGGACTAAGGCTCTACCAGGCTTGAGAATGAGCAAATGCAGAGATAAAAAGAAGAAAGGGTGAAAAACAGAAAACGATGGAGACACCCTGAATAGCTTCATATGTGGTCTGATACAGGGAGGAAAAGTGAGAAGCGGAGGAGACTACTGAAGATTGCTGAAATGCCACTAATGATTAGGAATATCATCTCCAAAGCAGAAAAGAGCTGTGATGGAGATAATCTGCTGGTTGTGTTTAAGGAATAAGACATTTCATGAGACAAATTTGTTTCTAGAGCTTGTATGATCTATAAGACCATGGAAGATGACCACAATGATAATCTATCTAATAATATTCTTTCCACCTCTCCTCAGAGGACTTAAGAAATTTGAATGCTCCCTGAGGACAGACTGGGGAGTTTGCTAAAGTTTTGTATGAAAAACTGTGAGGGAATGTTTTCTATTGTCCATGTTCCCTGAAGTTCCAATGAGCTGGTCTGGTACAGTGTAGAAAATAGAGGTGTTAACCTCTGACAAGGCCTGTTTTCCAGCTCTACACTGGTCTTCTGGTTGAATTTGGACATATCACTAAATACATCTCTATTTCAGCTTTCTCTTCTGCCTATTTCTCAGCTTCCTCTTCTGTACAATGAAGATAAAGGTACCCAAATGTACCATTTAGGTGGTTGATTAAAAAAATGTATCTAAATGTTGGTGTTAAATAAATAAACAAGCTTCTAATAATTTCTATGCCTGAATTATATGTGTATATATAAGGGCAAATAACAAGCTCTTCTTGCTCAGTCATGTTCTGTCATATTTGGTACTGTTAAGGCATCAGTCCTCTAAATCAATGATGAAACACTGCTGTGACATAATCACAAAGGGTAGGATGCTGATGTGAGATGGCAGGTCTTAGTAAATGCTTACTGGGCACTACAGCATCTCTGTAGATGCTGGCTAGCATCATGGAAGAAAATCCCATCCCAGAACAACGTGCCTTATAAAGGTGCCATGTAGTTCTTGACAATATCATGACATATCTCAGATGTTAACTGGAGCTATGAATAGTTTGATAACTGCCCTGAAATTTCCAGAAAATACATTTACTCCTCATTTCTTCAGTGGGAAAGGTTTCTCTGTTCTAAATCTCCTCTCAAAACACTAAGAGAAATTTCATTTTACCACTTCTGCCAACTTTCTGGGGGTCTGCCATGTACACAAGAGTAATTCCTCTGAAGTCAAGACAGCTACTTATGTGATTAAAGGTACTGGCAGGAATGTGTTTGTAGGAGTGGGTCATAACTTAAAGCACTGAGCAAAATCTAGTGTGATTGAAGGCCCTAAGGAAATGCAAAGTATATTAGTGTCAAAGTTGGAAAGGCCAAGAAAATCACCTACGATTGAATTGTGTGTGTAATTGCAAAGTTCAAGTAAATCACTCTGTACCTGATTCTGAGTGACATAATTGAATTATAGTGTTCTAAACTAGATAGCCATAAGAGTGAATCTAAAGCAATCTCTTCTCTTTGAAGAAAAAAAAAAATATGTCAGGGACCAGGTCCTCATCTCAGAAAAAAATTCTCTGAATGTTACAGAATCAGGAAAACTGCTTCAAAACAGGTTAGCTACACAACCAGACTTCTGTATTTGTATATTACAGCTGTAAGACATGAAGCTGAAACCTGTCCCCATGGGAATAGAGGTAAGTGCTGCGGTTGCATGAATTGCTAAGTGATTACACATTAAGTGTGTTTTTGTGTGGGCAGTGCAAATTGATACAATGTTGGATTAATTAAAGAGTAGGGAAAGAAATGTTTCTGAAAGTTTGGTGAAAAAAATCACATTGGCTTGCCTTGGGGGCAGCACTCACTAGTAATGCATTGCATCTGAAATGACTCTATCCCAAACCTTGTCTGGGTGGTGGACTCTTAATTCCTCCTTACCACCCTCTTCCCTGCCTGACGAGATGTGTGTCATAGACATGTACACAAATAGATGAGAAGACCTGAAATGGGAATGTGTGAAATATGAAAAAAAAATCTTGAAGGGTCTGACCTTTACAAATCAGTCAATGCTCCGGTGCCTACCCCTGAGAATGATTGCTACCGGCCATCCCTGCACTCTGAGAGTATTTTCTATATATCATATAAAACACATTATAATCCATCTGTCTAACTATCGATTCATCTTTCCACTTGTCTTCTGTATATAGATGAACCTGGAGGGGGCTTCAGTTCAGGCTCATGTGCAGGAGCCTTCAAATACAAAACTTTCTCCCTGCAGAACAGTTTGGGCTTGGGTTTGAAAAAACTGCTGATCTTGTTAATAGCAAAATAAAACCTTTCCAATACAGCAAATCCTTTGGTTCATACTTGGGGAAGCTGAGCATGTAGTGCTCAACTGTGATTTTAAATGAGGTAGGGAGGAGTAAAGGGGGAACTCAGTCCTCGGCAGGTTTGGGGACAGTAAGAGGAACAAAACACAGGATGCTTGGAACAACAAAGCCTTATTTTCCAAAACAAGAGAGACAGCAGTGGAGCAGTGGTCTTTTTTGGGGTTTTTTGTTTGGTTTTGGTTTTTGGTTTTTTTTTTAGTATTTCTATCTTATAAGTGCTGTTTCATATGCAAATCTGCATGTGAAAGAGACAGCAGGAGATCCCCTTAAAGCTTTGGGCAGTCGCACAGTAAAAATGATATTCAGTAGGTCTACTTTCACCTGATAGACTGTGCCACCACACACAGAGCGTGCCCTAAGGTCCTGGTGCTGTGATCCTCCAGATGTGTATTTATCTGCACTCACAGATCTTGCCTGGCTTGTGCATTTTGCTTTCCTGGGAAAGAAGGAGGCCTGCTGGATGCTGACTTTAGCTGGGAAATGTGTCTGCAGTGCCAGACCCTTTGCATATGTGAGAAGTCCCTGGACATTTAGTGAGTATACTCAAGCATGTAAAGAATCCAAGGACTGGCCCACTGGCGATGCTAAGCTATATAAAAGAGTCTATTTGTTTATGCATCCTGATAGCAGAGGTATAAATTTGGAAAGGACACCCTGCTCATTAAATCTACTTCCCTGCTGCTACCATGAGCAATCACAATGTGAAATTCTGTTCATAAACACATCAAATTCTAACATAAAACTAAGTAAGTCTTTTGCTGTCCTTTCCTCCCTTCTTCCCTAATATCACTAGGGATAATATTTTCCACAATCTCACCTCTCTTCTGCTTTCCCATTTGGGCTTATTTCAAGATAATTTACATCCAATTTTAAAATGTGCCCAAACCACCTTTTACCTGAAATAATTCTTCTCTATCCCTGGCATTTTCTACTAGCCCACTCTGCATGCATTTAGTAGAAAACACCCACATTCTCTTTTAGCCTAGATATTGTGATCCCAAACTCTTTCAGAGCAACAGCACAATCCACACATGTGACGGTAGTCCATAGAGATACAACCAAGATAGCCCTAAACTATCCATCATCCCTGCAGGTGTTGAAGGAAAGGTCGGATGTGGTACTTAGGGACGTGGTTTAGTGGGGAATAGGTGGTGGGGGGACAGTTGGACTGGATGATCCTGGAGGTCTCTTCCAACCTTAATGATTCTATGATTCTATCATCATGGCTAACGAATAACTGTATCTAGATGGCAACACAGAACTTAAATGAGTGATGCAAATATGTGCCAAGGGTGCTGGATCAGTTTTGCAGTGTTTATGGTTGTAGGTTTATCTGTGCCTACACTACCTCGTTGAAGGCTTGCCCTCAGACTTTGCACCTGAGCTGTGTCACAGAGGCTCCGTGTGTAGTTCTGATCCGAGGCTGCCCAGCCCTGCCTGCAGCTGGTGCTCACCCAGGCAGGGGCACAGTCTGTAGTACGCTCAGGAGCTGTCATGGTGAGCAAGGGCAGGTAAGGGGAAAGGTAGGGTGTTCTCTGCACATGGGGCATGGCACGGTTTGTGTGTGCTGGGCACACTGCACAGAGGCCAGAGGCCTGTGCGGCATGGACGTGAGCGGGGCAGGCAAGCAGGCAGGAGAGACAGATGTATTACTCAAGGCATTATAGACACAACCCCTGCCCCCTCAGTTAGAGATGAACATCTGTTCTCGTCTTTTCCTTATCCTGAGCCCATGACCTCTGGCTGTTGGCGCTTGCCTGCTGTGCTCTTCATTCTCTAGGCTTTATCTCTTCTGCTGAAGCAAGACCCAAACGCTGCCTTTGCCACTAATGGTTGCTTGGCTTGACTCTGCAGACTTTAGGCAAGGCCAAGCTCCCATTGACTTCAGTGCTTTGAGTGCAAAAGGAGCTTGGCCACCATCCATCCAAGAAGATTAGACCTTCTGTGCTTGTGGCTTTGTATGCCTGGCCACAAAGATAAGAACCACAGCCAGCCCTTTTGCCCATGGAGAAATGCTTTCCACAGCACTGCCATTTAACAAACAACTGAGTAAGCAGTGTAAATTAACTAGCTGCTTTCACCCACTGCCAGAATCATGAAATAAAGGCACTCTCACTGATACAAATGTGCAGGTAGCCTCAGGGCCTGAATTAAAGCATAATCTCCCCAGAAACTGGAAGAGGCTATCACAGGGGTAAGGTTGCAAGCAGGGTTTTCCTTGGTACTGTGCTAGGTCCACTCTGAGGCAGAAAGTAATTTTCCCCCAACACTGGTCCTGCTTTCAAGGGTGATATGTGTTCACTCTCTTCCTTCTACCTAATTTCCCTTCTCCTGGGGGTTAAGGTCATATGTGGGGTAAGCTTGCTGCAGCGTAACAGATAGCAGTCCATTACCTCAGTCCTGTACCGCAGCAGGACCAGACCTAAACCAATTCCAAGTAGGACACTGTGGCATTTCTGAAGCACAGGGGCTTCCTTCTCAGGGCATGTCCCTATCATTATACAGGTGGTATGGTTGTGCTCTCCTTTCAGCTTTATTAATGAACAAATATAGTCTAATGATTTTAAGATAGCCCTTTTCAGCAGAAAAAAAAAAAACCAGCAACCATGCCACCTTCTCCACTGGTTTATCTAAATTCATCTGAAATCACACCTCAAATTAGATGTGTGAAAACCTTGCCTAAAGATAAACCCCTTAGCTGTGCACTGGATCAGGGCTGCAGTTCCTGAGGGAGCTGGCAAAAGGAAAATAACGAAAAAAAAAAGTTAAAAACAAACAAACAAACAAGGAAAGACTCAGAGAAAGAACACTATCTTAATCTTGACAGTGCCCCTTTAAAGAAAATCTTCTGTGTAAGGACTTAGAGCATTAACTTTTTCTTCAGTCCTCTTTCACAGCTAGGAAATGCAGATTGGGGTGGATTTTAAGCATCCAGCTGCCCAAGTTAGTCCTCTATTCCCAACAGCAAATGAATAAACACAAGCAGGAACCTTGCAAATATTAGTATTGCCTTCAAAAAGAGAAGAAAACAAAAATCTTTAGCTGCCCAAACATTTCCTGAATTGGGGAAACCATGAAAGGATTAAAAAACTAAAACATAACCCCACAATCTTTCCAGATTCCAGACCCTCAGAGACAATGCAATTCCCCATGCTACTTTCAGCCTGTACAGAATCAGGCTCTGCAGTGCAAAAGGAACTACCTCTCACCCTCATCTACGTATAACTGGTATCATCTGGTCCTATGTTTTGACAATTATCTATAACATAATTACCAGACTGATGAGTATCACTGATTAATTATGCCATCCTTCAAAGTTGATCTGGGTACTTACAATAAACAAACACCCTGGTTGGGTAACAAAGGTGATTTTCTGTGTCTGTTCCAGCCAGCAAAGGCTAACAATCTCATTCTGCCATGTAGGGATGTGGTCGGAGACACCCAGGGATTCGTTTCTGATCTGTCATTCATGTGGAACTGCTTCTCTTCTGGTCTCCGACTGCACCCTGGTTTCCCCCCTCCCAAATGATAAATATTTCCTCTCCGCTGAGAGCTATCCAACAAGAATGATGTCTAATACTAATGCATTGCTGATGCTTTCCTCCTCTAATTATGCCTAAACATTGCCTTTCTTTTCCACTCTGAACAACTACTTTTTTTTTTCTTTTGCATCAACATGTACCAAAGCATTAAACAAGACATTCCATTAATTTCTTCATCATCATAACTTAAGCCTGGGACATACCCTTTAAATATTCATTCAGCTATGAAAACTGGGCATTAAAATTTTAATAATGTCAAGCTCATTTGAACTGAGCTCCTGGGGGACTATTACGATACAATTAGAATAAATATGATGATTGATTTGGTGTAAAGGTTCACCTGTCCACATCTGTTAGTGGCCAGAAGCAGCATGGCACCTCTGGCATCACAGCTGATAGCTCCAAGTTATTTATTCCGTTCCTCCTCACCCCCATTTACTTTTCACTTTCTTGAGAGTCTCACCCCCTCGCTTGCTTGCATAGCATGTTCAGCTTAGATAAAGTTGGAAAAGACAAACCAGAGAGGCCTCACTGAGAAGACACAACTCATCCAACTGCATTTTCCTCCCTCCTTCCCTTTCTTGTGCGATGCCATTTGATTAAAGACAGAGCGCTGATCAGAGCCACCAGAAGCTCAGCTGAAAACTTTCTGGCGGTATGAGCCATTAACCTTTTAACAGGATGTGTCTGAACTCCCAGGGTCTGATTCTTCTGTGTGGATTGGTAGCAAGCCTAAACAGCATCGACTTGTTTGAATCAGCGCAGAGGAGAACCAGGCTTCCAGAATCACAACAGAGAAATATTCTCAAGATGTGATGCTGAGACTCAAAAAAAAAAAACCCACCCAAAAACCAAATCCAACACCACAGAGAGGAAAACCGAGCAAGGAATCACAGTACTTAAGAAACCTTCTGTTTCAAACTCAGGATGTTCTCAAATACACAGACAGATAATTAAAAGATTTTAGTCTATTGGGTGCTAGGCATAGTTGAAAATTTGGGCCAGATTGTACTTTCTCTCTCTGCAGTGTGAATTGGGTGCTACACGGTGTAAATATGAAATGAGATAAATTGGAGCCATGACCACTGAGAACAGTCATGGTTTTTCTTTCTTAGATCATCTGCTTTAAATAAACTATTAATTCTTTGAATAAGGGTATAACACAAACCTCTCTACCTAAATGTAACCCTGATCTAACCCTGCTTACAAGCACTGGCAGTACTTCCAGCTTTTGGGGCTTTATGATCATTCTCCTGACACACACTGCTTTCCTTAAATCCTCAGCTTCTGGACCGAAGCAATTTTTTAACAAGAATTTTCATTCCAGATTAAAAGAAAATTCTTAATGCTCAAAATACAGCTCAAAGAAAATGAATAGGTAAAACCAAAAGCTCTCTTATTTATCATATCATATCATATCATATCATATCATATCATATGTGATTGTTTGACACAATTTATGATTGATCCATCTTTATAGTAGGCAGTGTTAATTATTAGAACCACTGCTTGCTTTTCAGTGTTTTCAGCTGTTTCTTTCCTCTCTGTACTTTGCCTAAAGCAAATACTGATCCTAAATCTGTCACTTTCTTTTTAGGTTTCAAATCAAGCCCACTTCTTGTTCCTATTCATAGTCTTTACTTCTACACTATTTACTTTTCAAAACCTAGTAAAAATATATAAAGCTGTCCTGAAAAAAACTTTTCTGCTGAAAACTGAACATAACAAAAAATCTTTTACTAAATTTTATTGGGAAAAAATGTATGTACATAAATCTTTAGACAGAATCCTTTCAGGATCTTTAGGATCTCCTCTTATTGTCAGCAACTCATTGTTTTTTCTGTGATGGATTCGGCACTTTGTTGAGTTTACTTAGCCAGGAAACATAATACCTCTTGGCGACAATTATTTGAGATCAACAGGTCTATCTTTAGTGTTAGATATTGCTCTCCAAGAATGTCTTTGCCATTTACTTTGCTACCAAAACACTTCTAACTGGAGTTGTTGTGCCCTGTACACAACTTTTGCCATCTGAACCCTCTTCTATTTGTGGTCTCTGTGTGAAAGATCATAGGTACCCAGGTCGAGTTAGATGAGCTCCTGTGGCCATCCTCGTTATTTGCTGTCAGATCGCATAACTGAGGTGACACAGGTGAACTTGTGGGTGTTTCTACCCTGACAGTGAAAAGTAAAATTTCTTGGGTTAACACAGTTGTGCGAAATGATGGTGATGAATTGGCGCTGACTTTTGAAACAGTGCCTGTTTGACTCCGAAAAGCACCGAGAAGCGCAAGACAACACAGCACGCACTAAAGGCAGTTACCAAAGGTGTTTATGTGTGATGGGTGTAACTTATTCCTGTAAGATTTCTGTGTCCTTTTCGAGTCTCCACCACTGTCTCTCCCACCCTCCAAAAAGGAATAGATGTTTTAAAATAAACTCAGCCCATTACACATGTCAATATGGAGACAAGAACAAAAGATAAAAGGTCACTTGATGTTGATTTTCTCAGAAGGAAAGGAGCAATCTGGAAAGTCTGAAACCTGCTTACTGTGAATGCAGAGTGTGGAAAGATACAGCCTTGAACTCTTTTTCAAAGTTTATTACCTATCATCTTCTTCCCCACTCAGTTTCCTCCATGGAAAAAGGGGTTAGACGGCAATCTTTATCTTCAGGGCCCATTGTGAGGATTAATTAGATATTATTCCTATGAAATTGTAAAGTTCTAAAATGCTATATAAGCTCTCAGCGTTATTATAACGTGCCATACTCTGCATAACATATACTGTTGCAGTATTACCCCTTGGTTGTTCAAGACTACAGAACTGCTGCTTCTAATTGAGTTAATGGCTTCATAGATTGGTAATTTAATAAAACAGACTGCTTAAACCAGCAAGGTTTTGATTAAATGGGGTGTGTGCAAAGGGGAATTTATATTTGTTGGAAGCTCCATAAATCCAAGGTATCAAGGCACAGATAATGCCGCTATAATAGTCAATTATAGAGTGAGGAAGGAAGGACAGAGCTGGAAGCCATCTTGGACATTGGTATCATGTACCGCTGTAGTCAGGTATTTTGGGCTGGTCTCAGGAGCACGCACAAGTAAGCGATGGTGTGCACATACAGATGAGACACTGCGCTTCTCCCACTGCTCCCAGTGATTTTTTAGAGACAAGGAGGCTATATCCTAGGTTATCACGCCCTATACCTGACTTTAGAGAGAAACTCAATCGTTTCTTTCCGGCTGGCTTTGCCCCCTAGTTTAACTCTAATAGTGGAAGGAAATTTGGAAATTTTTTGTGAGATCGTATTTGGTTAATGAAAAGTCTTAGCTTGTACTTAAATCACAGATATCTCATGAAATTCTCTTTCTGAAGTAAGTGCCTGGCCTTGCCTGTGCAGAGAAACAGGCTGCTTGGAGACCTCCAGAGGGAGCTCTTGGCTGCCTAAATTTAGACAATTAAATTATGCAGACCCAATTTCCTAGATGGAGAAATTAAGGATTTACTCCGGGAAGCCTGCTTCATTAGGTACTTAAAATGTACTCAAAAGTTAGTTACTTCATTACACAGACTGGATCGCACCTTTGACTCCAGTGATTGCCTGTTTGCAGTGATTTTGGACTGCGGGAGCAGCTCCAGGTGCTTCCACTGCCTGCCGGAGTCAGTAGGAAAAATCTTGCCTGAACTTGGAAAAGCAAGGGAATGAATCCCTCCACCCTGACACTTTTCTGTGCTATAAATGCCAATTCATAGCTGCTTCTGTACCATGGGTCAGCACCACTACGAGTTAAAATTTTTCTTGCATCATCTCTCAGAGCTCCAAGTTAGGCAAATCTGAAACCAAAGCAATTCTTTCTTTTGTCCACTTGACCCCAAAAAAACAAAGTAAATCAGGCACAGCTAGCCTGACTATTATGTGTATAAAGAACAGCATCCACAAAGCTAATGAAAGGCTTTTACAGATGTTTGTTGAGCACTGATAGATAATCAGGAACAGGTCCAAGCTGCAAAGTTTCATCTGTCAAAAGCTGAGCAGAAACTTTCCGTAATAGGGGCCAGCCACAAAATTGAGATCCTGACACAAACACAGCCAGCTTAGGAGGGCATATGGCTGTTGTGTTAGTGGCTGGGATTATATCTCATTCAGAAATCTGGCTCAGTTAAACAGTTATTCGCTCACATCTTTATCTGAACCAGCCAAGCTCACCAGCCCAGACATCTGCACTTCCACAAGGCTGCATTCAGACATGGGAAGTTGTTGGGGTTTCATCCGAGATGGGGATGCCTGACCCTGCAGATCCAGCCAGATGGTGGGGACCTGAGGCCAGGCATGGGCGCTGAGCAGGCTTTCAGGTAGGGTAACCAGCATTTTGTGGCTCCAAAGGAGCTGATGCCAGTGCTTCCACTTCAAGGGGAAGAGCTGGCTCAGCAGAAACAAAAAGCAATAGGAGTGGGGAAGTCTGACATAAAAACTGGGTGTTTTTCCTTCTCCCTAGATGTTATGCTCTAGTTCAATGACAGGTTATTGGTCCTGGTATTTGTTAGTCCCTAGTCTGCCTGGTGGCTGCTTGATGAAAATTGTCCTCCTCAGCCTTAAAACCTGTGAAATTTGCTGAAGTTCAGGAAAGGTTTATGCCCCTTTAAGTAAAGACTCAGGACAATTTACTTGTGGCTCCAGGTACTGTGATCATTCCCTACACGAATCTTATTAAAGCATCATCAGAAATGTTGTTTTGATTAACATTAATTTCATGCTGGGCCAAAATGGCCTTCCCCCCCCTCTGAGAAGTTCCACTGAGCCAGTGCTGGACAAAGTGAATTAAAAATTCAGCTCCTTCACGTGAGATGGTGTGTGCATGTGTGTGTGTGCTTTAACTAAATCATTTATGGTCAATAATGCCAGGTTATTATAGGTCAATAACTTTCAATTATTCACTAGCCTTGCTGTGCTCCTACTGTCAGGCAGCACACCGGCATGTCGGCTCTCGAGAAGCAAAAAGCTCATGATGGGAGCTTTGGAAAAGCAAGCACGAACACAGCTTGAGCAGAGAAAAAGAAAACAGAGGAGGGATAGAGTGTGAAAAGTTCTAGTTGCTCTCAAGAGTGTCTGGGGGAACTTGTGTGTGACATACTCTCTCTTTCTCACACATGCATGCACACTCAGCCTCAAAATTCATTATTCCTGTGCTCCCAGCTGGCCAGATGTGAGGCAGCCCAGATCCCAGGGCTGCGTGACCACAGAGCTGGTCCTGAGCAAACATTATCTCTCATTAAGGTCTACAAGCTTGGGCTTAATGCCACAGCAGCCTGCGGGCTGCCTAAGCTTTGTGTGTGGACAGTTAATGCTCACAGCTGCTCTGTACTGGGTACCCCAGAGAGGAAGAGTATAATTTTTAATATTATTTTTTTTTCCCCAAGTCACAGTGAAAATATCAATAAAGAAACAAAAATGAAGAAATCAAAAATTACAGGACAACATGAAAATTATATTTGCCTCTGTCACTAGTGCACTGGCACTAATGCTCTGCCCTGTGTCTCACGAGAAAAGTGTTCAGGAGCCTGAAACGGCAGGCATGTGTAAATAATAGCCTGGTCCTGTGGAGGCCGCAGGAGGCAAGCGCCAGCCCTGTGATTTGGCAGCGAATCGCTCTGCTCCTGTGGAGGGTCTGAGCGTGCTGCTCCAAACCAGACGTGTTGGGAGGGCAAGACAGGACGCAAGAATTGTGGGGTGGACTCGACTCCTGTAAAGGGCAACCAGTGGAAAATAAGGTTCTGTGTTGAAAGTGGAAGCAGAGGGTGTCAAAGCCTGGGACAGGAGACCAGGAAGAATAATTCTGCTTTTTCGTTGAAAACAGGGTATCTAAGCTATCTGCCTAGAAGTGTTTTTGGCTTTTTACTGAGCAGTGCATTGACCCTGCCTCCATCTAGCACTGAGAATGTGCCTCCTCTATGAAACAGCTCGGCACCGATCACACTCTGCATGTGGAGCGGAGTTCGGCTTGGAGGAAAAGAGTCGCCTCTTCCTGATGTCGCAGGTAGTGGCCAGTGCTGGAGATAACACCCCTGGCTGCCTTGGCCTTGTTGACTCCCACATCTGCACAGCTGCCATGGGTAATGAGGAGTTAACAGGAGCTCTGAAGAGCTGGTCCGTTTTGAATGTGAATAATGGGAATACTCTCCTTCAATCGCGTATTCAGCACAGGGATGTACAGAGGTATAAAGTTAATCACTAGCTGGGCCACCCCTATTTCCAGAAAAAGAACTTTAATACCTCCTTTATCCAATGAAGTACCATTGTTATACCTGCATATTATGAAGGGTTTATTAAACCGGTGATAATCTATTCAAGATAAAGTGATCTGTATGGCCAACTGAGCACAGATCAGACAGAATGATGGGAGGTTATTGTTAAAATATGCAAATTCACATCCTATTGAAATGCAAACCCTCCAGATAAGATTTTTTAATAAATCTGGTCTTTTTTCACTGCATGAAGGTAACCTAATGTTTATTGACTTCAAGACCATATAATGGAACGTAATATCTATTAGTCAGATCCTTGCCTCTCTTTCGATTACTGGAGGTACATGTTCTGGCTCCCGAAGAATTTTTGTTTTATGGTTTGGTACAAAAGAAGAGATTAAAACCCCTGAAATTAATTAACTTCCTTCTACCCAACACCCCCCTTCCTCCTCAACCGCTGTCATTAGTTACCCAAGTAAAAGGAAGCCATACCCATCAGCTGAGAAACTGTCCACTATTTTCAGTGTTAGGAAAAACAGCTAAAAGGAGAAATGCTGCTAATGCAGAAGAACTCTGTACAGCATAAGACAGAAATTGAGAGTTTCGGATGCCTTCCTTGGGTTTACTATTACCACGACAGAGAAAGCTGAGTAAAGTTTTACTTTACCCTTCTGTAAAATAGGACTATGACATAGCTTGGCCTGACTTCTGTGTGTGTGTGTTTCTGGATGTAAGACCTGTTTAATGCATATATTCAGTGCGTTTTAATGAATTGTGGGGGACAGGTGGTTACAGAACCAGACACAGTTTCAGATACCAAAGCAGCAGCTGAAATAAAGGCTTTTATATTAGTGAAATGCCAGTGCTGTGATAGCAAAAGTTGAGAATCCATTTCTGTTTAAAGGTCGCTTCTCTCCTCAAACCCTGTGAAATCTACATGCTGATGCAGATTGATCTGAGATTTGGCGTGTCTGGTGGAGGTTAAAGGTTTGTTTCTCGTTCCGAAGTGAAGGTCAGCGGAGTGACAATATCCCGTAATACAGCTTCCTAGCTCCTTGGAAAAGCCCTGCCCCTCTCAAGGAGGCTTTTTGATATTGCCAATAGGGTCTCCCAGCTGTTTTGTGGTCAAATCGGGGTTGTGACCATGTCTAAGATAGTCCCATCCCCTCAATATTTACTGCAGCTGGTTCTTGGTGGTCACAGAGTGGAAGCAGCGAGACAGCGGGAAGGTCTGGGCAGGGACTGGTGTCACGGCAGGGGATGGGGCAGGCAGCTCACCTATGGGCACATGCAGGAGGGATTCAATACGCAGCCGAAGATGTGCAAGCTGGGACATGTAAATGGGAGCCTACACTTGGTTATCTGAAGCAGCTACACCTTTTCTGACCTGTGCTGTTCTGCACAGACAGAGCCTTACAACAGCCCGTGGGTAGACTTTTTAAGTCATGCCAAAAAGCCTTTATGAGTCTGGTCCCCTCTCTCACAGGAGACCTGTGACTTCTGTCGCAGCTGAAGAAAAACCCAAGCTAAACCTTTCTGGACAGTTAGCCTATTAGGCTGATGGGGATGTGCATAAAATGTGCTGCCTGCCTGCATGTCTGCAGTGGGAACAGTACTTTCCTATTCCCAGTCTGCACTGCTGCCAAAACACAGACTCTCTGCCCAGGCACCCTTCTCATCAGTCACTTCACTGGGTATACCACCAGTTACAAATTAGCACTTAATCAAGATAAATCCCATAGGAAGGATATGGATAATATGCAATGCATTAAGCCTGCAAATTAAGATGGTCTGATTTAGCCCTGGCTTTAAAACTCCCAAGCTTGCATTAGGACTAATGATGAATGGATGTACGTCCCTGCTTGGACAGGAGCTCTGTCAGGGCAAGGCTGCCCAGCAGTGACAAAGCGAGTGCGGAGCAAGTGCTCTGCTCAACGTTCATTAGGCCTTCCACACTCTCCCTGCTTGGGAATGTGCTTTCCCTTGCCGTGGATGGTTGTAATAGTGACACTTCTTCAGGATCTATTGACTTGATGGTTCTGGAGTTCATTAATAAAACCTAACCGAGGGCAGTGGCTGCTGGTATCACTTGCCCCCTGATCAGAGTGGGGAAACTGAGGCCCATGGGGCCGTAGCTGGAAAGGCTGACCTGCACCCAGCGCTTTCCCGTCACTGGCTCTAAACAGGGCCCTGTGCGTCACCTTGCTTAGGCATTCTCAATCACACTTGGGAGTCTTTTGTTCTTCCACTAACTAGCTGCAGGGATGTAGGTGACATTTCAGCTCTCAATGTAGCCCAAGGTAGTTACAGCTCAGTGGCCTGAATTCTTCTAGCAGATTAGTGGAGGAGCAGAGGAAGGAAACTCTTTCCCACTCCATCTCCTGGGCTGCAGTATGGATGACGCAGCAGGATGGCACTCAGTGCTCTCTGCTCCAGGTACAAATGCTGCTGTTTCTAATGAGTGCCCTCCTCCGTGGTGCCTCATGCTTTGCAATTACACAGTTGAAGATTGTTTCTGTTCCTGTGTGACTGAGCAGTCACAGAGCTCTAGCTAGCCTCCATTCCTGTCTCAGCTCCTCCCAGACCTGAAAAAAGGATGTTATCAGGCCTCCCATCTACTATAGATAGTCCAGAAAGTAATCTCTGCATAAGATCAAAGAGGAAGAAACCCCTTAGCAGCTTGTTCACCCATCAAAGTCAGTGTCCACATGGGCTGGAGTGCACCAAGGTATGAATCCTGCAAAATACAGGGGAGCTGCTGTTTCAGGGCAGCTTGTCTGTGATGGAGCATTCAGAATAAATCAGTTTAAAGTTCACAGACTGGGAGCTTCTGGAATGGGCTAGAGTCTGCCACGGGTTAAGGGGCTTTATTCTCACTGCAGGAGTAATTTAGGGAAGGATATTTTTTTTTTAAATAACAAGCATAGCAAAATTTGTGCTTTTAAATGTACTTTTCTTCAGATTTGCACTAGTGTGCAAGCTTGTCACAATAAGGTATCTTTTCTGGATGTCATAGTGCACTTATTACTGGGAATGACTACTTTCTATGTTGCATCTTTATGGCTTTTTAAGATATGGATGCTGTCATCATATTCCCTGGAGATGTGTTCTGGTTCATGGAGAGGCTTTTTTATATAATCTTCTGTGAAAGATTGAAACAACAGCAGCAGGAACAACAATAACACAACAAACTACCTCCTAGGAAAAACAACTAAGTGGTGGCACAGGCAGCAAAATCTCACCACCCACTGCGAAGTGGCAGACTTAACTCACTTCATGTGGCCACACTTCTCATTCCACAGGAAGGTTGGATAACATTCATCCCCAAGAGGTCCAGCCCTGTCACCTCAACCTGGAAAGCGCTAATATATATTACTTTACCAAATGACGTCAGAGTTTATCACAAGATCCAGGTGGCGTGGGACAGAACATAGAAGTTGTGGCTGCACTTCTGTGTGATAAAAGCAAGGCTCCAGCATGGGTTGATGCCTGCAGAGTGTTGTGATCGACCATGCATATCTCCTGGTGCTTTGTCCTGCTGTTCACTTGCCCTTACCTCTTCTCAATCCACCCCACAGGAACAAGGATTTGGGTTTGCTCAAAGTGACCAAGCAGAGCTGAGTGTGCAGCAGCAAGGACACTACTGGTGTACAGTACAGCCTGAACAGCAACGAGTATGTGAGTGTATGCAAACAAAGGAAAGTCTGCCTCCGTAAAAGCCTGCCACCCCTCCACTGCTCCGCTCCTCTCCAGTACCCCCGGTCTGTTCTGCAGGGCCGTCCTCCCCGATGTGCCTCTGTCCGGTAGCTCAGATCAGGTACCAGCAAGTGGAGCCCTCTGCCAGCCAGGGCAGCTCCTGAAAATACCCTTTCTTTCCTGGTCAAAAAATGTGCCATCTCGGAGTTTATGACTATTCCTCCTTCTGCCTCCCTCTGCTCCTTGCAGAGCAAACCGCAGTCAAAGCAGAGGTGACGGCAGGAGAGAACCTGGGGCAGAAGGCCCAGTATTAATTTATAAAATACTGCTAGTGAGGGAGAAGGGTTACTCTGGGGTACCTCACCTTGTGATCCAGGGTGTCAGCAGGAAGTGAAACAAGCTGTGTCCAGCCAGAGATGCACAATAATTTGCCCGGAATTGCCAAAGCCAGAGGTTATCTTGTTATCACTGAGACTTTTTCGTTGCCAGACAGCACTTTAAGCCACATATCAGAAACAAGAATGTTGGTGTGCAGGTTATGCAAGGCGTGTCTCTTTTTTGTTTTCCTTTCTTTTATTTACTTCGTCTCTAAGATAAGGGGACAGTAAGTGCCAGTCCACAGGGAAGAAGAGGGTTTTGTGATGAGGGAGCAGGATTAAGGTGGCTTCTTCCTAGTTTTGATAGTGCTGGAGATACATACTGAACTGAAGGAACAGGATACGGCTGTGCCCTAGGGAGTGTGTGTTTGTGCTTGTGTGTGCTTCTCCAGCTTCCAGACTGGAGAAAAAGAGGCCAAGCAGGAGAGATCTCTGTGTGCTTGCATTTGACTGTAACACGCTTCTGGCTTTACTTCAATTCCAGATTAACACCATGGATTTGTAAGTTTGACCATGAACGTGTGAGTCACATGCTTAGGGAAAACTGTTCAAGGCAGGCGAACAAACTGAAATGCACAACTGCTGATGGAGGACGAGGGAAGTGATGCGAAATCTGGAAGTGAGGAAGAGTGAAAACCAAAGACCTGCGGTATAAAGGAGCTGGAAGCAAGAGGTTGAAGTCTCATGAAAAAAGAAGTATAACAAGTGCTGTCATGGATGATTATAAGGGTTTGAACCTGTCACCTACAGCAACAAGAGCACTGGCCTTTCTCACTTGACCTGAGGAGATAATGCTGTTAGCTGAGGTGAGAGAGGGCAGGTGATGAGTAGCTGTTCAAATATAAAGTAAAGATGTCCTTTCACTTCAGATAATTAAACCAAAAATATAAGCAAATAAGCCCTGAAGTTCTGGAACTGCCTGGCAAAGTCCCTGAAATCCCTTAAGAAATGTTGTAAAACCTTCTCATCTCGACAGCATCCACCTATCCTTATGAAGTGCCATTATCTTGGCATTTCCCTAGTGTCTGTTTAAAAAAATACCAGTCCAGACACAACCAAACTACACCCACAGCCACGTCCCAAAATTGTCCTGTTGTACTTTACAGTACACTGCGTTCATACAGAGATTCCTACATGACATTGGTGAAATGCAGCCATTTCTAGGAGGTAGCACAGACGTTGTTTAATCATGTACCACTCAACTGTGCAAGACAGTAAAAGAGATTGGAGAAGGTAAATTTCCTCTTCAAAGGACAGAAGCAAATTGCTTATAATTTTTTCTTTACCTATTTTGTGCACTTTCTATGAACACTTGTGTTGTATAGCAATGAATTTCCAAGACATATATACAAATATTAAATGGTTCTGAGTGCTCCATTTTCACACAGATACGTGTCTGCTTATTCAATCAGGAATATGAAACAACACCATACAATTTTGCTGATCAATCACAAGTCACCAACAAAGCCTGAAGAGTGAATATGCATAGATAACAAACCAAATATGCAAAAAGGGAGAGAAAATGCAACATACAGTTAAGAATTATTGCAAAGGGTGAATTAACAATTAACCAGTCGTTAATATAAACTCTTTGGGATGAGGAAATACACCAACCAGTAATGAATATATTTAAGCTTGGAAATTAGGAAAAGGATTATTTCCCATCAACAGTGTGAAGCCCTAGACCGGTAGCTCATCAGGAAAAATGGGGAGCAAGGTACAAGAATAAGTTCAAGATGGACCTTGTCAAGTTCATGCAGGGGCAAGAAATCGAACTTGCTGATCCATGAGTGTCTTTCACTATCACGTGTTTTCCCCTTTTTGTTTTACTTTTGATTTTATGCCAGTGCTATCAAAGCAAGGGTGCTTACTGCAATATTTTTATCAGCTGTGAGGCTTGCCCTAGAAAAATGCTCAGATTTTGATTATTTCTTCATTTGAAAGTAAACGTTGTTCAAGCTTTTCTACAAACACTGGTAGATAGAAAATTAAGTTATCTTTAATTATTATTAAGGACAATCAGACCAATTCGCATGCCTCCGAATGTAAGAGATTTAGGAGGCAGATTAGCAAATGTTGTTGTTGTGGTTTTTTTTTTTTTTTTTTTTAATGATAAAAATATTGTGAGAACAGGCAGAACAGCTCAGGAGTTTCAGTTTTCAAAACCAGTTTCCAAAAACCTGGACGAAGATGTTTTGATTATCTCTTCATCTGTTCACGATACTTAGTTTTCTCATTTGAAAGTCAAATAAGCCAATGTCATTTGAAATGAGAGACACTGCCTGACGCATGTGAATGGGAGTCAAGGATTTCTGCGCAGAATGGTTCAGAAAACTGCCGGTTTGTGTGTGTGCAAAAGTAGTCACCACCCTCTTGACAAAGTCAGTTGGTTTGAATCAGGGACCTCTGGAGCGGTGGGCTTGAGCTCCACAGCTTGTCTTGAAAATCTGGCAGATGCCAGCTGGAGGCTTTAAAAACTCATATCTTCTCAGAGCCAGAAAGGACGGGGCTCATAACACATGAGTTTCTTATGCTTTTAATTTCTCACACAGATTTTGGGAAGGGCCAAGGAGGAGGGTGAGGAGGAGAACTATTCAACAAAAAACTAAAATGTGCAAAATTTTTTTCCCAATTTCTGGGAAACATTTAGATTATTATTATCCATAAAGAATGAAAATATTTGAAAATGTAAAGCCATTATTCTTCTAGCTGAAAACTGATTTTCTTTTGTGAAATCCCCTCCCCTGGTATTTCATCAACACCCAGACAACTTCAACTTAAATAAAACAGCAACAAAGACATGCATTTCATAGTGTTTACTTTGGCTGAAATGCTAGTTTTCATACCCACACATGCACAATTTCAATCAACACTTTTGCCAGTGCTGATCCTTTGTTTATATCTCAGTCCCAGTATTGTCTTTTATACCTCAGTTTCCCTAGAAAGAACATCTTAATCACCTTCCCTCTTCACAGGTACTCAATTAATCATTTTAAGCTGCTTTAAAGAGAAAGAACAGAGAGGCTTTCCTGAACCCTGCATATTTTCATCTATCAACTTTGGGGTCTGGATCTCAGTTTTGAAGTTTGAGTATTACATCAAATGTTGTAAGTAACATTTAAAATACAGGGATAGAGATTTGTGGTGGAGAAATAAGCTAATGAGCAATACAGTACAAAAAGTATAGATAGATTGAGAGATAATTCCTAGTGTAAGGATTTATAAAACCTTAGAAAATAAAAAAAAAGATAAGAAAAGAAAAGAATATAAAAGAGAGGAAACATTAAAAAGGAAAAAAAGATATACCACTGAGATGTGCAACAGAACTGCCTCCAAGCAGAAGGCTGCTCTAAGACTTCTCTATAGGCATGATTATTCCTGGCTGGGAGAAGAGCCCTATTAAAAGGCATTTCTTCTCCCTCCCCTGGTTATGGGATACCATCCTGAAGAGAAATCATTGACAAGCCTGGCTTCTTCTAAAAGGGTTAGCCAAACAAATTGTCTTTCTTGCCAGAGCTCCTCTCCTCGCTTCTGCCCTTTTGTCTTTCTCTTTTCTTGTTATAGTTAGGAGTGAACATTTTGGCACGTTAATTAAAAATAGTAATAGCTGCAACAGAAGAAAGAAGAGGAGGGGTAAAGCGGGGGAAGCTGAAGGGGGACGGTAACTGCAGCCCTAATTAATAGAATTACTCTCAGTTGAAAACCAGTCTGGTGAAGACTCTTGTCCTTGAATAAATACTCTGCGTATGTATGTATATGTGCATATATATAGATAAATGTATATGTAAACAGAGCTACTCTGTTGCTTAGCAGCCAGTAGTGTCCTTTCACAAGAAAACAAAATATATGTGACAAACCATCTCAAAAACATGAAGTTCCATGATCATATTTCTTTTCTCGTAGCTATTCAGACAAGGTGGAGAGTAGCCCTGAAATTAATGTCTCATCCAACGGACAAAGGCAGAACTAAGCTAATTGGATTCCCATCTGTTCCAAACATAGTCTCAACATCACACAATAATAATAAATAATATGGTAATCATGGCTAACAATTAATCTTTTAGTTTAGGTATTTTACAGGATGCTGAATGGATCATAATTTCACACAAATATAGATTGCTGTCTGGACATATCCTCTGGACAAAAAAAATAAAAATAAAATCACAGTCTGACCGCACACAATCATGTCAGATCTTTGTGTGTATTTCAGGAGAGCAGGGGCTGTCTAATCTAAATGCCTCCTACAGCAAAATACAAACTGGAACGTAACAGAATCTAATTTTGATTGAAACTCAAAACAAATGTGAACCAAATTATCAAAAGGCTGTTTAAAGTTATACATGGGCTTCTTGTTTAAAAGATTTCTGGAACGAGAAAGCACTGACTAAACCTTCTCCTTTTTACCTGGAAAGAGGAGCTCACAGCTCCTTTTCCATTTCACGTGGGTAGAGGAGCCATCCCCTCAGGCTCACAGCACACCCCTCACGACCTCCTTCTCCCTTTGGCATTTCTTTATCTTCACTATTCCCTGGTTAGATATTTTAACTGCAAACTGGTTGACCCAGCTGCCTTCTCCTGATCCTGTGCCAGTGTCATGGTAGCTTCAACTCAGAACATTACAGCATTACAGGTAGTAAAGAGGGATTAAAAACTGGGAAAATTAGACTTGTAATAAACCAGCGAGAGATTACTGAACCAGCATCCCCTCTTGTGTGTCACTGCCTCACCAGGATTCCTTTACGCTGAGTCCTCTGT
Source organism: Psophia crepitans (assembly GCA_013399095.1). NCBI lineage: Eukaryota > Metazoa > Chordata > Aves > Gruiformes > Psophiidae > Psophia > Psophia crepitans. Next base: position 561,721 of record VWZZ01001792.1, on the reverse strand, counting down.
GTGGCCGTTGCAATAGGAAAACTTCCACAGACACCCAAAATTCATCTGTGACGTGAGGGGGACTAGGTCTATTGAAGGTAATCTCCCCAGAGCCACTGCAAATCTTCATGGCAGAGTTGGGTGTGGAACCAAGATTTTCCATGGATTTGTGAATTTCCCCATATATCTATGTAAATTTCTAACGTCTACCTCAGCTGAAGGCAATAAGATGCCTAACTCTGTTCTGCTACATGAAAATCATCTCCTTGTCCTTTTTTTTTTTTTTTTTACCCGGTTCCTTAGCAGCTTCATTCAATGCTCCCTAGTTTTAACTCATGCCAAAGTCAACAGAGGTACAGAAGAAAAGCAGGGCTAAGTCATGAAGTTGCTACTCCACATTGATGTGAGCTCTTAAACATCTGTTACATCCCAAATCTGAAATAGTCACCCTTTAGCAGTGAGAGAAATGCTCTCTATATGGCCATAGCTGTAAACAGATGGATAGATATAAGGTGATGTGTGGAGCTGGAGCAACCAGTTAGTAAAGTTTATAAAGTACTTTGGGGGTCCATCTGGACGGATGGTACTTTATAAATGTGAGGCCATTATCAGTGCCTCCTAACAGCATCCGACTATCACTCAGCACTTTTTGGATGGACAGTTAAAGAAAACACATAAAATATATTCCTCAGTAGATATTTCACCCAGACTCTTTTACTTGCAATAGCAGAGATCTGGCCTTTCATTTGTACAGACCTTTCCCATTTGCAGTCACAGGGAAAAACCCGCTATAGCTCAACTCATGAAGTTGCTGGATTTGTTATGTTTGAACAATGAGGCACCACAGTACAGCCCTGGCAATAAATGAGTGGTTTGGGAATTTGCTAGTGACAGGTCTCTTGCTGCAGTAGGGGACAGGATAACTAAAGGGACAGTGATGGGAGAGGCTCAAGGTTTTTTGTGGGCTTGGTTATTTTTTCTTCCCTCGGGGGTATTGCCCAGAATTAAATTCAGGTTGGTAATGATTGAAAAAATACATCACCTTTCTGGTGACAAGGGGCTGCCACATGTGAATGTTGGACATCAGCAGAAGTTGTACAAAATGTTCCTTTTCCCTGTGGTCTTCCTGACAGTCCTTAGGAGTGTGGCTGGGGAAGAAACTGGACAATGCTGGTCCTGGATATGACTTGGAGACAAACAGAAAGATCCTGAGGATCTCACTGAGACTCGTCCAAAAGGTGGGAACAATTTTATTCCTCACAGCACTTCTTCACCTAAAGAGGTCTAGGGGAGGGGTGGGTGGCTGCACTCTGGAGAAAGTCTGTCCTCTTGGGTCTTAATCAGTATTTAAAATGAAATCAGGAAGTATTTTCAGAGAAATTTAGGATTTGAGCTCAATGTTTTTTTCATGAAACAAATGTGGTGTCTGTGGAGAATCTTTCTTTTTTTTTTTCTTTTTCCCCCTTCAAATCCTAAACACCCCAAGGATTTCATTCTAGAGATGCTGCCAGAGGAAGTATGTTTTAATTTCCTATGCTGACATCATTCTCTGCTGTAAGATGGCTTCCCCAGATGTATCAAACCTCTCAGGATATGTTGTAGACAAAAGTTCCCATGATGAACTATCATTTTCCACTAAGACTAGAGACTATTATACATACCATACCCATGCAGTCTAATTTAAGATTACAGTTTATGGAAGAAAATGTAAGCATGAATTACCAAAATTGCTATTCACAACATGGTGGCCTTTTCAAAGGTAAATATTTATTTATGCATTCACTTATTGTTTGTCCATGGAATCAAAATATTCCGTGGACAATTTTAAGGGCCTCATATAATTGTTTTTGTCAACTTTCTTTACAAGGAAAGACAGTATTTTCAAGTCAGTCTTAAATAGAATTGTTTATATTTTTACCACAGACAAAATTTCTCTCTGTATTGCTGTTGATGTGATATTTAAACCCTTGTTAAAAGGTAATATTGAAATAAGCTGTTTCCTTACTTGAACTTAATTTACAGTTGCAGTAAATTGGGCAACTGATGACAGAGTTGGCCTCCAGATATAAACCCATCTTTTTGGACGTGGGGATCAGTCCTCTCAAATCTTCATTTTGTTTTCAAAACTTTGACACAACCATTAACTGTCAAAATGATGGTCAAGCAAAATGAAAATGGTAACTTTTCAGAGAGGTCTGCCATAACAGACTAGCATGAACCTGTCTTTTGACAGCCAAAAAGTTGTCTATTTGCCTTTCATTAGCCGTGAATTAGGGATGGAAAGTAGAAAAACAGACCTATTCTGATAACAGGGGAGCTGCACAGTCCTGTTGGACTAATCCTGATAATTCTGAAGGTCTGTACATTTGGCAACTAGATGAGTGGATTACAGTCATGTATATGGGTGAGCAGACAGTTTTTAAGTGTTATTAGGAATAGGAATAGGAATAGGAATCATTAAGGTTGGAAGAGACCTCAAGGATCATCCAGTCCAACCGTCCCCCCTCACCTATTAACCACTAAACCATGTCCTTCAGTACTGCGCCTAACCTGTCCTTAAACACCCCCAGGGACGGGGACTCTACCACCTCCCTGGGCAGTCACATGCTACCAAAGTCATACACAGTTAAGGTAATAAAGCATGAAAGAGGTAACACACAGGATGGCCCAATGCTCACAGGCATAGAGTCACACCATAGAATCATAGAATCATAGAATCACAGAATGGCTTGAGTTGGAAGGAACCTCAAAGATCACCTAGTTCCAACGTCCCTGCCATGGGCCGGGACACCCTCCACTAGACCAGGTTGCCCAAAGCCCCATCCATCCTGGCCTTGGACACTGCCAGGGATGGGGCCTCCACAGCTTCTCTGGGCAACCTGTGCCAGTGCCTCACCACCCTCACAGGGAAGGATTTCTTCCTAACATCTAATCTAAATCTCTTCTTCATGCTGAACAAACCCAACTCCCTCAGACTGTCCTCATAAGAGAGGTGCTCCAACCTGCAGATCAACTTTGTGGGCCTCCTCTGGACTTGCTCCAGCAGCTCCATGTCTTTCCTGTACTGGGGGCCCCAAAGCTGGATGCAGTACTCCAGGTGGGGTCTCACAAGAGAGGAGTAGAGGGGGAGAATCACCTCCCTCGACCTGCTTATCATCATGTAAGCATTTATAAAGCACCCATAACAATAGCAGTATTTAGATGCTGAGTAAAGTTACTAGTCAGTATAAAGGAGTTTATACACCTAGGAAAGTTACATTGATCACACAAGAACTGCAGGAGAAAGAGTGGCAGACTATATGCAGGATATATATGGTATGAATAATTGCCTCCAAAGAGGACTAGGACAAAGAAATGGAAGAGAATGTCAAGGTCAAATTATTATTATTATTTTGACTACAGCAGCCAGACGGCTCTCAAATGGTTGATTTGAACAGCTCTAATAGAACAATGTCATTAAGACCCAAAAGTCTGTGCTCAGGGAATGACATTGCTGAGTTGCTACCAATGTCTTGGCAGGTGAATATGAAGGTTCACACCATTAATGATTAGCGTTTGCAGTGACTGCTTTATTTCATTTCAGCAAATACTCTATTTCCAAAGGAGCCCCAACATAATCATGGGGATTTGAATCAACATGCATTTTGGGCTCATACAAGCCAATAGTCTTTAGCCTGGTCACAGGACGATCAAGCAAAGACCCCTTTCCACGTTGTCACTAGTCAGCTCTCAACATTGCTGTTTCAATGACTTTCACACCTGCGTGCATTAGTCTCATTAAGACTCAGCATTTGTACTGTGAAATGGATTCTGGTCCCCACTTGTAAAGGGGCAATTGCCTGTACGCCATCAACGTCAAGACTGAGGTCTCAGATTCAGCAGAAGGCTTCAACACATGCTTAATTTCAAACACAGGCATACAGCCTATTCAACTCAGCATGACAGGAGTGTGTGTTCAACCTGCAGCGTGGGGCAAGGAGGCAGCAGATGGGAAATTGGCACAGCAGGGACTGACACAGCATGGTTACCTACATGTTTTTTTCGTTATTTATACCTGTAGGGATTGGGAGGGGCTGGGGGGAAGGAGGAGGGAGAAAGAGGAAAGCAGGTATGGAAACAGCAGGAGGAAAGGAAACACGTTACATATCAGGACAGTAGGACTGAGAAAACTCTCATAAAGATACAGATTCCCCAGTCAGGTTTGGGTCTTTTTTTTTTTTTTCTTTCTTTCTCTCTTTTTTTTTTTTTTTTTTTTTAAGGGGGGGGTCTTTCACTTAACATGATGGGGT